>OY998247.1:44213960-44645630 GCA_963922005.1 Cornus suecica | reverse complement strand
TATAGAGAGAGATCGTAAAGGAACTCAAAAGCAACCTTTCTGGCATCTCTGTACTCCCGAATGAGATAATGTAGGGTGTCACAATCCGGGACCCAGCCTATTAATCCACTGTTCGGAGCTAATGGAATCACAGAATATTGTTGAATAGAAAGGTCCTTTTCTGCAGTTTTTCTAGAATTCTCCAGCAGAGTATTCACCAAACCGAAGAGCTGGCACAAAAGGAAAATTCTGGTTTAAATAGTGCTCGAGGAAGTGCAGAGAACAATACTAAACAAATCTCAATGGCAATAATATCTTAGGCCCCACAAGCAAAATATGTCCCAGAATACTATCAACCAGAACAAGAGCATCAGGCAGTAGCATGCAGTATAAGAGGTATAATCAAGTCCAAGCGAGTAGTTAGAACCTGCATGACACGTTCATCTTGGCGTAAATCTTCATGTCCTTTCAACAAGAAGGCGTAATCCTCTCCATCACTCCCATGAATTGTTAATTTCCGAGGTCTCTGCTTAGATGTTATAACAACAAGCTCGTGTGCAAATGATGCAATCGTCACCACCTTCGGGTCTTTTGAGTCTAATAAGAAAGTGGGTACATAAATACTTTTGCATTAAAATAAGTGACATTTAACTTCGAATAAATTCTTTTCAAGATAAGACCCAGTTTACCAGCTCGGTAAGTCCCCGGAACAGCAAGTTCCAAATTGCGGCACTCTAACAACTCTGGGGAAACAGACTGTCATAGCCAATATTGTTATCGGTTAGTATCACAACAGACACAAGATACATCCCATATTAAAACAGATATGCTTCTTGCCTCCAGGTCCAAAGTTGTGAGAGATGAAAGCTGCTTATCTATCCGCCTGAATACATGGTAATAGAGATCCCAAGCCTGGTCAAAACATAACTTTTTATGTATTAATACCAGTTCATGACATCACAAGGCAAAAACTAAATAGTCCAGGTACAAGGACGGGGTTCCTCTGGCAATACATGCAAGTTCAAACTCAGCATGGTGAAAGGAAATTGTATTGCGGCATATTTCAGGAAATATAAAAGTTAAAACTACCTGATAGAAATTGTTCTGGTTCAAATATATACTCAGATGAGAGTAAAATAAGTTAAACAAGTGATTACTCTGATAACTAAAGGATGTAGAACATCTATCTACAGAACTACTCCCTCTGTCCCACATTCATAGTCCACTTTCTCCACTTAAGCTGTCCCAAAATAGTAGTCCAGTTTTGAATACCAATGCAATATAATTTTTAGTTTCCCAACTTACGATTTTTGCATTGAATTGCTAAAAATAGTAGTTTATAATGGCTTCCACTAAAGAAAAGACAAAGAAGGATGAAAAATTAATGTAGAGTCAATACAACAAAAGCCAACAAAATTAATCCCTTCAAAAGTGAGAGTCAAACATGGACTATTATTTTGGAACCGTGGGAGCAATACATCTTTAGCAAAGATGCACCTAACGACAATATGGTAACTTAACAAGATTTCCTAGAATATTGCTTTGTAAGGAGCCAAAAGAATAGGAAAAATGAGACAAAAACATAAAGAGGAAGACAGGATCCAAAACGAAAGGAATTCACCAAGAAGCAGGTCAAAGCCAACCACATTATTTTTTGAAGTTAAGCTTTCATTGCACCAGCAAAACTAACACAAAATGTGAAGGAAATGACAAAATACAATGAAGAAATGTATGAGAGGAAAACAGTAACTAAATAGAAACACAGAACAGATTGGATTTGGGTAATTCAAGCGACTGAGCAATGACTATAGTAATCATGATCATGACCAGTAACAAAAGAAGCAACAGTGAGAAAAATATTCCGCTTTCTTCGTAAATAGAATTACTTCAACTAAGATGGAGAACCGACATTTACCCTACAAGTAGCAAGATTACTTGTACCTGAGTAAGTTCAGCATCTTTTCCTGTTCTCTTATATTTCATGCAGCATTCATGTGCATCCAATAATTCACGTTGGTACGCCTGAAGTTAACGCAAAAGTTAAATACTACATTATACCAAAATTGATAAATTTCTCAAATGAAGGATTTAAAAATGGAAACATTTCCGGTTTATAGAAAAACTGCAGTTCATAATTGGGTCACCATGGGGATAAAATAGGCAGTCACAACAGAAATAAGAACAAATGTTCAGCAGTCATGAGTCTAAACATGGGATTAAATAGAAACTGCACACATGTAAATTCTGTTTTTCACGTTTAATTATAGCTGACAATATCTAGGCTCTTAGGAAAAGTAAACAGTACCTTGATGAATTGTTTCTCCTTTATGGTAGTGTTCTCCCTCATGGCTCCTTCCTCAAGCATTTCATGCAATGGCTCCAACACCTTTAGCATCCCCTCAATATTATGCTCACCAAAATATAAACGACTGGCTTCTTCCAATGCCTCATGCCACACTTCATGCCAAAGAATTGCGACCCTTATCAACTCCTTCGATACAAGTAGTGCCTTATCAACCAAAAGATAATAATTAGACCAGAAGTAGTACTACAAAACCAACCACCATCATCACCATCATCATCATTATCATCATCATTCAAATATGTATTTCACCTGATCAACAAGCATGCCACTGTGCTGCCGAACTTTGTCAACAACTTCATGGGCTGCAGCTCTACGTAAATTGCTTATTGATTTACATGCCACGAGTAGAGGGTACATAAGAGCCTGTGTAGAAATTAGATTACTTCAACAACCATAGAAACAAAGTGCGACAGGAGAGTGTCAATCAACCATCATAAGTTACTGGTGTATAAAGCCTAAAAAATTTTGACCAAAAAGATCTCCCATAGCTTGAAATAATAAAAACAGTTAAGCTGTGGTTAAATATGAGTTGTATCCCATTCAGTAATTGTTGAATAAAGATCATGTTGTTCTTGTTGTATATGCTGATGATTATGTTATTGAAGTGATGTGACAGGTACCAATAATCTCTTCATATTACTGTTGTTAACTTGTTATTTTGTCCTGGCAAGAAACACTTAATCCTAGACGCGACTATCGGGATTCGAACCCCGAAAGGTGAGAAAGTAGCCCAATGCTACAGCCCGTGGTGACAGGTACTGATGGTCTTAATGTGCACTTTAATTTTCATTTTCACATAAAAGACCTTGGAAAGAGGGAATTTTTTTGACATAGAGGTTACAAGGTGTGTGGAGGAGATCTCCCTCTCCCAGAGACTCGTATCCTGTGTAAAAAAATATTTAGAGGTGTAAAAAGAATAGCAGCAATATGAGGTGCCAAGATCAATTTGCTGTAACCTATATCAAGTAATTGATGATTCAGTTTCTTGACTGCATACTAAATCATTACGGGAAGTCCTTTTATTCTTATTAATCTCATGGAGATATTAACAAGCTGAAATCAATAGATATCCACTCCCGAGAATTAGGTAGTGCTGAGAGATATATGTATATTAAAGGAAGAAAATTAAATTCTTGATTCTTCATCATATAATAATCAAACCAGATCAGTCACCCAGTTACGGTCTTCCAATTTTGCCATTTTCCCAAGCTCTCTCATTCTTATATTCTGCAAATGTTGCAGAATAACAGAAATGTAGTAAAAACTACATTATGGTTAATACACATAGTGACTAAAACGTTCTAATGGAATAAAATATTCTGAAAACCAAAACATCATTGATTAGTTAATTAAATTGCTCAAGATAATGGCTAGCTCATTGCACGAGGCCCCCGCCGTTGCGGGGTCTAGGGAGGGTTAGATGTACACAGCCTTACAGGCATGCGCAGAGGCTGTTTACCATCTTGAACCCGTGACCTTCAGGTCAGAATGGACAACCTTAACATTGCACCAAGCCCATCGGCTCATCAGACAGAGAGGATTTCTAAATCTCACTATCACCCTTCTAGAAACCTTCACAATGGTTCTTTTCATTGTAGAGCACAGCCGCGCCTCCTCCAAAATTAAATTTCTCAATAAAGCACAGCCGAATTACAATCCTGGAAGGTAAGAAAGAACCAAATAAAGCAAACCTGTGGATGATTCTGCCCAATTCGGACTAAAAGTGACTGAATTAACTCTCTAACAGCATTGTTGTTCGAATGTATCCTGGCAATTATCTGAGGCAGAACAACCAACCATGTGTTGATATTAACATGTGCAAATCCTTTCTGTAGTGCCATTTGAACCTCTGCCGTATCTCCATGGTTGAACCACAAAGTGAGAAGACGAAGTATATCCTGCAAGCCAAAACATAATCCAGAAACGAATTAAGAGTAAACATCAATAAGAAAGGAAGTGGGGGCGGGTGGTAACACTGGACCAAACAAAGAGAACATTATCAGGACGTGATGTTAGGTTCACGACCAAACGAGCAATAAAACATGCAAATCTTGCATACAAAACATGGTCAAATTCATGTGCAAGTGGTCTATACCCATATAATGATACAGTTGCATGTGTGTTGTTTAAGCATGAACCTCAAGTTCGCTATCATCAATTACGTTCATAAAAGAAAACCTCAAATATTTTCATACTTTCATGTAAATATATATTTTACTTATGGCAAGTTCGTAATATGAACTCCAACTTAATCCTATCATTCTGATTTTTGATGGGTTTGGGAGTACGAGGTAAAAATTCAATTCACAAATGAAGGGCGAACTTATGGCCTTACTTATACCTTCCAATTAAATCTAAATGGAAGAAATATTTTTTACAGGTTGCATTATGAAAACCTACTTAACCTTGATCGGTTTCTAGTTAAATGAGATAGAAGGGTGGGATTGACTGTAATTACTAAATGAAGAGCGGAAATTAAAGCAAATATTTTTTTTTTAATATGTAAGAATAGTATAAAGGCACTCATAAGGGGAGCTCGTCCATAAAAACAATAAAGGTTGCTCCAAGAGCCAAGCGAACACAAAAAATCAATCTTTTCCTCTATAGTTATACAATATCTATCCTCCACCCAATAAAAGAGAGAAGAGATAAAGGTGACGAAAAGATGAAGAGAATGAATAATTTCTTGTTATTTCCTTAGAATAAATTGTACACTGCAATATATAGCCTATTCTAGGAGGAAAAATAGGAAACTAATTAATTATAAATTAGCTAAATCAGGAAACAACCTAAATGAGTAAATCCCATGTTTCAAGGGAACACGATAATTCTTTTCCTAACTAATTACATGTTGATTTGATTCCTAATAATCAGGCTAAAATAACATGTTGATTTGATTCCTAATAATCAGGCTAAAATAACTATACAATTCAACACTCCCCCTCAAGCTGGAGAATAAATGTCTTCCATTCCCAGCTTGGAAATAATTCCATGAAAAATGGCGTTGTTGAGTCCTTTGGTTAAAACATCTGCCAGTTGACCTCCCGAAGGCACATAAGGTGTGCAGATCAAACCTCCTTCCAACTTTTCCTTGATGAAGTGTCTGTCGATCTCGATATGCTTCGTCTTGTCGTGTTGCACTGGATTATGAACAATGTTTATTGCTGATTTGTTGTCACAGTACAGCTTCATAGGACCTTCCCACTTAATTCTCAAATCATCCAAGATGATCTTAAGCCACAATAATTCACATATTCCTTGGGCCATTGCCCTGAATTCTGATTCAGCATTAGACCTTGCCACCACATTCTGTTTTTTACTCCTCCATGTTACCAAATTTCCACCGAGAAACGTCCAGTAACCGGATGTCGATCTCCTATCCACTGACGATCCTGTATAGTCTGCATCCGTGTAGGCTTCCAATGTGAGTTCATTATTTCTTTTGAATAGAACTCCTTTTCCCGGACTACCCTTCAAGTAGTGTAACACCCGGTAGGTAGCTTGTAGATGTGTCTCCCTCGGATCATGCATGAACTGACTAATCATGCTTACTGAATATGCTATGTCCGGTCGAGTATGAGCAAGATAGATGAGTTTCCCTACCAATCTCTGATACATTTCCTTATCAACGACTGGTTCTTCCTTTGCTTCCCCTAGTTTCTGGTTTGTCTCAATCGGTGTAGCTGCTGGTTTACAACCAAGTTTTCCTATTTCCTTTAAGAGATCTGTCACATACTTTTGTTGTGAAATAAAAATTCCTTGTCTTGAGTAAGAAACCTCAATTCCAAGGAAATACTTCAGTCTTCCAAGCTCCTTTATCTCAAATTCCCTGATCAAACATTGTTTCAATTCTTGTTTCTCCTTCTCATCATTTCCTGTGATAATAATATCATCAACATATACTAAGAGAGCTGTTACTCCCCCTGTGGTTGAATGTTTGATGAAAAGAGTATGATCTCCTTGACTCTGCCTATATCCTGTTGCTTTCATCACTTTAGCAAATCGCCCAAACCAGGCTCTAGGCGATTGCTTAAGCCCGTACAGTGCCTTACGAAGTCTACACACCTTATTAGCTGCCTCTGCTCCTCCAAAGCCCGGTGGAATGCTCATGTAAATTTCTTCTTCTAGGTCGCCGTGCAAGAAGGCATTCTTCACATCATATTGTTGAAGTTGCCAATCAAAATGAGCTGCCAGAGATAACAAAATTCTTACCGTTTTCATATTTGCCACATGAGCAAATGTCTCCTGATAATCAACTCCATATGTCTGAGTATAGCCCTTAGCAACCAATCTCGCTTTATATCTTTCAAGAGAACCGCCTGCCTTGTATTTTAAAGTAAAAACCCATTTGCAACCCACCGGATTCTTCCCTTCTGGCTTATCAACAATCTCCCACGTGTTGTTCCTTTCCAAAGAATCCATTTCCTCCCTCATAGCATTTCTCCATTCTCTTTTTGATAATGCCTCAGATAAAGTGTTTGGGACAAAAGTAGTGTTTAAACTTACAATAAAATTTCTATGGAGTGGCGACAGATGTTTTAGTGACACATAGTGGGATAATGGATATAAGGGTCGCTTTGTGCATTCTCTGATACCTTTTCTAATAGCAATAGGAAGATTAGAATCGATTTTTTGTGCTTCAGAAGGTTGTATATGCAAAGGGAAATCAGAACTTACCGTGTGTTCATTAGCGAGGCCCAGGCTGGATTTTTGGATTTGTGTCAGGTCTGGAGCAGCTGATTTTCTGGTATACACCTGAGGAAATCTTATAAAGTCATAAATTCGAATCGACGCTAGAGTAGTTGGAGTGGGCACAGGATCTAGGACTGACATGAATTCTGGAACTGGAGTTGAAATTTTTTCTGGGACTGGAGCTAAGACAGACTCGGTGGATGGGGAATTCTGTTTCTGAGTAGAAGAAGACGGAATGTCAAGAAACTCAAATGAACCGGGATCACCACCAAAGTCTTTATCTTCCATAAGTGAAATCTCCCCCTGAAGATAAGGTTGCGTGAAATATGGTTTGTTCTCAGCAAATATGACATCTGCAGATATGTAGAATTTTCTAGAAGGAGGATGATAACATTTATACCCTTTTTGTGTAGATGAATAGCCAATAAACACACTCTTAATTGCTCTGGGGTGTAATTTTCCTCTATTTTGGCTATGAATATGGACAAAGGAAGTACAACCAAAGACTCTAGGTGTGAGACCATTTGACATTCTGAAATGTGGATAGAATTGGGCAAGGATTTCCATGGGAGTTTTGTAATCTAATACTCGTGAGGGTAGCCTATTGATCATGTATGTGGCAGTAAGAGCAGCCTCCCCCCAATAGGATTTAGGAACATTCCCTTGAAATAACAATGCCCGAGTAGTGTTAAGTAAATGGCCATTTTTTCTTTCGGCGATCCCATTTTGTTGAGGTGTGTTAACACATGAAGATTCATGAATAATACCTTCCTTTTGAAAATAGGGTGACAGAATTTGGTTGAAATAATCCCTTGCATTGTCAGACCTAAATCTTTTAATTTTTACCCCAAATTGATTTTGAACCATGGAATGAAAATTAGGGACAATAGTACTCACATAAGATTTTTGTTTGATCAAGAATATCCATGAACCCTAGTGCAATCATCAATTAGAGAAATAAACCATCGAGACCCCGAAATATTTGGAATTGTGGACGGTCCCCAAATGTCACTGTGAATCAAATCAAAAGGATGTGAACTTCTTTTATTACTAATAGGAAAGGATACACGAGTATGCTTTGCAAGCTCACAAACATCACAGTGAAAATCTGTAATATCCAATCCTTTAAACAACGAGGGAAACATAATATTTAAGAGTCGAAAAGATGGATGACCAAGACGAAAATGGTGAAGCCAAATGACATCTTTATTGGAAGAACTAAGAAGCGACAAGGATAAATTATTCATGACTTTCTTTGAAGTACTCGGTGTTTCAAGATAGTAAAGCCCGTTCCTTTTCTTAGCAAGTCCAATCTTCCTCCCCGAACCCTGGTCTGAAAAACACAGTAAGAAGGATGAAAAATTGCATAACATTTTAGGTCTTCTATAAGTTTTTTGATCGAAACAAGATTTGCTGACAATTTTGGTACATGAAGGACATTTTTAAGAATGAGGGAAGGTGTCACATAGATATCTCCTAATCCCGCAACAGTAGCAAGAGAGTCATTTGCTACACCAATTTTTCTACTACTTGGACACGGAGTATAAGTGCTGAAATATTGTGAGGTGTGGGTCATATGATCAGTGCCCCCCGAGTCAACTATCCAAGAGTTGGCAAAACACTTTTCTGAGACATGTAATCCAAAAGAAAATGGAGACTTACCTGAGAGTGCCAATGAACATGCACTAGAGGGCTTCTCAAGAGATCCAATTAACCCTCGAAGTTTTTCAATCTCCTCACTATTGAAGCCTTCTTTTTCCTGTCCTTTAGGTTGATTGGTTTGTTTTGTTAGATGGGCCTGAGATCGCTGTTGTCCTCCTCGGTTGCCCCATTCTCGGCTTGAGATTAGTGGTTTGCCATGCAATTTTCAGCAACCCTCTTTAGTATGCCTCGGCTTCTTACAGTAGGTACACCACAAGTTATCCTTGTTGTCTCTCCCCGAGAACCTTGACAAGTCTGCTTTTCCTCTTTCTTGTGTCTGGGGTTGTTCAGTTTTAGTCACCAAGGCTGAACCTTCTAAAGCTTGAGGCTCTAACATTACACCCCTTCGGCTTTCTTCTGCCCGAATTAGAGAAATAGTCTCCTCCAGTGAAGGTGTCTCCTCCTTACCAAGTATCTGAACCCTAACCTGATCAAACTCAGGATTGAGTCCAGCCAAGAAATCATAGACTCGGTCCTTCTCAATGAAATTTTTCAGGATGGCAGCGTCTTCAGAGCATTTCATCTCAAATACCCGATAGTGATCGAGTTCCTGCCATAGATTCTTTAGTAAATTGCCATACTTTGTCACAGTTTTGCCCCCCTGTTTGGTTGCACTTGTCTTCACCTTAATCTCATATACTTGGGCTGCATCACGAGCTTTTGAATATGTGCGGCGAATGGAGTCCCAAATCTCCTTTGAAGTTTTCAAAAACATACAAGTATCACTAATGGCAGGATCCATGGAGTCCCACAGCCATGACATGATCATTGAATCAGCTTCATCCCATGCTTCAAACGTTGGGTCTCCCTTTTTTGGTCCTGTCCCGAGGAGGTAACTCAGTCTTCCTTTGCCCTTCAGGTATGTTTGAACAAATTGAGACCATTTGAGATAATTTTTCTCATTTAGTCTGTTAGTAGCCCGGACGCTCTGCAAATCTCCAGTCATGTGATTCGAGTTGACTTCTTCCGATTGAACAAGGATATTTGAGGCTGTGGTCTCAGATGTGGACATGATGAACGAAAAAAATGGCAACAAATGCCCTAAGAAATTTCAGCAATGAAGGCTGAACAGAAACAGTAGAAGATACTCTGTTTTGAAGTAAAAAACAGAGAAAAACCAGGGCACAAAGAAGGCTGAAAAGAAACAGTAAGAAATTTCAGCAATGAAGGCTGAACAGAAACAGTAGAAGATACTCTGTTTTGAATTAAAAAATCAGAGAAAAAACAGGGCACAAAGAAGCAACAGTATATCTTTGGCAATGAAGGCCGAACCAGCTTAATTCCCAGAAAAAAAGAGAGCCTAGAGCTCTGATACCATGACGAAAAGATGAAGATAATGAATAATTTCTTGTTATTTCCTTAGAATAAATTGTACACTGCAATATATAGCCTATTCTAGGAGGAAAAATAGGAAACTAATTAATTACAAATTAGCTAAATCAGGAAACAACCTAAATGAGTAAATCCCATGTTTCAAGGGATCAAGATAATTTTTTTCCTAACTAATTACATATTGATTTGATTCCTAATAATCAGGCTAAAATAACTATACAATTCAACAAAAGGAATCCTTAAAAAAGCCTACCGGGGACTCAATTCCCTTAAAACACCGCCTATTACGTTCAAGCCAAATAACCCACCAAAGGCAAAGGGAAACAACCCTCCAAAAAGAACGAGCTTGAAGCCCCGTAAAGCCATCCCACCAACCAGCAAGAACGTCGCGGACCGAAGCCGACATCACCCATAAAATACCAAATAATCCAAACACCAACAATCATACACCCTCGGGCGGTGAAGAAGGAGGTGGTCAATAGACTCAGCATCATTCTTGCACATAAAGCACCGGTTGACCATTATAAAGTTACAACGACATAGATTATCCAAAGTAAAGATCTTACGCCACGCCATCGACCAAGTGAAAAAAACAACCTTGAGAGGGGCACTAGAACGCCCTATCGCCTTCCAAGGAAAGGCCGAGCGGGGTTGGTGGGAAAAAACCCTGAAGAACGAAGACACTGTGAAAGACCTGGTGGGAGAAGGCCCCCACACCAAGCAGTTCAACCTGCCACCCGGAAAGGAAAGGCTATAGAGAGCCTCCCACAAAGAAGAAACCTCCACAAGCTCCCAATCTTGAAAATGTTTCACAAACTGTACATCCCGAACGATCCTACTGTTATCAAGCCGATAATAGTCATCAACGCAGGCATGGCAGTCGAGAGCAATGCGATAGAGCATAGGAAAAGAAGAGGCTGAAACGAATGAGTGGCAAAAGCATCCCAAAAACTGGCCGAGCGCTCCGCACCAGTTTTGAAACAAATATGAGCGGCAAAAGCATCCTAACCACGACGAATATCCTTCCACACCCCTATCCTTCTCCGTATCTGCAAGGGACGCGAGCACCAACCCCTATAATCCTCCCCATAACGACACGAAATCACCCTCCTCCAGAGCCTATTCCTTTCAATACCAAAGCTCCAGAGCCACTTCCCTAACAAAGCTTTGTTGAAAGGCACCAATTTGCGAAGACCCAAACCCCCCTCCTGTAAAGGGCAACAAACAGTCTCCCGCCGAGTAAGATGAAAGGGGGATCGCTCACTACCTCCACCCCACAAAAACTGTCTCCGAAGCCTTTCAATCTTCTGAGCCACATTCTATAGAATTTGAAAGAGGGAAAAAACATAAATTGAAAGGTTGGACAACATACACTTCACCAGGGTGAGCCTCCCTCCCTTGGAAAGATATTGCCGCTTCCACCCAGCTAGACGCCCCTCCACCAGCTCGATTATGGCGTCCCAACACTGCTGGCCTTGGCCCGAGGAACCCAGAGGCATGCCCATATAGACAAAAGGGTACTGACTGACACCACATCCAAGCACCGCCGCCAAAGAAGAAATGTTCCCTACCTCCCCCACATGAATCAAAGTGCTCTACCCAATATTCACCTTCAAGCCTGAAACAACCTCAAAACAAATGAAGATACACCTGAGGTGTCTCTACTGATTCTCCTCCGCATCATAAAATACAAGTCATGGAATGGAGATAACGGATCACCTTGTCTCAATCCACGCGACCTCCCAAAGAACCCTGAAGGGGAGCCATTTACCATTACCGAGAAGAGAGCCGAATAGATACAAAACTCAATTCCCGCCTCCACCTTTCCCCGAAACCTAACCACTCCAATAACTATAACAGGAATCCCAACTAACATGATCATAAGCTTTCTCCACATCTAACTTCACATGGATCCCCGAGATCCCACTATGCAACATGACATCAACAACCTCACTTGTCAAATAACCATTCTGCATTTCGGTCATTCCAGTCATTCAAACATCATCCACCGAAGCCAAAGCTCCAGTAGATGGATCCAGCTAGTCAAATAATGTGTATTCACAGCCATAGGGGAGAGAGAAGCTTCTCATACCGTACTGAGACATAACATATGCAAATTATTAATATAAGAGAGAATATATTGTTCCCTATTCCAAATGTTCTTATTTGAGGCCATACCCTCTTTTGATCTAATAATTGGCTGGGAAGATCTATGGAGATTGTAGTGCTGTTATCACTAAGACCAAACTAAAAATGACAATTGTAGGATAGGGTGAGGACTATTTTTCGTATTTTGAGCTTGGGCTTGGATTAAGAAACCTGTTCTCTTGGCTTGGGCTTCTTGTTTGTTGCCTTTAGGCTTTTCTTTCCTTCTGTTCTCGGGTCTTATACAGTGTACACATTACACTATACACAAATTGCTTTAATTTCCGGGCAGAAAAAACAATGGAGATCGTGATTTTGAAGGAAAGAGGAAAGGGATCGTGACTTTGATGGAAATGAAAGGGAGTACATATTTCACAAATGAGTTAAGACATAGGAAGCCAGTTTACCATTTAAAAATGGGTTTGATCCATTTCCTTACATCATTTATAAAAATTGACAGGTCAGTTGTCCACATCACCTTTAAGGACCATTTGTTTTGAGGGGGCAATACCCAAGTACTGTTCAAAAACTAAATGTCGCTAAGTGTACGAGTGGTTTCTCTGTCCTTAAACCATAAGTTGGGTTTGAATCAATGGAGTGGTTCCCCCTCTTTTAAGCGCCTTTCTATACATATTTCCTACTTACCAAACAAAAAAAGTTGATACTATTAAAAATAAATATTAAGAATATATAAAGAAGGTTCCTTGCAAATTCACACGCTGTCTTGTTCTTAAGCCTTTGATTAACTGTGTAATGCAAAACCAGAAGAGTTACCATGTTCTCCCACTACCTCCCCAACAACCATATTCTGTTTCATCTAAATATATGGTTTATTTAATCAACTTCCTTCAGTAGGCTATAAAATAATTCCTCAATTTTTTATCATCTGAAATCATGCAGAACAGGCATAGCGATCAACAATTGGTCCTCAAGAGCAAGCTCACTCTAGGGTCCTTTAGAACTTTACTGAGTGTAAGAACCTGAACCTATGTATCAGTGATACGGATACGGGTGCAGATACATACAATACAGAATCATGAAAAAGACATATATATGTATAAAAAGCATACAAGTACAGCGATATGATAAAACAAATTTACATTCTTCTATATAATAAAATAACTAAATTTTGCTCAATTTTTACAATCATGAGGAAATTGATCAATCATTAATATAACATATGGGCTGCTTTTGCAACACTTTAAACAACAATCAAATGCAGTCATCTGAAAAAATTTCTTGTTAATAATGTATGAGGAAATATATAAGAAGTATTGGAACCACTATCGAAGTATCTGAGAAATATAGAATACATGTTCTAGATTAAAAAATACAATTTAAAATCATGTATATGTTTAAGAAGTATCACACACATATCCGCATGTATCGGATGAGTATTGGTCTCTGACACGAATCTGACACGGTACAACACCTCTTGTAGAAGTATCCGTGCTTCATGGGTAAGAACTTATCTCGTGATCTCATTACAACACATAAACGCAAGGAAAAAAAATAAACGGAGACATACTAGCTCCAATGTGCCATACAACACGAAGCAATGCAGTTCCGAATTAGCTGCAGCATGACATGACTACATATAACTATGCCATTCATCTTCTTATGATCAAGTCTAAAATTTTACTTTCAATTGCAAAACCACTTTTTGAGAAACATACTAACACTCCAGAAGATAAGTGCTCGACACAGAAGAAAAAGTATCCATGTAGCTTATAAGGCTTTTTAATAGTTATGCAGAGATAAATAAAGGTGGACTAAACCATTGCATAATAAGACAAGTTAGTAGCAACACAGTATATATATACATGAACCTTATAATGCATCATGATCTTATGTCAGTGTTTTTGATTTACCCGTAGACTGTCATCCACTCCTTTAGCATGAGCTGCACATTCTATGGAGTGGAAATATCCAGTGACTGCTGCAACAACAAACTGTGCAGCAACAGTAGGAAAGCCTCTCAAAGTATAATGAGACATCACTGCTGTGTTAAAAAGGGCCCATGTGTGCCATGCTTTTCCCCACTTTGTTGCATAATGAGTGGCATTCCTGAATGCGCTTAGGATTTCTGTAAGATTGAGAACCACTCATCAGAAAAAGCACTAACACACCAAAGCAAATAAAAGGTTGAAGAGTACCAACACACAATAGGCTTTACCTTCTATAGAATCATCATCAAATCCAGGAGATAGTGCCCACTGCCAAGATCCAAGTCTAAGACATACTCGGGCAACAAGTGGAGCACTGGAGACGCCCGTTGAGCCAGTTGATGTAACTGCTTGAAGGTTTGGTGTGCTTGAAAGCTCAATGGCAAGATCCTAAAATGTAAAAATATAGCAGGCATAAGTATGTCTCAGGATATGGATAAGGGGCAACTACAGATTGGTGCACATTACATGTTTGGAAATGTAAATAAAACTCTAATGCGTACCTGAAGCCTAGCAAAGGCTTCCTTTCGCTTATGGTCCTCCCCAAGTGACCATTGGTATTTTAAGTAAGCATACATTACTTGAGGTGGTGCATGATACCTTATATTTTGAGATATTTCTGGGTCACACTGAATAAATAAAGTTATATAATCAAACAAAGAGGGAGAAACCAAATTTCATAACTAATCCATTCAAACGGAAGGGAATCTGACCTGTAACAGTTTAACTAAAGTAGATCTAGCTCGACTGATCCTGTTACTTTTTCGGCAAAGAGAAGCAAACTTGAGCCAAGTTTCAGCATCTTCTGTAGGTGGAAGGACCAAGGCCCTGACTGCCAAAAGTGCTTGCCAAACCTGTGCAATCAAAACGTCCAGCATTATTAAAGCGGTAGATGATAGGAAACCAACAGTACAGTCAGTCGAAGTGTAAGATGAAGCTGAAAAGCCTGATCCAGCATTTCAACACACAAAGACACAAAATAAAAGAGCCTAGTTCGGTAGCAACTCCATGAAACTATTACTATATCAATCACAAAAGCGCCTAAATGTACATTGTTTTTGTAGAAAATAATGCATGTTCGGCCACAGTCCTTATCCAGATGCACAATAGTCATTTAAGCTAATTTATGGCGTACTATTTTCACTAGCAAAATAATTCATGTACAATTGCTGCCACTTCATCCCTGTGGATGGTTAAACATTGTTAACCAAGTAAAATATCCTATAATTACAGGATTTAATCTCCGACAAACATCTATTGCCACCAATTAACTTGTCAAAAAGTGATATTCTTGCTTCTGCATTACGAAGAAGATACTTTCATCAACTTTCCCACACACAAATTAGCAAATTAGATTAGAGGATGATTAATGTTTTTACAAAATCCAGGTTTAGCTTCCATTTAACTCTATGCATTTAGTATTGGACTTTTACAAAATAAAAATATGAGGTTCTCATTTCATTTTCCTCTGGAGAGTGAGTAGTTTTGGGGAATTTTTTTTTATTTGGCTTCAGTTTTTTTTCTTTTCTTATTGTTATCTATTTACTGTTTTTTAGGGGGATTGAGTGTGTGGGGGTGTGTGTTGGTATGAATGGAAGGAGAGGGAGGTAACTGTCACACACCAAAGAGTTTCTTCAACATTGGCCCTGATTAAAAAATAATAACTACAAGAGTTTCAATATATGACAAAAAAATTCATACAAAAAAATTTGTATACTAAACAGAATAAACTAAGAAACCAAGATACACATAATGATATTGGGCGAAGATTTGGAAGTTTGTCAAGTTGAGAAAGAGACAAGGTTATTGTCAATTGGTGTTGTATGGGTAAAAAGGATCCGTCAATCATCTTTTTTGCATTGTCCCGAGCCTCATGATTGTTGGAAACTCATTTTGGGTCTTTTCGTCGTTCGATGGCTCATGCCTAGATCTGCAAGAAGTTTGCTTGATGGTTGGCAAGATTGCCCCCATAGGTTCTCATCTAGGAGGCACAGATACTTCTAGAAGAGTGACATGCCTATGTCAGATACCAAAACTCCTTAGATACTCTGGTCGCAAAAATGATACTTCTCACAAGACCTCAAAAATTTTAACTTATATTTTACAATTTATAGCATGTACCTGACACACTTAAGATACTTCGCTCATGTATGTGATACATCACAAATTCTTTTTCACTTTTTTAACAAGTTTTGAAAAATTCATATGTAACTTTTCCAACAATATTATAATAGTATCATTGTTAAAAAAAATCGAATTTTATTAAGCGAAGACCATATAATTAGTTTTATGTGTTACAAAAGGAACTTTTAAGTTATAGAAAATATTGCATTTTGATGAAATATATTTTAAGAAATTGACTGAAATGTAAATTTTCTTTTTGTCGTATCCCGTTGTGTACTTGCACAGCCCAGTGCCTTTTATTTTATTTTATTGTTGAGATTTTATCTATCCCGTATCGGTATTATATCTTCATGCGTATTGTTGAAATTAGTGTAATATTGACTTACTAACTTTCTAATTAGCAGTCCTATATATATATATATATATAAATATTAGGGCAACACATAGATGGGTACACAACATCATATGGGCTTGGCCCATATTGGGTCAAGCCCAAAGACACCCACACACTATAACTAACACTCCCCCTCATGCTGGAGCATATATATTAATCATGCCCAGCTTGTTACATATATAAGAAACCCGATTGCCCATAAAAGATTTAGTAAACACATCTGCTAGCTGATCACTGGTCTTCACATGCTTCAAAGAAATCTATCCACCTTGTAGCTTATCCCGTACAAAATGACAATCTATTTCAATATGCTTTGTTCTTTCATGAAAAACAGGATTAGAGACAATATGTATAGCTGCTTGATTATCACACAACAACTGGGACGGTTATGAGGACTTGTAACCAAGCTCATCGAGAAGTTGTTGCAAATATATCACATCACTAGTTAAGTGAGCCAATGCACGATACTCTGATTCAGCATTGGTGCGAGCCACTACATTCTGTTTCTTGCTCTTCCAGGAAATCAAATTACTACCAACGAACACACAGTAACCTGTAGTAGATTTCCTGTCACACGGGGATCCTGCCTAATCAGCATTCGAAAACCCTTCAATCCGCATATGGCCATGGTTATTATACAATAATCCTCGACCTGGAGTACCTTTAATATATCGTAGAATATGAATCACTGCATCCCAATGTGGAACATGAGGCGCTGCCATAAACTGACTGACCACACTTACAGGAAAGGCAATATCAAGACGGGTTACTGCAAGATAATTAAGCTTCCCAACCAAACGTCTATAACGCTCAGGATCAGAGAATACATCTCCATCTTCTCTAGATAATTTAACTCCAGGAGTCGTAGGAGTATCACATGGTTTAACACTCATCATCCCCGTGTCACGTAACAAATCTAGAACATATTTTCATATTTTCTTTGAGAGAGAAATATTCCCCATTTGCTACGGGCCACCTCAACTCCCAAGAAATAACGAAGACAACTAAAATCCTTTGTCTGAAACCGAGTCTGCAGAAACAAGCCTTGTGAAGAAATACCTGCACCATCGCTGCCAGTGATCACAATGTTATCAACATAAACAACAAGTAAAATGCTACCTGCATCCGACTGGCGATAAAAGACCGATTGATCTTTGGCTGCCCGCTTAAGACCAAACTCTAAAATAACATCACTAAAGTGCCCAAACCATGCGCGCGGGGATTGTTTCAAACCATACAGAGATTTCTTCAGGCGGCAAACAAGACCAGACTCCCCCTGAGCAACAAAACTAGGTGGTTGCTCCAAATAAACTTCCTCTTGGAGATCACCGTGCAGGAACGCATTCTTAACATCTAACTGATGGAGCGGCCAACCAGACGTAGTTGCAAAAGAAATAATGAGACGTACAGATGCAAATTTAGCCACAGGAGAAAAAGTATTAGTATAATCCACCCCATAAGTCTGAGCATAGCCTTTTGCCACTAGGCGAGCCTTGAGTCTAGCTACAGAACCATCTGGATTCGTTTTAACAACATATACCCATTTACAACCAATATGTCTTTTGCCCGGTGGGAGAGGCACCAAGTCCCAAGTATGATTGACCCCTAGGGCAAACATTTCATCCTGCATCGCTGCTCGCCAATCTGCAAAAGAGAGAGCCTCAGATAGATTTCGAGGCACATAAATAGAGTCCAAAGCTAATACGAAAGCCTGTAATGATGAAGAAACACCTGCATAGGAGAGGGTCGCAGAGACAGGATAACTAACTCAACTGCGCTTACCCTTTCGAAGAGCAATGGGTAAATCATCGTCAGATGTCTGAACTGACACTAGAGGATCAGAGGACGAAGAGTTTGATGCAACAAGGGGCGGCTCAGGATCAGATACGGGAGTAGAACCAAACACCTGACGTGGTCCACGGACATATGTCTGGAGGGGAGGACACACAGGCTGAATTGAGCGAACTGAGGGGACAGATGTGACACGAATCAAGTTATAGACCAAAAAATCATCAACTTGCGGTGTGGGAGGTGGATCTGCAGACGAAAGATGTGACGAGAAGGAAGAAGACTCATGAAAAACTACATCTGATGACACTAGGTACCACCCAACTTAGGAGAGAAACACCGATAGCCCTTCTGAGTACGTGAGTATCCCAGAAATATGCGCTGTAAGGACTTGGGATCAAGTTTAGTCATCTGAGGTCGAATATCCCGAATATAGCAGGTGCATCCAAAAATGCGTAATGGGAGAGAATGAATAGACTGGTTAGGAAATAATACTTTATGTGGAATCTCCCCCTTAAGAACAGACGATGGAATCTGATTGATCAAATATGTTGCAGTCAATACTGCGTCGCTCCAAAATATTTTTGGGACTCTTATATGAAACATAAGTGCCCGAGCAACTTCCATAATATGTCAATTTTTACGCTCAGGAACTCCATTTTGTTGGGGGGTATCTGGACATGAAGATTGGTGAATAATACCCTCTTGGGTCATGAATGATGTAAAGGGAGAAGAAAAATATTCACGTGCGTTGTCACTACGCAACGTGCGAATAAACACAGAAAACTTATTACGAATTTCATTGTAAAAAGCACAAAAGACAGAAAAAATCTCAGAACGTTGTTTTATTAGATATAACCAAGTAACACGGTAATAATCATCCACAAATGTAACAAAATAATGGAACCCAGACTTAGACTGAACTGGACATGTACCCCAAACATCATAATGAACTAGATCAAATGGAGCACATGCTCGTTTATTTATCCTAGACACATATGACACGCGATGATGTTTCGCGAACTGACACGACTCACAAAACAACTCTGGTAAAGACTGAAAAGCTGGATATAGATGCTTGAAACTGGGAAGAGCAGGATGACCAAGGCGACAGTGGAGTTCGAAAGGAGTGGATGACACACCAGAACACGCCATGGATATTGGCTCCTCATTTAGCACATAGAGTTCTCCTGAAGTACGACGAGCCCTACCAATCGTCCTCTTCGTTGAACGATCCTGAAATTCACAATATTCACCATAGAAAGTTACATAATAATTAAGTCCTTTGGTTAGTGCACTGACAGAAATCAGATTAAAAGGAAGATCGGGCAAATATAAAACGGATGACAATTGTAAACTAGGTGTAGGAGATGTTTTCCTAATCCCTCGAACAACAATATATGATCCGTCAGCCACCCGAACATCGGGAAGAGATGATGTAGGAGAATATGCACTCAATATACCTGTGGTGCCAGTCATATGGTCTGAAGCTCCAGAATCAATAATCCATGGCGGAGGAGAAACTGAAAGACAAGCAATAAATGGACCTGTCTGAGCAACAGTGGCAGATATAGAGGCCTGATTAGATAACAAGCGAGAGTACTCCTCAGCGGATAAAGTCACACGACCATCATCAATAGTGGTATCTTGGGTAAACTGATCAGTCCTGGATATCATATTTGTGGACCGAACATTAGGTGGTTTACCATGTAACTTCCAGCATCTGTCACGCATATGACCAATGCCACCACAGTGAAAACAAACAACTCGACCATCTGGTTCGCGTCCTCTTCGACCCCTACGACCCCCTCGTTTTTGCCCAGCACTGCCTCCGGATTGACCTGTTAGGGCAGTCCTATCACCATTATCACTGAATCCTGAAGATTGTCGAGTAGAGCGTTGAGCCCTAGAATATGCCTCTGTAAGAGAAGTTTCGCGACTCGCTAGAATCTGATACCGAGCCGATTCATATTCAAGTTTTAAACCACTCAGGAACGCAAGAATAACCAACTGCTCTCTCTGTTTCTGCATCTGATGAATATCTGCCGTAATAGGCATCAACATATTAAATTTTTCGTATGTTTTCTTGAACAAAGCGAAATAATCACTGATACTTTTCATTTGCTCATGGTGGAATAGAGACTGACATACATCATATAATCTATTCATATCATCTCGGCCAGAATATAGAATTTGTAAATACTCCCACAACTCTTTAACTGAATCACAATAGGTAACCAACATGGCTACCTTTGGTTCCATTGAATTGATAAGTTGGTTATATAACCGTGCATCATCACGTAACCAAATCTTATAACCTGCAGGGTCAGATTGCTTGTTCAGGAATTCAACAGTAAGATGATCTTCCTTATCCATACCACGAATAGCAAAAAGAATAATCTTTCTCCAATGCTAGAAATTAAATCCATCCAAACGTTGATCTGTAAGCTTGGTAGAGGCAGAAACAATCTCAGAAATAATTGGCTTGTTGTTGTTCTCAACAGCCTTACCGCCGGAAGACGACAAATCCGCCATAATAAAATCTTAAATAAAAAATCCAGAGATGCCCCTAGACCCCGCCGGGGTGTTGCCCCTGGACCCCGTGAGCTGACCGGGCAACTCAATCCCCAACCAGGGCGCTGCGTAGCGGAATTTGCCTTCACAAAAAAAAACAAGGGTTAGGGTTTTGTGTGTATTAGGGTTAGGGAAGAAGGATGGTGATTAGGGTTAAGGTTTTGTGAGAAGAGAGTTTCTTAAACTTCGGTATGTGGCTCTAATACTATGTTGAAATTAGTGTAATATTGACTTACTAACTTTCTGGTTAGCAGTCCTATATATATATAAATATTAGGGCAACACATAGATGAATACACAACATCATATGAGCCTGGCTCATATTGGGTCAAGCCCAAAGACACCCACACACTATAACTAACACGTATCATTATAAATGCTACATAGGTTCTCATCATTGTGATGTTTGGCGGTGCATTTTGAAATAACTGAATTGGAGATCCTTTGATGGAGAGGAATCTCCAATTGGAGCCTAAAGATCAAAATAACCTTTGCTCTATATTTTTGTTGGGTTGGGTTGGAATGGAATATCCCTAGGAAGTAGTTTAATTTTTTTTGGGACCCTTGAGCTTTTAGGTCACCTGAGCGATAAAGTTGAGCAAAATAAAGTCAGCTGATTGTGTAATAGTGCAAATCATTATACATTACAGTAGTTAAAGTGAGACAAATTAACTGGGAAACATTGGAGGTAATGAATTTATTTGTACAATGGCTATTGTAAATTATGAAAAGATCAGAAGTTATGCTTTGCTTACTAACTTGCAATGAAATTTATTGTTATCACATAACTTCACTCATATAAGTTTGCATACACTCACAATTTAAATACTTGCACGTATAGCATTCATTTATAAATAATAATCGTATAATATAACATGTAACTTCTAGCAATAAATGGCCATCCAATCAACCAAACAAATACTGAAAAAGGTAGTAAGCTTATAGTATATCTACCTCAACGTTTCTTTTTGCACCTTTTATGCGTTCATTCCACATATTGCGAATAAGAGCACGCCGCCCTTCTGCAACAGGGTTTCCCACTGGAAGGGTACAGTAATCAATGACCTGTTGAGAAAATTCTCTCACATACTCTAGGTGACCAAGGCATGCTTGTTTATAGGAACTTCAGTTAAAGCAGAAAAGCAACATTAGGTAACCTCCTCTAATTCAGATAGTTGCTGAACGCGAACCATATTGGTGTATCCCCGTTCATAGCTCTCCAGAACCTTAACAAGGAAATACTTACAATAATGAACTTTTAGAAACAAGAAATTTGACTAAAAAAATTTCTATTTCTACGAAGTGGACGCTCTGTGGCAAGGTTTCCGGAACAAC
This sequence comes from Cornus suecica, assembly GCA_963922005.1. Classification (NCBI taxonomy): domain Eukaryota; kingdom Viridiplantae; phylum Streptophyta; class Magnoliopsida; order Cornales; family Cornaceae; genus Cornus; species Cornus suecica. The sequence continues at coordinate 44,623,255 of OY998247.1, read as the reverse complement.
CCAAACAGTAGGTATAACTGCAATATACTTGTAAACATATCAATTAACAGAAATACAATAGTATCAGAGTCGCCTGTGTTACAGAAATATACACATAATGTTAACAAGAACTAATAGATGAAGAAAAGTCCGGCATGAACACCCACAATATAGCGTAGCTAATAAAAATTTCCTGCTATGAGTTCCAGAACATTTTATATCTCTATACCTTATTTCTGCAGACAAATTGACTGTCTTAAAATATTACTAAGGTTTTATTGTCCCTACAGTGTTAATATCCTCAGTTATTATCAGCTAGTTTCAACTTTATGGGTCTCTCATTCCTTCTTCTTGCTATTCTCTCTCTAAAATTATTAAAAAACACGAAAAGCAACCCCCCCCAAAAAAAAAAGAAGAAAAAATCAGCCCCTAAAGTTTATATAAAGCACCCTATGGTTAGCAAATGTATCAATCATTTTAGCATATGAAATTATTAAGAAATATGTGTTACCAAGTGCTAAATAATTTCCCTCCACGTTCATTAAGGAATCTAGAACCACTAAATCCACACAACCAACAAGTGACTAGAAGAGGAAATTAATGTGAGACGCCCTCCCATTGGGTTGACTGGAAGCGCCCTTAAATCGGCCCAGACCATGAGAGGATTAAAACCCATAACCCCTTGTAAGGCCCAGTCCAAGACCAACCGGCTTGCCTTTGACAAGAGAAACACTTTGAGAAGCCTGAGAAACAGGCCCACACTATTGAGTCTGGCCCACGGTGGAAAAAAAGGACGTCCGTGGCAGCCACGTGAAGGGGATTCAAAATTTGAATTACCCCTGACATGTGCCCAAGGTAGACCCCACCCCCACCTACCCCCAAAGCCACGACTTGCCACCTCGGACGTGGATTTCACATCCCCTCCCAGTTGTCGCCATCCAACGGTCAAAGGAGGAGCATGAATGCCACGTGGCAACGTATGGGTTCCAGCATCAGAAAAAGCATTCCACTTTCCATCTTCACCCCCCATTTCCGTACAACCCCCTTTCCAAACCCTAGATCCCTCCGGAGAACACGAAGGGGGGGGGGGGGGGGGGGGACTTCGACCACTTGCCACCCAACGACGGAGATCCAAGCCATTGCGGCGAACGCCGGAGTGGAGAGCTTTCCATTCATCTTATCGAAAAGCCAACGGTCCAAAGCCTCCTTCCAAGCTTTGCGTAGTAAGCACCACCTCCACCGGGCATTCATCCAAGATCGAGATGCGATAACAGAGAGTTTCGCCATGGACAAATAACTCCGGCGAGTAGGCTTTCCCATCAGCCACCAAAATACACACCACATCCGGTCGTCCAACATCGTCCGCCTTCATCCCCTTGAAACCATCACAATAGTCACCCACTATTACAAAAAGATCAGTACACCACAGATGGAGGGGCACTCCCTGAAGGAAAATCCGGCGTAACCCCCATTTTCGCCAATACCCAGCGATCCATGTGTCAAACGACCACGCGTCCAACACCTGCGACCGATCCTCCCAACTCTGACGACCTTTTGTCAACCCCTCCATCTGAAGAAAAAGGACCCATCATTGAGAGCTGCCACAAAAAATCCAGACATCATTCTCCAAGCACGTTTGGCCCAGGCCTCCACCACAACCACGTCACCAACCACTCCATCAAACCTGTCCACCAAATAGGTACGCAAAAACTCCTTTCTCCTTCCCACTGAATCGTCATCAATATACAAAGAGGGCCCTCTAGGAGGGCAACCAACACTGACGGTACCCCCGTTAAAGAATTTAGGTAGGGAAGCCACCTCAAGAAAATATCTCATGGTTGAAAGCATGGACAAAAAATTCGTTGAGAAACAAATGAAAGATTCAAATTCGTTGAGCCTTCAACAATGTCCTTTGGACTAATGTATCTTTTGCATTTAATTTTCTGCATTTAATTTTCTAAGCTTAATTGCAACTTCTTCATTCACTTGGATATTAGTACCAAGAAAAATCTCTCCGAACGATCCACTGCCAATTTTGCGACCGAATTTAAACTTAGCAATACGAGGCTCCATCGCCGCAGTCTTAGCTTCAATTTGAAACCCTTCAATTTGTATGAGTTTCTTCTACTTAATTCCTTCTGATTTATATACCTATTAAAATGGTTGATTGAAACAACATAAGAAGTTGAAAGTGTTAAGAAATGAATTTTAAGTAATGAGGGTCTTAAGAGGTGCTTAAGAAATAGAGAATTTTTAATATTTTTGTAAATTTTAGTCTGCAGACTTCAGTGATTGGTGAAAGTACTGAATGTCTTAAGAGGTGCTTAAGAAATAGAGAATTTTTAATAATGTTGTAAATTTTTTGTCTGCAGACTTCAGTTATTGGTGAAGACCTTATCACTTAAAATTTTACCCAATGCTAAGTTGTACTTTAGGTTGTAAGTGATGTTCAAATTTACTAATACTTACTGCTCGAGATATCTCAGTGTTTTCTTGGTACCCCACGGGAATGATCCTTTCCTAATCTCAGGTACGCAATAATCTAAATATGGAGAGGCTCAGATACAGTACAACTTGACTCAAATTAAGAAAGAAAACAGCCCACTTACACCTGTTCGTAGTTAGTATTACTTCAATGTCCAGTTGAATGCAATCCATGAAGGAAATATGAGAAACGCTTACAAGATGATCGATGATTAAATAACTGGTAATATATAAATCTGTAGTGGCTACTTTTCTTCAAAATGACTTTGAGGTTCCAAACCATGTTAATAACAATTCTGCCACTTTCGTCAACAGTCACTAGTCAATCCCCAACTATTTCTAGAACAGGTATGACCTATTACTTCTTATTGAAATTCAGAACACTTCCGAAGACATCCATAAATGATCTGCGACAATATTGAAGGATGATTTATGATAAAAACCGACCTAATTAAGCTAATGTTACTTACCGATAACTACAATAAATATATAAACAATAACTAACAAATCTGCATATTTGATTTGCCACATAGTACCCCATCAAACCCATTGTCATAATCTTAGGCTCACATGGCATGCCCACAATAATGCCTACACTGAATTCTGTCAAGTGCCAACACCTCTCGGATCCCGTTGTATATATATATATATATATTTTGGTAAGTAAGTCAATTATATAAAAAAAAAACTCAAACGGGGAGTGTGTCCTAACTACAAACCCCTAGGGAACAAGAGAACCCAAAAAATCTATCTTCTCATTTATAGATTTACAATTTCTCCCCTCAACCCAACAAAATAAACTAAAAATAAACAAATCTTTGTCCGCCCCCAAGGAGGACTCCACGCCCTCAAAACGCCGCCTATTGCGTTCCAACCAAATTGTCCACCAAAGGCACAGGGGTGCAGCCCTCCAAAAAGACCGGGTGTGAGACCCCATCAGCGCACTCCTCCAATGAAACCAGAACATCACGCACCGAGGTCGACATCACCCACTGAATACCGAAAAGATAGAAAAGAAGGCACCAATAATCATAGACAAATAGGCAATGCAAAAGGATGTGATCAATCGATTCCCCATCCCTTTTGCATAAAAAACACCGATTGACCAAACACATGCCCCGCTGTCTCAAAATGTCCAAAGTGAGGATGCGACCCCAAACCGCCGTCCAAGTAAAGAAAGCAACCTTGAGAGGGGTCTTAGATCGCCAGACTACCTTCCAAGGAAAAGACACTTCCACCCTCGGCAAAAGACAATCGAAGTAAAAAGAGACTACTCTAAAAGCTTAAGCTATTAAAGAGGGTGTCCAGGTTCTGGGAGTGTATTGGGTGGTCTTGGGTCTCACTCACCCCAAAAGCTAGCTCAAAGGGTGAGGTTTTCCCTCACACTTATCTACTAACCACCAACCCCTTCCACAACCGATGTGGGACAACTCTAACAATCTTCTCCTCACACATCAGGCCTTGGGTCGGAGCAGCGATAACCCGTTTCTCCTGGAACTTGGGTCGAGAGTTGTTGGTAACATGTGCTCTGATACTAGTATTGGGTTGTCGGAGTGTAACAAAACGTCGGAATTTCCGGTGGGTTTATCGGCGACAGGACTTGGGCTCGGCAAAGGTCAATAACAGACATGGGTTATTAGTGATTGAGGATTGGGGTGGTGATTTGTTGGTCCAAAGATGGTTTGCGGATCGACAACGAAGCTGTTTAGAAGAGCCATGGTTGGAGGACGCGGTTGATGGCGGAGTCAACTAAAAGTTTGGAGGCGGTGAGTTAGGGTTTTGAAGAGAGTTTCAGTATCTATATATGTGTGTATAGAGAGATAGATAGATATAGAGAGAAAGGGTAGAAAGAGAGTGACACGGGAAGAATGAAAGATTGAGCAAGTCAGGAAAGAACGGTTCATGAAGTAGAGCTTGCTGGTAGAGTGATGCATATGGTAGTAGTGGAGCGTGACGGACGATGGTGACCGAGTTAGGACTAGATGCCTACTGGAGATGGTGGTGTTGATGGTGTTGGTGTTAAAACAGAAATTGAGATGTTGGTGTTGATGATGTTAGAGTTGGACGCGATATGAATTTGTGATTGAGAAGGATTAAGAGATTGATTTAGGTTAGGGTTGAGGTTTGTGCGAGAGTTTGGAGAGAAAGAGAGTGGGCAACAAAATGAATGGATTTAATTGAAGATCGCCGCCGGGGATGGAAGATGGAGTGCCATCCCCGGCAAAGACGACGCTTTGATACCAGTATTGGGTGGTATTGGGCCTCTCTCACCTCAAAAACTAGCCCAAAGGGTGATGTTTCTCTCACACTTATATACTGACCACCAGCCCCTTCCACAACCAATATGGGACAACCCTAACAATCTTCCCCTCACACATCGGGACTTGGGTCGGAGCAACGACAACCCGTTTCTCCCGGAACCTGGGCCGAGACTTTTTGGTAACCTGGACTCTGATACCATGTTAGAACAAAAGATGTTTTAATAATATGATAATGGAGAGAATAATAAAGACAATACAGAGAATATGAAACTGTATTGAATTGTATATTGAAAGTATTGAAAATATATGAATTACAATAGAGATGACCCCTATATATAGAGGAGAATGTGTGGTGAACAAGTAAACTTGGTGTAGGGAACAAGTCAATATAAACTAGGTAATACTAAATGGACTAGAGTCTGGAACTAACTATCTAGATGGTAATACTAAATAGGTTAGGATTATCTTGATAGATGGGCTTAGTCCAGATATATTCTAACAATCTGTATTTTCAGTGAATGTTAGCAGATTATATTCCAACATTAAGCACACAACTAAAAGGATAACTAAAAGAGAGCTCCATTCTTAATGTTAACAAAGCCTTTTTTCACAGTACAAAAAAATGTGATCGGAAATGAACGACTGAAGAAACTAACCAAAGCAGCAAGCTCGGTTGCTAAACACTTTCTAGCTCTCTCGACGAATTCATGTGCTTCATCGTACTGGAGGGGGACCAATAAAAGTGAGTAAATAGTTAATTATATTTCATTCAATTCAAGATAAAAGTAAATTTTGAATTAGAGGAATACCTTTCCCCGGCGAACTAATAGAACAGCCCTGAAAAATGTGCCATTACTACTGCCATCACCGGTCGCAGCTGTGTTCCCCAAAACCCTAAGTTTTGTTTCATCACCATCATCCAGTCGAGAAACATATTCCGACATCTGATCCCACTCTCCCATGTTCCAGGCAGCACTGGCAGCCTGGGACAACCATATCACATGCTTAGGAAGAAAGGTAACAATATATTTATCAAGCATATAAAAATACAAAAAAAAACACAAAAATAAATGAACAAACAAACAACCATTGGTGCCATTTCCAGTCGGGCAGCTGGCTCAGCAGGGGCCCAATATTCCTTGCATAGGTTGTTAAGCTCTTCCCAGCGAGCTAATGCAGCAAGGCATCGCATCCGCCCTAAAATAAAAACCAATATAAAGGACAAACTTTTAGCAACCCAGCAATTGGGGGTGACACATGCAAGGGTTGTAATATAATAATACCGCTTTAAGATCTGCTGCAAACTCATGCAAGCATAGAGCAGCAATATAACCAAAGTCAATTTTTGTTTCTAAGCAAAAGAAAAGAAACAAAAGCCCCGAATAATAGGTTATAATTTGGTTATACAATCAGAATAAACCAGAGTAGACCAAAGATTAACTAAAACTGGAGAGATTAGCGACCTTTACACAACATCACTAGTGCAACACTGGCCATATTTGCAAGCAACAGGAATGCTTATCCATAAATTTGCCAACAGAGGCAGGCTAATATTTCAAGGTGTAACATCAATTTGCGTAACAATTAGGGTTGCAGTGCAATCATATGGGGAAAATCAGAGAATGCGTAGTGAGTTCAATTTCTTTGATCCCATGGGGGGACTTCCTCCGATAGAGGAAAGGATCAATGAATATCAAATAAAATTGCTCCTCCATATTTTTCCTAAGAAAGGAGGCTTGTCAGACCTTAGTTTGGCAACTGGAAAGAGCTGTGGATACTGCATGCAATCGAACTTCTTCCTAACTATAGAATTTCATATAGAAGAAAGAAAGAACGCTAAAAAGGTGGGGGAAAGAGTTGTCACGATAGAACAGAGAAATGACTATAAGGGATCCTGCACACAACAACCAGTACTAGAAAAGGTGGAGGTAATAGCGAGTAAGACTAGGTTATAGCAACACAATAAAAGAATTCAAGAGTGCCCGAAAGGGGAGTGTGTCAACATACAACTGCACAAAGGCCAAAAAGAAAAAACTAAGCTCTCAGTCTTCCCCCAAGATTTATAACACCATCCTTGACAAGAAAAACAAACAAACAGAAAGACCCCACTACAAGCAAAAGGGGTCACTGTCCAAGCCTCTCGGACTTGACTTCCCCCAGTCCAAAATAGTGATATTTTGACCATCACATCTGGCACAATCATCGAGCAAGTTCCAATGCCAGAAATCTTGCAACCTAATTCCCACAATTTGGATAACTGGCAACACAAATTGTGAATGGGAAGGTACAAGTATTAATCAACGAAATACCAACCTAATACTGTACAGCCTAACTTAATACTAACCTAATGTAGCATCCAGTAGAACATGTGGACTCGATGCTTGAGAAGCTTTGGCAGTGTATGCCTTGAGGGCTTCATCCCACCGTTGAAATTTCTCATACCTTGAAAATGCAAAGTATATGTGAGTAGTTGAACTGACAAAATATGGGGAAGACCGTGGACGAAATGACCAATTCATATAAAATTTATATTAACAATACTGCGATTCAAACTACCTGCTCAGCAATTTAAGAAGGGGCAGCAAAATAAATAATGATAGTAGTATTTAAATGTACAGTAATACCATGACTCCTTCAGTTGAACATCCAAATATTGCTGGGCATAGGTCAATATTCCGACTGCAGCCTAAGAAAACATACACCAAAGTCACAAACCTAGGCTTAATTGAACATGAGCATAATCAAAGTGATAAAAATTGCTGAACACAGGATCGGTTATTTTGTCTATGGAGATGCATAAACACCTCGTGTTGATGTAATTGGTTGTTTATATGTATGAGTGCTTCAACTACAGCAACAGGGTTTGCATCCATCTTCTTGGAGCAAGCACCTTCAAATTCCATCTCTGTATAATGTAAAGCCTTTGCAAATGCTCGACACTAGAAGAAAGAGTTGACAAGTAAAAGACATCATCACTATCGCACTGAAAAAAAATAATGTAGGTATTCGGACAACAATTCTCTAGAACTCCTTTCAGAAGAATCAGACCCTTTTTGCTAGAGCTCCAAGGAGACGGATGTCTATAGGAAGAGGTCTCTCATCATGTTCCATGAATTCCGCCTGAAATTGTCAATTAGAAAACAGACTTAAAGCATCGCATGAGTTAGTCAAGTTGCTGCAGAGTAGATTTACTTCTTATATTTTTTCCTTGCAGCCTTTTCCATTCTAAATTTCTAGACTACCAACCGTAGATGAAGATTCCCGTTCATCTTAATACTCCTTTTGGCAAGATACAGTGCGAGTTCAACTTACGGTTAAGAGGAAAACATAGCGTAAGACAACAGGGTTCTTGGAGAGTGTCACTCTCACACGAGAAGTCATCCTGCAGAGTAAAAAACTTTACTTCTTTTATCCTTGCAACATTTTACCGTAAGACGACAGGGTTCTTGGAAAGTGTCACTCTCACACAAGAAGTCAAGCTGCAGAGTATAAAAATTTACATCTTTTATCCTCGCAACATTTTCAATTCCATGTTTCTTGACAATAAGCCGTAGATTAAAAATTCCAACTCATCTTAGGCATCATATAGCAAGATACAATGTCAGTTCAACTCATGTTGAGGAGAACTCATATATGTAAGAGATCTTGGAAAGTGTAAGGATTGCAGTTCAGTTTAACTGTATTGCAGTCCATTTAGTTCCAACAGGATTTAGTCCTTTGCAGGCAAGTGTAAATATAACGACCATTACCATTATTTCACAAACCCAAATAAGTTCATATATGCATTAACATGAAATCATGTTGGGCATTGATGGAAGAAAAAATACCATACAAAGTTTTATAATGATTAAATTGTATTTAATTGACAAACACAAGCTCTAACAAGACATCACTTGAAATCACATATATATATAACTCCTACTTTTACACTTCTAGTTCCTACATTTCTATGAAATATATACAACTTACTAAATGGAAACAGTGGCTGAACGAACGGGGGTGATGACTGACAAAGGTTAAGAATCACGACTGATGAACACAAGAGATTCAGCAGCTACATGATTATATTTGCAGTGGAGCACATGTGACTGATACGCCCATCCTCAGGTCAAGAAATAATTCTTAGAACGACCGAGTCTCCTCCCATCTCGCCAAAATGTAAAACGATATTACAATAAACATAAATATCACACCACCTGAACCCGCGGCACCAGCTTGAACATAATACCCAAGCCTATCATAAAAATTTAGTCCCGAAACATCTTAGGGATGATACTTTTATAAAGCAAGGGACTTTGTTCCTTGAGTAAAGTAGAATAGCTATCTTTTTATAAATTGTATTCACATGGAAGGCCATTATTTGGGATACTACGAAGCAAAAGCCCAAAGTTATCAAGTGCTTCAATTGATGCATGAATTCCATTAACCATGTTTTCCAATACTCAAATTTTCGCTCCATCCAATTCACATAAGGCAAGAAAAATACTGAACTCCAACAACATTTCACTCAGTTAGTACCAAGTCACCCTTAAACTCAATAATAGAATCAATATAAGACTAAGACAAATTCATTCAGTCCTCTAACAGAAGAACTCAAATGTTAGCTGCTATTTTTTCTTATTTTTTAAACAAAAGTACCCTATGCTCGTTATTCAGAGAATTTTTTTAAAAAATTCCTTACTTTTCGTCTTTTCCTTTAGCATAATTAAGCTAGTTTTCATATACATAATGTGGTGTTGCGGCCCAAATTTGTTTCAGCTCAGGACGACCCAAAAAGTGAGAGTTGTTGTGTTGACATAGATTAGCTAGTTCACTTATACCTTTTTTTTACCTATTTTTTCAGCTTGCAGGTCATGGAACCTATTTAGTACTCTCTTCTAGCTTGGTATATATAAGGGTGAATAGGGTATAGAGTGAAAAGAGAGTGAGACATTGAAAATTGCTTGTGAGAGCAAACAAGCGCTAGGATTTAAGGGCGAAACTTATGATCTCCCGATTTTCGCATAGTGAAATTTTCCACTGAACCTTCACCGAGGACATAAGCACAACTTTGTGTCAAACCATGTAAAATATTGTGACCATCATATGTGACGTGTTTCCTTTCCTGTCAACCTTTGTGTTTTGTCCTTGGTTTGCTGCGTTTGTCATAATACATAATTACATGTATAAGCAACTGCTTAAATGGTTATGAATGCAACTGCAAGACAATCCATTCATACACATTGACTAGACCCCCTAATGCAAGAACTGCATTAACTGGATCCTGATCTTGGAAGCAAAAATAAAAATAAAAACATATATTGTCCATACTATTCTGTGACTCTCTTCAATGATCGACAGCAAATAAATTTTCTTAGTGCAAAGTGAAGAGATGTGTTCAAACACTCTGCACAAACCTCAGGTTGTCCTACTTCCAATAAAACGTTCTCTCATCAAGTAATGTGCATAACAAGTTGAACATAAGTACTCATATCAGCAATATAACTAATTACAATAAAAGTATTGTCTTAAATATATACAATCACTCCTGAGAATGCATGGTTAATTTGTAAGGAAACTCTCACTCTTTTTTGGGTTCGCTAGGGCCTTAGGATGGCCTCTTTCGTTGCGAGGGATGCACTGCACTTTTGAGTGCCTTTATATATACATCTTACTTATGAAAAGGAAAAAAAAACTCTTGACCTTTCCAATCTATACTGTTGAATTATATAGCTATTTTAGCCGGATTATTAGGAATCAAATCAACATGTAATTAGTTAGGAAACATTATCTTGATCCCTTGAAACATGAGATTTACTCGTTTAGGTTGTTTCCTGATTTAGCTAATTTGTAATTAATTAGTTTCCTATTTTTCCTACTAGAATAGGCTATATATTGTTGTGTACAATTTATTCTAATTGAATAACAAGAAATTATTCATTATCTTTATCTTTTCGTTATGGTATCAGAGCTCTAGGCTCTTTTTTTTCTGGGAATTAAACCGGTTCGGCCTTCACTGCCAAGGATATACTGCTGCATCTTTGTGCCCTGGTTTTTGCTCTGTTTTTTTACTTCAAAACAGAGTATCTTCTAATGTTTCTATTCAGCCTTCATTGCTGAAATTTCTTAGGGCATTTGTTGCCATTTTTTCGTTCATCATGTCCACATCTGAGACCACAGCCTCAAATATCCTTGTTCAATCGGAAGAAGTCAACTCGAATCACATGACTGGAGATTTGCAGAGCGTCCGGGCTACTAATAGACTAAATGAGAAAAATTATCTCAAATGGTCTCAATTTGTTCGAACATACCTGAAGGGCAAAGGAAGACTGAGTCACCTCCTCGGGACGGCACCAAAAAAAGGAGACCCAACGTTTGAAGCATGGGATGAAGCTGATTCAATGATCATGTCATGGTTGTGGGACTCCATGGATCCTGCCATTAGTGATACCTGTATGTTTCTGACAACTGCAAAGGAGATTTGGGACTCCATTCGCCGCACATATTCAAAAGCTCGTGATGCAACCCAAGTATATGAGATTAAGGTGAAGACAAGTGCAACCAATCAAGGGGGCAAAACTGTGACAAAGTATGCTAATTTACTGAAGTATCTATGGCAGGAACTCGATCACAATCGGGTATTTGAGATGAAATGCTCTGAAGACGCTGCCATCCTGAAGAACTTCATTGAGAAGGACCGAGTATATGATTTCTTGGCTGGACTCAATCCTGAGTTTGATCAGGTTAGGGTTCAGATAGTCGGTAAGGAGGAGACACTTTCACTGGAGGAGACTATTTCTCTAATTCGGGCAGAAGAAAGCCGAAGGGGTGTGATGCTAGAGCCTCAAGCTTTAGAAGGTTCAGCCTTGGTGACTAAAACTGAACAACCCTAAACATAAGAAAGAGGAAAAGCAGGCATGTTAAGGTTCTCGAGGAGAGACAACAAGGACAACTTGTGGTGTACCAACTGTAAGAAACCGAGGCATACTAAAGAGGGTTGTTGGAAATTGCATGGCAAACCACCAACCTCAAACCGAGAAAGGGGCAACCGAGGAGGACAACAGTGATCTCAGGCCCATCTAACAGAACAAACCGATCAACCTGAAGGACAGGAAAAAGAGGGCTTCAATAGTGAGGAGATTGAAAAACTTCGAGGGTTAATAGGATCTCTTGAGAAGCCCTCTAGTGCATGTTCATTGACACTCTCAGGTAAGTCTCCATTTTCTTTTCGATTACATGTCTCAGAAAAGTGTTTTACCAACCCTTGGATAGTTGACTCGGGGGCCACTAATCATATGACCCACACCTCACAATATTTCAGCACTTATACTCCGTGTCCAAGAAGTAGAAAAATTGGTGTAGCAAATGTCTCTCTTGCTACTGTTGCAGGATTAGGAGATATCTATGTGATACCTTCCCTCATTCTTAAAGATGTCCTTCATGTACCAAAATTGTCAGCAAATCTTGTTTCGATAAAAAAACTTACAGAAGACCTAAAATGTAATGCAATTTTTCATCCTTGTTACTGTGTTTTTCAGGACCAGGGTTCGGGGAGGAAGATTGGACTTGCTAAGGAAAGGAACGAGCTTTACTATCTTGAAACACCGAGTACTTCAAAGAAAGTCATGAATAATTTATCCTTGTCGCTTCTTAGTTCTTCCAATAAAGATGTCATTTGGCTTCACCATTTTCGTCTTGGTTATCCATCTTTTCGAGTCTTAAATATTATGTTTCCCTCGTTGTTTAAAGGATTGGAAATTACATATTTTCACTGTGATGTTTGTGAGCTTGCAAAGCATACTCGTGTATCCTTTCCTATTAGTAATAAAAGAAGTTCACGTCTTTTTGATTTGATTCACAGTAACATTTGGGGACCGTCCACAATTCCAAATATTTCAGGGTCTCGATGGTTTATTTCTCTAATTGATGATTGCACTAGGGAAACATGGATATTCTTGATTAAACAAAAATCTGATGTGAGTAGTATTGTCCCAAATTTTCATTCCATGGTTCAATATCAATTTGGGGTAAAAATTAAAAACTTTAGGTCTGACAATGCAAGGGATTATTTCAACCAAATTTTGTCACCCTATTTTCAAAAGGAAGGAATTATTCATGAATCCTCATGTGGTAACACACCTCAACAAAATGGGATCGCTGAAAGAAAAAATGGTCATTTACTTAACACTACTAGGGCATTGTTATTTCAAGGGAATGTTCCTAAATCCTATTGGGGGGAGGGTGCTCTTACTGCCACATACATGATCAATAGACTACCCTCACGAGTATTAGATTACAAAACTCCCATGGAAATCCTTGCCCAATTCTATCCACATTTCAGAACGTCAAATGGTCTCACACCTAGAGTCTTTGGTTGTACTTCCTTTGTCCATATTCATAGCCAAAATAGAGGAGAATTAGACCCCAGAGCAATTAAGAGTGTGTTTCTTGGCTATTCATCTACACAAAAAGGGTATAAATGTTATCATTCTCCTTCTAGAAAATTCTACATTTCTGCAGATGTCACCTTTGCTGAGAACAAACCATACTTCACGCAACCTTATCTTCAGGGGAAGATTTCACTTGTGGAAGATAAAGACTTTGGTGGTGATCCCGGTTCTTTTGGGTTTCTTGACATTCCGTCTTTTTCTACTCAGAAACAGAATTCCCCATCCACCGAGTCTGTCTTAGCTCCAGTCCCAGAATCTATTTCAGCTCCAGTTCCAGAATTCGTGTCAGTCCTAGATCCTGTGCCCACTCCAACTACTCCAGCGTCGGTCCGAATTTATGACTTTATAAGATTTCCTCAAGTGTATTTCAGAAAACCAGCTGCTCCAGACCTGACACAAGTCCAAAATACCAGCCCGAGCCCAGCGAATGAACACAAGGTAAGTTCTTATTTCCCTTTGCATATACAACCTTCTGAAGCACAAAAAACTGATTATGATTTTCCTATTGCTGTTAGAAAAGGTACCAGAGAATGCACAAAGCGACCCTTATATCCATTATCCCACTATGTGTCATTAAAACGTATGTCACCACTCCATAGAAATTTTATTACGAGTCTAAACACTACTTCTGTCCCAAACACTTTATCTGAGGCATTATCAAAAAGAGAATGGAGAAATGCTATAAGGGAGGAAATGGATGCTTTGGAAAGGAACAACACGTGGGAGGTTGTTGATAAGCCAGAAGGGAAGAATCTGGTGGTTGCAAATGGGTTTTTACTTTAAAATACAAGGCAGACGGTTCTCTTGAAAGATATAAAACGAGATTGGTTGCTAAGGGCTATACTCAGACATATGGAGTTGGAGTTGATTATCAGGAGACATTTGCTCCTGTGGCAAAGATGAACACAGTAAGAATTTTGTTATCTCTAGTAGCTCATTTTGATTGGCAACTTCAACAATATGATGTGAAGAATGCCTTCTTGCACGACGACCTAAAAGAAGAAATTTACATGAGCATTCCACCGGGCTTTGGAGGAGCAGAGGCAACTAATGAGGTGTGTATACTTCGAAAGGCACTGTACGGGCTTAAGCAATCGCCTAGAGCTTGGTTTGGGCGATTTGCTAGAGTGATGAAAACAACAGGATATAGGCAGAGTCAAGGAGATCATACTCTTTTCATCAAACATTTAACCACAGGGGGAGTAACAGCTTTCCTAGTATATGTTGATGATATTATTATCACAGGAAATGATGAGAAGGAGAAACAAAAACTGAAACAATGTTTGATCAGGGAATTTGAGATAAAGGAGCTTGGAAGACTGAAGTATTTCCTTGGAATTGAGGTTTCATACTCAAGACAGGGAATTTTTATTTCACAGCAAAAGTATGTGATAGATCTCTTAAAGGAAACAGGAAAACTTGGTTGTAAACCAGCAGCTACACCAATTGAGGCAAACCAGAAACTAGGGGAAGCAAAGGAAGAACCAATCGTTGATAAGGAAATGTATCAGATATTGGTAGGGAAACTCATCTATCTTGCTCATACTCGACCGGACATAGCATATTCAGTAAGCATGATTAGTCAGTTCATGCATGATCCGAGGGAGACACATCTACAAGCTGCCTACCGGGTGTTACACTACTTGAAGGGTAGTCCGGGGAAAGGAGTTCTATTCAAAAGAAATAATGAACTCACATTGGAAGGCTACACGAATGCAGACTATGCAGGATCATCAGTGGATAGGAGATCGACATCCGGTTACTGCACGTTTCTCGGTGGAAATTTGGTAACATGGAGGAGTAAAAAACAGAATGTGGTGGCAAGGTCTAGTGCTGAATCAGAATTCAGGGCAATGGCCCAAGGAATATGTGAATTATTGTGGCTTAAGATCATCTTGGATGATTTGAGAATTAAGTGGGAAGGTCCTATGAAGCTGTACTGTGACAACAAATGAATAATAAACATTGCTCATAATCCAGTGCAACACGACAAGACGAAGCATATCGAGATCGACAGACACTTGATCAAGGAAAAGTTGGAAGGAGGTTTGATCTGCACACCTTATGTGCCTTCGGGAGGTCAACTGGCAGATGTTTTAACCAAAGGACTCAACAACGCCATTTTTCATGGAATTATTTCCAAGCTGGGAATGGAAGACATTTATTCTCCAGCTTGAGGAGAAGTGTTGAATTGTATAGTCATTTTAGCCGGATTATTAGGAATCAAATCAACATGTAATTTGTTAGGAAAAATTATCTTCATCCCTTGAAACATGGGATTTACTCGTTTAGGTTGTTTCCTGATTTAGCTAATTAGTAATTAATTAGTTTCCTATTTTTCTTCCTACAAAAGGCTATATATTGTTGTGTACAATTTATTCTAATTGAATAACAAGAAATTATTCATTCTCTTCATCTTTTCGTTATATACTAATAACATCAATTTTCCAAAACACATGACAATTTAAAAATGTAAGAAAATGTTCCACAAGCAATGGAGGAAGAAAGGATATACCAAGTTCAGAAGTGTTGCGAGAATTTCTGGAGGAATATTAGGAGACGAGAATGCCAATTCTAGATTTCGCACTAGCTGTCTTTGACTTGTCTCATTTAGCTGTGACCAACAACTAACAAAACCAGCTGCAAACAATTCCCGCCCAACAAAAGGCTGCAAAAACCATATAATCTAAACTCTGATTTCAAAGGACGAAAGCTAGATGTAAAAAGCAGAGACGTCGTCAAAACCTGCAACTTTGCAAGCCTCGCACAGGTTCGTAAAGCTGGAGAGGGTGATTCTTTCAGAAGTTCAATACTAAAATGCCTCATCCATTCCGCCCAATCTTCTTTTGTACTGCGTTGAGAAGCCTCTCCAGCAGTGCGTAGTCGACCATCATTTACCTGTATCACACATTAACACTTGTAAGGGTCCAAGAATCTGTCCACTGTCTTAGATAAATAAAAATATTAATGAGCCAGATGAGATAATTTTGTCATATGTCCAACCAAAGACTCATTTTTCGACACCCATGCCCATTGAATTGTGATACTCCTAAAGTGCAGCCTAACATCCCATTACATTCCTTACACCATAACAACAAACTGAAGTCATATGGTGCTTGTGGATGTGGGGAATGAGAAAGAGAGTGATGAAGTTGATAAGACTGTATGTTTAGTGTTTAGAGGTACAAGGGTAGAACAGAAAAATCATATTCCATTAAGCAAATTTTTTTTTTTTTGCTAAGTATGTATAAAAAGACGCTCAAACGAGGAGTCCATCCCAAATACAAAAAGGCAAGGACCTAAGAGCCAAGCGAGCCCAAAAACTCTTACTTCTCATCAATGGATATACAAAAGTGACCCTCCACCCAATAAAACAAATTTGAAATAAATGGGTAAAACAGTACTTTCCCCGGTACCTTTAAGTGAATTAATTGTGTTAAAACTGACAGGGGAGGTGAGATAGAAGTTTGCAAAAAGTTTCATTCACAAGATATTTGGACAAACCTCAGAGAGGTCAGGGAATTTCACCCTACAACTTATAACTACTATGGATTACCCCCATATGAAAGGGCGAGATATGGACAAGAGCGAGACAAAAAAGAAAAGAAGAAAACATAGGATAGAATTAAAAAAAAAAAAAAAAAAAGAACAGAGGTGATCGAAAAATAGGGTTCGTTGAATATGTAACACAATGAGAAGCAAATATATGGACAAAAAAAAGGGACTTTAATGAATAAAAGCGTTATTGAATGAAACCAGCCCCCTAATCCCCAGTTCCCCACCTGTCTAGAATTACCCGTTCGGAGAACTCACCTCTACTCCCTAGAAAAAACACCCTCAAACAATATCTCCTCCAAAGTTAGAATCAATAACTGTCCTTTTATGTTTGTCTCTCAATATCAAACCTCCATAGCCACTTGAACCAAAGAAGCCTTATTGGCTGGAAGTAACTTCCTAATCCCTGGTCTCCCCACCTGAATCGGACAACACACCTTCTTCAAACTCAAAAGGTACGCTTCCTTAGGATTAGCCGCCCACCAATCAAAAGGTAATACTACACTTCCATAGATGGCAATATCTGACAAGACATGTTAACATGATTCGAACATAGCATGGGTAAGTGCGTCTGGGTTTAAGTTAAATGTGTTTGGGTCGAAATTGCGTCGATCTGAATTGACCCAGTATTTTAACTTGTCATGTTTGACCCAACAACCCGTTTAAAAGTGTCTTAGCCCCAAAGTTGTATATAAAATTCTGTTCTGAATTGGTGACTGAAAGTGTTTCATGTTCTTAACTGTAGAAACTTTTGTTTTTGAAGGGATGGATATATTCTGCTGTGTTGAATGTTTGCATGCAAATGACAACTGATGTATAATTCTACCTCATTGCATGTTATTTATTTGATACTCCATAACACACTATGGATTCAATGCCTTATAGATGTAAATGTTGCGATTCTATTCTGAAATTTTAAACCTTATTGCAAATATCCATTTGAATTTACTTGTATCTTGTATTAGACATGCACCTTACCACAGTCAAGCTTCCCTTGCACAAAGGCTCTGGGTGACCTTTGCACATTAGTCTGCTCAGGCCTTTACTAACTACGCAGGGAAACCGCATACAGTATTACATATCACAACAAATTTTTAGAATACCTGATGACTTCTGAGTTGTCTGTGCACATCACTCCCATCCTCATAAGGGTCATTCTCAACATCATTTAGAGGGTCGCTTATAACCTCAACAGGAAGTCGTCGACTTAATCTTTGAGCAGCTGCACTCCCAAGGATTAGTGGTTCACGTTTCTGTAGACGTCCTTCAATTTCTTCAAATTCCTTGTGCTGAGAATGAGATTACGTGTACCTTCAAAATCTTTAGAAGCAGTATTTCACCAAACTAACAGCTAACCAAAATAACCGGGTGAAATATTACCCACAAACGATGTTTCAAGAGAAGTCTTTTGATCGAGGGGATGAAGATAGTAAAGTCCTCCCCAAGCGCATGAGCAAGACAACAAAGCGCATCAACAGCATCCTTTCTCAGCTCGTCATTTGTCCTGTAATCAGAACGGTAAACAGTTGAAGCAACAAAACAAAATGTAATCACATCGAGGCCAGGAAAAGAGCATATGTGAAAAGTTTAGGAAAATAAATCTGCAGATGGTCTAACCTGTAAAACTTTATACATCAAAGCAGAGACTTGAGATGAAAAAACAGCTGGCCAAATGATATTAGAAACCACAAACAATCCACTAAAACCAAAAGCAATCACTAGAAACCTAGAGAGATGAATGCTAATAGATATACTAATTCTTAATGTAAGGGTCTATAGAACAATAAACAGTGGAAGTTTAGATAAGAGGCAAAGCCATATCACTAGCTCTGACCATTGATGATTAAAGGCAATATCAAGGTCTAATAGGCACATTAAATTGGACTGTTAAAGAGCAGAGGAGTTCATAAAGTTGAAAGTGGATGCGGTGAATTTTCATAATTCTATGTGAATCAAGAGGAGAGGAAACAGACCCATCCAAAACTAGCTTCAAGTGATTCACGAGAGCTGATATGTGACAAGTAACCTGATGAGGAAGAAGTAAAGAAGCAAAAACCAAAGTATAAACTGTTATTACAACATTATAATAGATTACCAGCTATCTTTTACGCAGTTTACAAGGCGAACACAAGTCGGTGCTTACCTGAACACAAGGGATCAATCTTGTCAGAGTTTTGATTGACGCACGTCTTGTCTCCACTGAGGCATCCACTTTAAACAATCGAATAAGTGCAGGAAGCAGTAGATGCATGTGCTCATCCAATGTCCCTAAATGTGAGATTGGATGAGTGTTTCATAAAGATTAGAATCTTCCAATGAATTTGCAAATATATATAATGAAAAATGCACAAAATATCACACATTGAAAGAGGACTAACCACCAAACACTTCGAGAGTGTGGAGTATATCACGGACATAAGTATAGTCATTAAACCGCTCTGCGTCACTCAGAACTTGTATACAGCATGGAAGAATGATAGGTAGATATGTTCTGAATTCATCATTGAGCGCCAGGCAAAGTTGTTCCACTAGATGCAGAAGCTAAGATAGAAGTCCAAATGTACGAAAATCAATGTCAATACTATGCCAACATAATCGATCTTGTGTATGGCATCCAGGTAATTGTGTCCGAAAAAACAAGGTATACATACTGGAGATCCATGCATGGGACGATTAGCAGCTGGTAAACTGAAGGATGGCCATAATTCAGATATTAGAAGGAGCAACTCCGGAAGATATTTCCTAATATGCTGCACGTGCACACCAAAATGTCTTAAACAATCTACAAAAAGAATGTGATTACTAGGAAAAATGGACGTTTCATGACAGCTATATATACCTGACGAACAATAGACACCAGTGTTCCGAGCTTCCATGTAATAAATTCCTTCAGACCTTCTTCACAGGTACGAACAGTGTGGAAAAGATCAGGCAAAACCTACAGACAGAGAAGGGTAGTATAGAACCCACGTTTTGTTCAACCATAATTCAATCAGTCTAGAACACTATACCTGCACCATGTTTAGCACCATAAAAAAGAGTACTACTTAGAAATAACTTCATGATATTGTAGTCTACACCACACTGCGATTGTTAGATTTTCAAACATCACAGTAATTCTTTTATTACTGTTAGAGTTTTTTTTTTATTCATTAAGGATAATATTGTACTTTTATCTACATAATAATAATAAATAGGTGAGATGCGGGGTAACCCTAACAATCCAACCCTCTTTTTTCACTCACGTTCACTTTCTTCCTCTTCTTCTTCTTCTTCTTCTTCTTCTTCTTCTTCTGCAACAACGAACCCTAGATTCTACAACTTCAACTTGATATCAGAGCCTAAATCAAGAGTAAAATTATTCAAGTTCAATTGTCCATCAACCGGGAGGCTCTCGTCAGCAACAATGACGCTGATATCATGCTGACAGAATTCTGATGCCGTCAGAATGATGTCAGATTCTGATCCAGAATCATCCAACATGCCTGCCACAATTTTCTGCCTTTTATGACGGGTACCATGATGTGTTTTGATGCTATTTAAAGGGCATTTTTTATTTTCTTGAAACAAGTTTGAATCTCAGCCCAATACATTGCTGTTTGGGAAGTTTTTTGCTTCTGTTTAGTATTTTTTTTGCTGCTGTTTGGGAAGTTTTTTGCTGCTGTTTAGTATTTTTTTTGCTGCTGTTTGGGAAGTTTTTTCTGCTGGTGTTTTTTTTTTGTTGTTGAAATCTATTTTAAGGGTTGTCGTTTGAACCTTAGAAGAGAATCTTGGATGTTTGTGAGTTGATTGCGGATCTATAATCTGTTCGCTTTTAGTTTGACTTGTTAAGGTACTCATGGCTGAGGCTAAGCCACAACCTACTAAGGATGATGAGATGTGTAATATCCCGTAATTTTTATTTATTTATATTGGATATATTTAATTTAATTAATTAATTAATTAAAAGTTAATTATTTGGTCTTATTAGCTAATGGGCTATAATATTAATATTTTTGAATTAATTAGTTGGGCTTATTAGCTAATGGGTTATAATATATTTTTGGGCCCATCGGAAGGATTAAATATATATATATATATATATATATATTTATATAACCAAAATAAAATCCTAAGATAGTCCTATGTTTTCTATCAGCCGATTTTATAGAGGGGGAGTAGAGAGAGAGCTGCGTGAAAGAGGAGGGGAAACAACGATCGATCTACAGTTGCGTGTGATTTGGTTCTTAAATCAGGCAAGTAGAATGTTCTTCTCTTCCCCTTTGAACCCTTAATCTTATTATCACCAATGTATTATATATATAAATATGATTATGTTTGTGTTTGTGTTTGTATGTCTGTGCATTTATCTGATTATATTCTGATATATAGATATATTCGGATCATATTGTTCTTATATATATGTATGTATGTAAAGATAGATTGGGTACAGTTGTTTTTGGTTAGAAAATTCAGAATATATATATATATATATAATCCATCGTATATGTTCAGAGGATTGATAATTTGTAATTATATTACCTTAGGCTTTCTAAGTTTGATTTTCAGTGGGGTCGGCCCAAATTAAGACTCCATTCAATGGACACTTTATTGGTATAAAATTTTGAATCAGGTTTAGGCATATTTGTATGGTGGCTAACGGACCCACCATATTGAAGCTATTCAATTCTTAGTGTCCAGAATATGTAGTATATATATATATATATACCTAGATGATGGAATATACTCCGGCCTTCTTGATTCAGGTGACTATATGTTCTATTTCAATTCATGATTTTTTTTTGGCTATTCATATCTATATGTGTATATCTATATATGTATATATATATATATGTATATATATATATATATGTGTACGTGTGAGTAGATATAAATTTATATTTTCTTTCGGTTGTATACATGTAGGGATAGGAACATATAATGGACTTATTTGTTTAATTTTTCTTTCGGATCGACTCAACAGTTTTGGTTATTATTTTTGGAAGAATTACGAGCTTTTGCTATTAGGATATTTAGAGAATATTTCTAAAACTATAGGCTCGTCAAATAAATGAATCCACATATTAATAAAGTTATCATGAAACAGAATTAGTAATTAATATTATATACATATATATATATATTTCGTATTTTATACGATTGTGGAAGGAAGGGAACCACGATGAGTTGACTATTAACGCAACCTCATCTGTACCATGATATGGAAAAGGAGTCAGGTACGTGGTTATGGTTAGGCATGGTTAAATTGCCTATGGACTTGTGATTTAGTTATTGTTTTACTTTATTTGTTTTGCCTATTGACTTGTGATTTGATTTTGGTTGTGCTTTATTTATTTTGCTTGCTTGCTTATTTATTTATTTGTGTATTTATTTATTTTGGAGGATATTTATTTAGGAGTGGTATTTAAAGTTATAGGAATTATAGTATTACCATTATTTTTGGTTCGGTAGATGATGGGATTATTGGTACTATGTTTGGGATTATGTAGAGTCCATTTCGCTCGTGGGTCTGACCCACAATTGTTAACATTTCAGGTCCTCAGCAGTTCCAGTCACAGGGTTGAGGGTTCATCTCGTTTCTTCTCGAGTTATTTAGTTTTTCGCTTTGTTTCAATGTAGGGACTCCATATTAATATTTTCTCCGGATTTATATTTTTTTTGTTTATGATTTTAGGGGTCCATAGATATGGGATTCCCGAGTTGTACCCTTTGGGGATTTCGATTTTTGAATTTATTTATTCATGAGAATTAAACTTTTGAGACTCTGTCATTTCTTAAATATGTCTTTTGCTTCTGTGCTTGTTTATTATTGAGTGTTGATGCACCTTAGTTTTCGGTATAAGTCTGGCCAACCTATGCATGAAAATTAGGAGGTGTCACAAGATGCCTAAGTCAATTACCTCACAAAAATTGAATGGCATTAATTATCTTGCTTGGGCTCATGACGTTCAGGTGTTTCTACATGGGCGAAGGAAATTAAAGTACCTGACTGAAAATCCTCCTTCCCACGAGAAAAACTCAAAAGATTGGGCTTGTGAGGATAGTATTGCTATGGGATGGTTACGGCATAATATGGAAACCAAGATTCCTAATACTCTTGCTTTTTTGTGATTCCTCTAAGAAGATTTGGGACTCGATTGTTGAGTCGTCTTCGCTACTAAGCAGTCTGGAAAACCATTGTCGGAATACTATAGTAATCTGAAAATTTTGTGGGATCAGTTACTTCAACATCGACCATTTACTACAGATCTAGAGCAACAAAAGCGGTATTTTGAAGATTTTATGATTGCTTCATTACTATTCGGCTTAGACACAGATTAGTGTGTTCAAAGATCAAATTCTTGCTAGTGAGTTACATACAGCCGCTAATGCTTATTCTAGACTATTGAGATCATCATTGGGACAAAGCTCCATTGTACCTCCAGTAGAGTCTTCTGCATTAGTCTCTAGCAGATGGAGAATTAGGCAAGGCCAGCGACATTGAAGCCCACATAACCCATGTTTATTATTGAAGATGTGGGAAAGAGAAATGACTTAGGATATTTTAGACATTACAAATATTTTAATACTTTAGGATTATTTTAGTACTTTTACTTTTAGTATTTATTTGTTATTTTAATTATATTGGTTATTATTTTAACTTAGGGTTGTGTTGCCTATAAACGACTTTGATGTAACAAGACATCGTTAGTTTTTTAGAATATTGATTACATCGTTTTTGTGACTTTTCTTCTTCTTCTTCTCGTTCTCTCTCTCTCTCTCTTCTATTGGTTCTACATCAATTTGGTATGAAAGTTTTCTTCTATTGTGTTCTGCATCAATTGGTATCAGAGCTTTCTTTCTATTGTACCTACATCAATTTGGTATCAGAGCTTTAATCTATTTGGTCCTGCAACACTAGCACGGGAAGTCAAGGTAGATTTCGTGGAGGTTCTCGTGGTACCCGTGGTGGTCGTGGTTTTTGTGGTGATAGAAAGTGTGATCATTGTAGGGGTACAAATTACACTGAGCCTTATTGTTGAGGTGAAATATGGCGAGCCAGATCATGTACATCAAATTATAGTCGGTAATACCCCACAACCGCTACACTCGTACAACATCTAGACATGTGACTTCTGATTCTGGTTCACGTGATACACTCAATACTCAGCTTAGCGAGCTCCTTCAAACAGTGCAATATGCTCTTCCATCCAGATCAACTACAACCTTGGCTAACTCAGGTATTATTGCATGTGTGACCCAATCTTCTCCATCTTGGGTCATTGATTCTGGAGCTAGTTCCCATATATCTGGTATATCATCTCTCTTTTCTGATCTCTAATCTATTAAACATCATATAGTTTTAGTTGATGGTTTTTCTCGTCCTGTTTGTGGGAAACGTATCCTTCACCCTACCAACTCATTATCATTACCTTCTAGCCTTTACGTTCCAAATTTTCCTTTCAATCTACTTTTTATGAGCCAACTGACAAAGGTGTTGAACTGTTGTATAACTTTTTCTCCTAATTCTTGTGTTTTATAGGATCTCAGGATGAAAAGGATGATTGGTTTGGGTATGAGAAAGATGGGTTGTATTACTTGGATTCTGGTGAACCTCATTATACCTCGTCATCAGCTTTGAGCGCACCAGTCTCTCCTTAATGGCATTTCCGTTTAGGTCATCCATCTTTGTCAAAGTTACGATTAGTTATTCCTACATTGAGTTATGTGTCTGTCATAGAATGTGATGCCTGTCAGTTGGGCAAGCATCACCGTAGTTCCTTTCTTAATTGTAGTCATCGTCGTGAAACTGAGTTTTTTTATGTAGTCCATACGGACATATGTGGACCTTCTCGAATCGCTAGTTTGAATGGATTTTATTATTTTGTTATATTTGTTGATGACTATTCTCGAATGACATGGTCATTTGTAATGAAAGAAATATTTGAATTGCCTCGTATAATGACTAAATTCTATAATAAATTTTTTACTCAATTTGGGAAAAGGATTAAAATTCTACGATTGGATAATGCCTTGGAATATACACAGTCTATTTTTTTTTTTTTCGATAAGTAAGTCATTATTATAAAAAACACTCAATCGGGGAGTGCATCTCAATTACAAACCCCTAGGGGCCAAGAGATCCCAAAAACTCTATCTTCTCGTCTAAAGATTTACAATCTCTCCCCTCAACCCAAGAGAATAAACTAGAAATAAATAAATCTTTGATCACCCCCAATAAGGACTCCACACCCTCAAAACAACGCTTATTGCGTTCCAACCAAATGGTCCACCAAAGACACAGGGGAGCCGCCCTCCAAAGAGACGGGACGTGGGACCCCATCGACGCCCTCCTCCAAGAAAACAAACTGCCGCAAATCAAGACCGGCATCACCCACTGAACACCAAAAAGACAAAAAAGAAGACAACAATCATAGACAAACGGACAATGCAACAAGAGATGATCCACAGATTCCCCGTCCTTCTTACATAAAAAACACCGATTACCCACTGATACACAGTCTATTATGAACTATTTTTATGCCGATCGTGGTATCATTCATCAAACTAGTTGTGCTCGCACTTCTTAACAAAATGGTGTTGTTGAACGAAAGCACCGCCACCTATTGGATGTTGTGTACTTTGTTATTTAATATGCATGTACCGAAACATTTTTGGGTTGATGCAATTCTAACAGCTTGTTATCTCATTAACCGCATGCATTCTGTTGTTTCGAGAAACAAGTCTCTTTCTTTCTTTTATATTCTGATCGGTCTTCTTTTTATCTTACTCGTGTTTTTGGTTGTGTGGCATTTGTTCACATTTTAGAGCCTGATCATGACAAGTTGTCCCCAAGTGCTCGCAAATGTGTTTTTCTTGGCTACTCCAACACTAAAAAGGAGTATCGTTTTTATAGTTCTGAGTCTCAACGTTACTTTGTGAGTGTTGACGTCACCTTTTTTGAGTCCACTTCTTTCTTTTCATCTTCAGGTCAGAATTTGTCCTATAATCTGTTTTCTTGTTGTGAGGGGGAGTCTTATTTATCTTTACATACGCTTTCAATGCCAGTGAGTCTCGACATTACTTTGTGAGTATTCACGTCACCTTTTTTGAGTCCACTTCTTTCTTTTCATCTTCATTTTCATCTTCAGGTAATAATTTATCCTCTAGTCTGATTTCTTATCATGAGGGGGAGTCTTCTTTATCTTTACATACGTTTCCGATGTCGTTAACTCCACCTTCTTGTCCTTCTTTATCATCAAATCCTTCCTTGCAGGTTTACCAGCGGAGAAAACCTCGGTTTATCATTTCTCATAGTCCGGACACAACATCTTTTGAACCAGAGGTTCTAGTTCCTCCATCCACCTCTATTGATGATTTACCAATTGCATTACGTCGAGGTAAAAGTACTTGTGCTCAACATCCCACTGCTAATTTTGTTTCTTATGATTGTGTTTCCTCCTCTTTACAATCTTTTGTTTTTACTTTGTCTTCTGTCTCTACTCCTTCATCGTATCAATAGACTTTATCTATGTCTGGATGGAAACAAGTTACGGATCAGGAAATGCGAGCACTTCACAAGAATAAGACTTGGGAGGTTACCGTTCTTCCTTCCGGGAAATGAACTGTAGGTTGTCGTTGGGTTTACACTGTTAAATACCTTCCTGATGGTATTGTTGAACGTCTTAAGACACGTATGGTTGCCAAAGGGTACACACAGACATATGGAGTTAACTACTAAGAGACCTTTTCTCCTGTAGCCCGTCTTATTGTTCGCATTCTTTTATCAGTGGCAATTTGTTATTCTTGACCTTTATATCAGCTTGATATAAAGAATGCATTTCTTCAAGGAGACTTACAAGAGGAAGTTTATATGAATCAACCACCATGTTATGTTGTTATTGGTAGTGAACACCTCGTGTGTCCTGAACGAAAGGCACTATATGGTCTGAAACAGTCTCCCCGTGCTTGGTTTGATAGGTTCAGTGCGGTGGTGATTGAGTTCGGTATTCAGTGCTCTACTTCTGATCATTCTGTCTTTGTTCATCACTTTTCTACTAGCATAATTGTCTTAATTGTTCAAGTTGATAATATTATCATATCTGGGAGTGATTCAGTAGGCATTGCCGAGTTGAAACGCCATTTGAGTGAGCATCTTCACACTAAAGACTTGGGTGTTCTTTGTTATTTCCTTAGAATTGAAGTTGCTCGTTCTCATAAGGGCATCTCGTTGTCTAAGCGGAAATATATTCTTCATCTTCTTTAAGAGACCGGTCTTTTGGGTGTTAAACCTATTAATACTCTTATGGATTCCACGGTCAAATTGGATGGGGTGCAAGGGGAGTTGTTTGCTGATGTTGGCCGATATCGACAAGTAGTTGGGAAGCTAATATATCTTACCGTCACTCGTCCTGATATAACTTATGTTAGTCAGTATATGCATGCTCCTCTTCAACCTTACTTTAATGTTATTTGTCGTATTTTGCATTATCTGAAGGGTTCGCCTAGGAACGGCTTATTGCATACTCTGTCTTCTTCCTTATCTGCAATGGGATTTAATGATGTAATTTTGGGCTGGTAGTCGTTGGGATAAGCGATCTACATCGGGTTATTGCACCTTTGTTGGTGGCAATCTTGTTACTTGGCGCAATAAAAAGTAAACAGTCGTTGCTTGCTCTAGTGTTGAGATTAAATATTGTGCCACACTGCTTCTGAGATTTTGGGGGTTCGCTATTTCTTTAGGAGATGGGTTTTAATGTTCCTACACCTATGTCAATGCAATGTGATAATCAGGCCACTATCTTTATTGCTAATAATCGAGTTTTCCATGAGCGTACCAAGCATATAGAGATGGATTGTCATTTTATTCGAGAACTACTGATGCAAAAACAGATTAATACTCCCTGTATTTGCTCTTGCGACCAACTTGGTGATATTTTCACAGAGCCACTTGCTCGTCCCGCTTTCCAGCTCATATCTTCCAAGTTGGGCATGTTTAATTTGTACGCTCCAGCATGAGGGGAGTGTTAGAATTTGTTATTTTAGTTTATTCATTAAGGGTACTACTGTACATTTATCTACATAATAATAATAAATAGGTGAGGTGTGGGGTAACCCTAATAATCCCACTTTCACTTTTCACTCGTGTTCTCTTTCTTCCTTGTCGTCTTCTTCTTCTACAACAAACCCTAGATTCTACAACTTCAACTATTACTTCCCAAAAATGACAAGAAATGGGTAGTGTAGAACCCACTTTTGTACAACCATAATCCAATCAGTCTAGAAAACTATACCTGCACTATGTTTGTAACCATCAGAAAAGAGTACCCGGAAATAACTTCATGATATTATAGTCTACACCACACTGCAATTGTTTAAGGTTCAAACATTACAGTAATTATTTTGTTACTTCCCATTAATCCAAAATGACAAGAACCAAGCATATCCATAGTTTTAATGTGAAGAGAACTTTTCATTACATGCCTCCAAATGATTCTCACTCCCAACACAATTTTCCTAAAGGCTACAGGATGTATTTACAGGAAACAAAAAATCAAGTGCATAAAGAATGAGATTGAATTTAACATCAATTGCAAGAACGCACTAACCTTTGGCAAGTAGTTGATGCAACCAAGACCCATGGACTGTCGCGCAGAAAAAGAAATTGAATAAAATCTCAGTTTATAACATAATGGCAATATTTGCACAGGAACAACATAATAACCGTTGACATAAAACAAACCTTGAATATGAACATGAGAGAGCCAACAACATTCTGGTGGTAGCTAGATAGTGAAGGATCTCTAAGAATTCGCATAAGGGAATTGATAGCAACCTGAAGTACTTGATGTATTAGAGGAACCAACATTGACAGGTGTCATATTTCAGGTTTAACTTTTACCGTGGAATAATAATCTTCTGGTGTAGGAAAAGATGGCCAAAGATCCGTAGGCAAATCATCCATAGAACGAATGTGTTGACCAGTATCGCTGGCAGCACGTGTAACTTCACCATGTGATCCTAGTGAGCTTTGCTGATTGCGCTTGTGTACATGGGGATCTAAAGCACCCATAATGCCAAGAACCTTGAATGGCACCCAGCATAATTTCAGCATCAAACAATACGTAAAGAAAATTTATAGCAATCTAAATTGGTCTAGAAATACCTTTAAAACTTCTCGTCTAGTAGACCATGCGAACTCACCATTTAACATCTTCAAGAGTAGGCCAAGCAACAGTGGATACTCATTATAAGGAGCTATGACATACCTGTAAACATGATCAACCAAAAATTTGGTAAAACTTGTGTAATTGGGGAACAATACAGGAATAAAACTTAACATCTGATAGCATTTTGAGAAAAGCATTTTATAAAGTGAGTTCAAAAATTCTATCGAGAACATTTGCTTTAGCTTAATCACAAAGTTTCTCATTTATAACAGCCAGCTAGCATTTAAACTGGATGCTTAATTATCAATTTACACAATTTCTAACAAATGCTACAAGACACATTTCTATTTGCCTTACGAGTATAAATTTCCCATGTGACCTCGTCATAGAGCTATTCCCCTAGCTGCAAAACCCACATGGAATTTAGGGTGCAAATTATTTCAATCCCTCAGTGGCACAAGTTTGGAACCCCATTTCACCAGATACAGATGGTCACAATTGGGGAAAATCGAGGGTTTTCACTTCCAATTAAAGGTGGGAAATGATACTCCTTGCTTATTTAGTATCCACACAAAAATCAATAACTTAAAATCTAAAAGGAACCTCAGATGAGATCATTGCATAATGCACTGTCATATCCAGGCTCAAGAGGGAAAGAAAGGGTTGAAATCCAGAGAACAGCATCTTTGTGTAGATAATGCCAAAGGCTAGATCGTATCTACTCCACCCGCCCAACACCATCCATCAACAGGGTTAAGGACCATGTTGATAATGACTCGTGCACTTAAAATAAACAGTAGACACTTAACTTTAGATGGACAACAGGTAACTCTCCTTGGCTGGCATCAATATTTGTTCAGAAATTCTTTGGGGAGCTCTCACAAAGGTTCTCATTCAGTTCCAACCACTCTTTTTTTCAGTAGGCCACCAGAAATGCAACAATTTTGTTTGTAAGCACACAAGGAAAAAGAAAGAAAAAAAAGGTGAATGTTTTTCAAATGGAAAAGAGAAAAAAAAAACAAATTTGATCATTTCGTATCAAAATCCAAGCTTCTCAACTCTAACTATGTGAAATTTACAACATTTTTTAGTTTGAGCATACATGTATTTGTTGGTATCTAACCCACCATACTCCGGGTGTAGCCTTCATTCGCAGAACTTCGGCAAGTAAAGAAGGAACTTGTTTTCAGCTCATCAACTTAAAACCCAAAGATGAGCACTATAGGAGCTATTAAAATAGTACATCTATACCAAAAGATTAAAGCATGTGAGCTTTTATCTGAACCCATGCCAATTTAATGGCCTTGTGTCTTATAACAAGAGTTGCAAAAGCAACTATGTTTCCCAGCAAGGAAAAAAGATATTTCCACCAAATTTACTATTAATTCAACTGAACCCAAGTCCCCTTTAGAAAGGCTTAAATGTAGCAATTGAATACAGTACTTTATAGCTTGAGGATTCGAGAAAAAATTTACACTGACCTTGAATACTTCCACAAGAAAAATGAAAACTAATTTGAAAGAAAACTATTATAACAGTATGTCACATGATTTACTAGCATCCAAATAAACAGAAGGCACCAAGAATTAGTTTCTTGAGGAGCCTCAACAACCAACCAATAGAATTAAATGTCCAGCAACGAAAGCTAACGAAAGACCCACAGGAGGGGCACCGAAGTAGCCCATTATTGACATGACCTACTTGGAAATCAAACATAACACTGAGACAACCAACAAATCAAAATCAGCAAAATTAAAAATTGATCTATTTCGTTGAATACATTTGCTAGCCCGCCCAGAACAACTGACAAACAAACAAATGGAAAATGAAGGAAAAGTTTCTAAAATAGATAGAAGGCATCATATACCCTGTACTCTGCACAACTTGACCAAGAGTTGCAACGGCCACTTCACGTTTTGCAGCAGCAGCTCCATCAGAAAGAGCGTCAAAAATCAACCGCATAAGTTCAGGAATGTATTGCCTCATGGCAAAACCGCCCTGAAAGGTATGGGGAAAACAGAAAAGAAAAGAAAAGAAAAATACATCACAATTAGTTTCTAGGGTAAAGAAGTCATGACATTCAACCAGAAACTTGTTGAATTCTGGTTGAATGTCATGAAATAACTTACCATAGCAGAATCCATCGCCAGAGCTTATAAGTAAGCTCATAAAGTATAAAAAAGACAGATTTTTCATAAAGAACAAAGAATACACCAACAAGAAAAATTTCCGAATAGGCATGTTTTAAAAATTCGAAGTAGGTCATCAATTTGCCATTACGCACTATATCTAGGGCCATAACTCTACGGCCAAAGCATGAGAATATGTTTACGAGTCTGTGAACCATTTTTGCAATTAGCACCAAACATTAGGTCAATATCCTGCTTCCTCATTCAAGGATCTGTTGAATGAGGAAGCAGGATATTGACCTCAAGCTCGGTGCTAATTGCTACTAGATAAATTGCAAGTTGTAACACTTCTTATATTATATGCTAAAAGTCATTCATACAGAGCACATTCAAAGAACCAGAAAGTAGCACTACATGTTAAAACAATTTGATTATAAAAAATTCACACACCACTCTGGCAAGATCCCCAACAGTCACAAGGACTCCACAAATAATGCCACTATTAGCATTCACCCCTGTTCCCTCATTAAGTTTTGCCACGAGTGCCTGAAATAAAAGATGCAATATAAGAGCGGTGATAATTACTAATCTGAAAAACAATAATAAAGAAATGAAAGATAATTAACCTCGTGTATTGGAGCAATATAAGGATGGATTAGTCGTTCACAATTGCGAATTAAGCAGCCCAGCAACTTAGCACTATCTTCTCTGCATTTGCTGTCTCCACTGCTGACACATAAAGATAAGTCAATATCTGAAGCTTTAAAGAGACGATAAAAAGGAATAAGGTCTCAGCAATATAATATCCTATGTTATTAGGGTATCCAGTAAATATCACAAGCTATGACCCTTTAACCCTACCTTTGTTTCAGATACGTTAACAACTGAATAAGATGGCGGCGAAGAGCAGGAAGAACATATGCTGGATTCTTTTCGGATAATCTCCCAGCCACCGAAATTGCATACTCTCTAACTTCAAAATCCTATGCGAAGAGAGCACAAGCAATGGAGAAAGTGAGCGCATTGGAAAAACGAACATTTCATCATCTAGCAAATCCTCGTGCTAAGTTCCTTTCAAAAAAAAAATCCTAGTGTTAAGTAGGGACTGACACTAATAAAGCTGAAAATTGACACCAAGATTGACAGGTCAACCACTAGGTATTTGTGTTTTTCCAACGGAGTGAAAGAATCAAGTGCTTTAACAGTTCCTCTATGGAAACAAAAGTGTGTACTTCACAAAACAGCGATGTACATACGCATAGATGAAGAATCAAGTGCTTTAACTGTTCCTCTATGGAAACAAAAGTGTGTACTTCACAAAACAGCGATGTACATACGTATAGACACCCTATAAGAACATACAAATTCCATTTGCGCGAAAGATATTCTGAGCTATGCAAATTCCAGGCTTCGATAATATATCCATATCTTAATTCAAAAATAAAATTAGGAGGAGCATATTTATACACACATGCGGGCATTCCATTCACTGAAATGTGCATCCTATCCCTGCAAAAGGACATAATAAAAGCGGCTTTGACGAGTGACAATTGTACTGAACAAGTCTTTCTCAAGTGTTAAACGGAATGGACACACAGATCTAACTGCCATTATTTGTACAAAGTGGCTTCTCTCAAGACTCAAACCACGTTATATCATGCTTAACAGATCGAGCATTTAACAAGAACAACAAGCAATGACCCAAAAAATATCTACTTTTATATGTGCTAACCACCAATAACTTGCATCGCTCTCGGGAAAAGACTCAAAGCTCCCAATAAAACACAATATGCCTCTTTCAATTTCTTTCATAACGAAAACTGCCA
The DNA here is from genome assembly GCA_963922005.1 of Cornus suecica. Taxonomy (NCBI): domain Eukaryota; kingdom Viridiplantae; phylum Streptophyta; class Magnoliopsida; order Cornales; family Cornaceae; genus Cornus; species Cornus suecica. The sequence continues at coordinate 44,590,443 of OY998247.1, read as the reverse complement.
TTATTTTGTACAAAGAGGCTTGTCTGAAGACTCGAACCTCATCCTCACGCTTGACAAACCGAGCATCTAACAAAGCAACAAGGAAAGACCCCAAGAAGATCACCTTCTATAAGAGGTAACCAGCTATAACTTGCATCACCTGTCAGGGAAAGACTCAAAGGTTCCATGAACTGTGGACAACCATCAGACCTAAGTTATTGTTCAAAAAGGTTTCAACTCTTTGATTAGGAACAAAAATAACAAATTAGCAATTTGTGTGATCTCCCTCTATATTACGAAGAAATCACACCTCATCGTTCAAAGCAGCAAATATAGCACTCAAACAATCAGCCTGTGCAAGATAATTATCAAAGCCTCCATTCCCATGCAGAGAAGAAAAGATTGAATGTCGAACAGTGACATCAGCATCTGCCACAGCTGCAATGAGAAGCTTTTCTACAATCTGCAGGAAGAGCAAAATCAGTGAAAAGTAACCCTCCAAATATAAAAAAAATCTGACATACTGCACTTTTCATGCATTGAGAAACACATCATTATCTCTTTCAAATTTGATTATCCCCGTCTGAGCCTCACAAACCATTAAAAATGCAGTCAACGTATGTAGAAAACATTATACATGAAATGTCAGCAAGCCAAAAAAAATACATGCAACAAAGATTGATGACAGAAAGAATACAGATGAAATCAGTTAAAGAAAACAGAGAGTGAAAGAGAAGGACAATCCATATAACAGAAGAAATCCAAAAAACTCAAAAATATTTAAAGTTAGTGTCGCTAAAAAGAAATTCCCACTTAATAGTATCTACAGCTTTATGAATAAGCCAATGCCTAAAACTTAAGAACGACCTACATATTTGAAAATGATTCATATGTTGACACAAGTATGCAACAAAATAACACTGGACAGAAAATTTTCAGTACAAAACAAGCCAATTGGCTGGTACCGCAATTTCTTTTTCCTTTTTTTTCTTCATTTCAAGTTAGGAATTATAGACAGCGCTCAACAGGGGAGCACAACCCAAAAGCTACACAAGCACCAGATAGGGGGGCAAAAATCTCCCCACATAACTCTTAATTCACTTTTGTACTCTATTGTACTCCCCCTAATCGCTATTACTATTACACCATACATAGTAGCAACATAAAATATTTCTCTTTACTTTCAAGAAAAAATAATGGTATTACATTTTCATTAAATTGCCACGCCATTTCGATTAAGAATATGTTCATTTAGATGATAAGAGTACGTTAGTTTACTTCCCATGGGCATAAAGGTGTTAATGATAAACTGCTTCAGTACAAGTTGGGCCACCAGGCATTTATATCTTCCGGATCGGGTAGACCCGTTCCTTGTAAGGGGCTAGATCAGAGGGAGGTTTCAGGACGGACCAGTGCGATCCAGATTTCAGAGGCTTCGCGACCCATTACTGGGGCTTTGTGACCTCTTTCCACTGCTTCGCGAACCTTTTCTGATGTTTTACAACCTCCTTTATCCTCTTCTCAGAACGCGGAGGCATCACGAAGTAGATTCAATGATGGGTTCAAAGTGGTGAGGGATAGGCGTCGACGGAATCTATTGGCGAAGGAGGGGATGGTCTCGGTTATTAAGCAGGGTCCCTCTCAGGCTGCAGTTGGGTTGAGCCGATCACAAATTGATGCTGGTCTGAATCAGATTCCTTCCAACAGGCAGGGGTTGAAGCCTAGGGTCGGCATGTTTGGAGGCCGGGACAAAGGGATGTTTTACCGTCGTCGTAGCCGGTTTGAAAAAGGTAAAGAAGAGGCTGGGGGGACCTCTCTGTTTCCGGTGAAGCCTATCTCAATTTCGAAGGATGATGCAAAGAAGGGGGAACCAAGTAGCAGTGCGTTTGGTGATGCCAATGATGCAATTCATGGGGTGAATGAAACATTTGTGGAGGATTGGGCTGGTTTGGGAATTGAAACAGATTCCCTTGAGGGATCGGATTGCCCCTCTGTGGGTGGTTTTGATTCGGGTGGTGGGTGGGTTCAAGGGCTCCGACTGCTTTCACAAGGAATTGGAGGGATTATGAACCAGATGGGCTCTTTGTTAGCTGTTAATGCAGGTGAAGTGGGGGACATGAGTTGTTTTGATTCGGGAGGTAATGAAGAGCTAGGGATTATGGAGGAAATGGTTTCTTTGGGTGAAAAGTATGGGAATGGTGAGTTGTGCCTATGGAGGGAGCCGGATGGCATGGAGGTGATGGAGGATGTGAGACCGGCTGCCGTCAATTTTCCAATTGTGATGTGCGCTCTTGGGTGAAAAATAATGTTTTGGTAGTTGTGAAAAAGTTGTGGGTCTCCTATGAGACTCAAAAGGAGAGAGGGAAGGCTTTGATTTTGTCATTGGTGGATGATCAAGAGAAGGAGGGGGCTGTGGGAGAGGAGAAAGCTATATGTGTGGCTCCTCGAAAGTTGAATTCGTGGAACGGAAAGAGGGAGATGAGGGGATTAGTTTGCAATGTCAAATATGATGGTGGGAATGGTGGATCGCAAGTGCGGGGTGGAGGAAGCGGTGGGAGGAGGCGGGATGAGGGTGTTTTGAGAGTGTTACCATGAAGTTACGAATCATTTCTTAGAATGTCCGGGGTCTCAATTGCCCGGATAAGAAGAAGTTAGTGAGGATGGCGCTTCGGAAATGGGATGCTCACATTGTTTGTTTGCAGGAAACTAAGATGGAGGTCTTTTCTGACAGTGGGGAAATCGGTTTGTTGATTGGTTCTCTTGGGGTTCTAATGGGACTTCAGGAGGTGTAATTGTGATGTGGGACAGGAGATGTATGGCTTTGGAGGATTCAAGGAAAGGTCGGTTCTCGATTTCTTGCTCCTTTTTTAAGGTGGATGATGGCTTTTGTTGGATATTTTCGACGGTCTATGGTCCGGTTGATGATAGTGATAGGGAGCATCTTTGGGAGTTGGGGGCGATTAGGGAGGAGTGGGGACTTCCTTGGTGTGCGGGAGGGGACTTTAATGTGGTGAGGTTTCCTTCTGAGCGATCTTCCGGTGGACGCCGGACTCAGGCTATGAGGGATTTTTCTGAGTTTATCGCCATATACTTGCTTCATGATCTCCCTTTGGTTGGGACCCCATTCACTTGGTCCAGTTGCAGGGCTTCTCCTTCTTTTTCCGGTATCGACCATTTTCTGGTGTCCGGTGACTAGGAGGAAAATTTACAGAGGTGATTCAGACTGTTGCTTCCTGATTTACCTCCAATCATGTTCCGCTTTTTCTAGATTGTGGTGCTCTTACTGGGCGAAAGCCTCCCTACAAATTCGAGAATATGTGGTTACGTGCTGAGGATTTCCAGTCTCGGGTGAAGGAGTGTTGGACCACCCCCGGGATGCTGGGTTCTCCTTGTTTCATGTTGGATTTGAAGTTGCGCACTTTGAAGCTCATATTAATTACGTGGAACAAGAAGGTTTTTGGCAATCTGGAATGGAGGATGAACAAATTGATGTTGGAAATTGGTGATACTGACATATTAGACTTGGGTGGGGGATTAGATGAGGAGATGCGTTTGAGGAGGGAGTTGTGTCTTGCAAAAATTGAGGAGATAGCGATTCAGGAGGAGATTTCTTGGCGGCAGAAATATTTATAGGGCCCTTTGGCTTAAGGAAGGGGATCGGAATACGAAATTTTTTCATCGTATTGCCAATGCTCATCGGCGATCCAGTTTCATTGGAAGCATCACTATCGATGGTTCTTCGTTGTCTTCTGAGGCAGAGATTCACCAGGGTATAACAGCTTATTATCAGCATTGGTTTGAGGAGACCGAGGAGTGGAGGCCTCGATTGGATGGGCTTCAATTTGGTACCATTTCTGTGGAGGATCGTGATGGTTTAGATGTTCCATTCTCAGAAAATAAGGTTTTGCGGGCTCTGAAGCAGTGTAATGGGGATAGAGCACGGGGCCCGGATGGCTTCACCATGCGATTTCTTCAAGAGTGTTGGCATGTGGTTCGAGAAGATGTTATGGGGACCTTTCATGCCTTCTTTGTGGAAGGTTGCTTCGTGAAATCCATTAATGCTTCTTTCATCTCTTATCCCTAAGAAAGGGGATGCAAAGGACATTAAGGATTTTAAGCCTATTAGTTTGATTGGTTGCATCCATAAGTTGGTTGCGAAGGCGTTTGCGACTCGGCTTCGGGGTGTTCTTGATGGTGTTATCCTGGATACTCATGATGCTTTTGTTGGGGGACGACAAATCCTTGATTCGACGCTTGTTACTAACAAGGTTGTGGATGCTAGACTTCAGAGTGGGATTCCAGGTGTCATGAAGCTTGATGTGGAAAAGGCTTAAGATCATGTTAATTGGGGATTTTTGTTATACATGTTGGAGAGATTAGGGTTTGGGTTGAGATGGCGTAAGTGGATGGAGTTCTGTATCTCCGTGGTACGATTCTGTATGTTGGTTAATGGCTCCCCTTTTGGTTTATTTGGGAGCTCCAGGGGGCTACGTCAGGGGGATCCGCTATCCCCGTTCCTTTTCCTGGTGGGGATGGAGGCTTTTAGTAGACTGGTGACTGGAGCATCGAATCTTGGCTTGTTACGGGGCTTTCGAGAGGGGGGATGCGGCAACTCAAATTGTAAACATCTCGCATCTCCTCTTCGCATATGACACCCTGGTTTTCTGTGATGCCGATGAGGAGCAGTTGTTTCACCTCTGTTGTATTTTGTTGTGTCTCAAGGCTCTGTCAAGACTAAAGATTAATATTGGAAATAATTCGATGTTACCGGTTGGGGAGGTGGGTCACATACCCTCTTTGGTTGTTGTGCTTGGTTGTAGGGTTAGTCAGTTCCCATCTGTTTATTTGGGCATGCCTTTGGGAGCATCGGGCCAGAGAGCTAGAGGCTGGGATACGGTTGTGGAACGGGTAGAGCGGCGGTTGGCTGGTTGGAAGCGTTAGTACCTTTCAAAAGGTGGGAGACTCACCTTGGTAAAGAGCATGTTATCCAATCTTCCAACTTATGTCCTCTCTCTTATTAGATTTCTTGCAATGTGGCTCAGAAGATTGAGATGATTCAACGCCAGTTTTTGTGGGGGGTACTATGGATAGTCCATCGCTTCATCTGGTGCGGTGGGATGCTGTTTATCAGCCTTTGCAAGAAAGAGGCCTGGGTATTCTTTTCTTTTTTTTTAAGATAAGTAATAATATAAAAGGGCGCTCAAATAGGGAGGCCTGGGTATTCGCCGGCTGATTGCTTTCAACAAAGCTCGTTTGGGAAAATGGTTGTGGCGTTTTGGGAAAGAAAGGGACCGTCTATGGAGGAGGGTGGTTTCATGACGATATGGTGAGAGGTGGGAGGTTGGTGCACTCAACCTGTCCAGATTCGCATGGGTATGGGTGTGTGGAAGGATATTTAGAGGGGGTGGAATTCTTTTGCTCCATTTTTCCGCTTCCGAGTTGGTGATGGAGCTTGTGTTTGTTTTTTGTCTGATCTTTAGTGTGGGGAGGCAACGTTAGCTTCCTCTTTCCCTTAGTTATTTTTCCATTGCTCGGGACCGTCATGCCTCTATAGCCGGCTATTATCATTTTGATACCGGGAGGCTTGTGTAGGATGTTCAGTTTGGGAGGTGCTTTCAGGATTGGGAGTTGGAGGAGGTTTCTGGCCTTCTGGAGCTCTTGTACTCTCAGACTGCTACCGGACTTGGATTAGATGCTTTGGTTTGGTGCCCGGTGGCTAATGGGAGATTCACAGTCTCTTCCTTCTTCAGGGGTCTTATGCCTCGTGGCGACTTGGTTTGGTGCTCTAGTGCCCCTTTGAGGGTTGCTTTCTTTGCCTGGACGGTGGCTTGGGGAAAAATTCTCACATAGGATAATTTTCAGCGACGGAACTTCATTGTTGTCAATCGGTGCTTCATATGCAAAGAGGATGGGGAGTCGCTGGATCAGATGCTTTGGTTTGGTTCCCGGTGGCTAATGGGAGATTCACAGTCTCTTCCTTCTTCAGGGGTCTTATGCCTCGTGGCGACTTGGTTTGGTGCTCTAGTGCCCCTTTGAGGGTTGCTTTCTTTGCCTGGACGGTGGCTTGGGGAAAAATTCTCACATAAGATAATTTTCAGCGACGGAACTTCATTGTTGTCAATCGGTGCTTCATATGCAAAGAGGATGGGGAGTCGCTGGATCACCTTCTGTTGCAATGTCCAGTTGCGTATGATTGTTGGTGCATGCTCTTTGGCCTTTTTGGTGTTTCGTGGGTCATGTCTGAGTCGGCTTGCAAGGTGCTTGTCGCATGGAGTCTTTGTGTTGCTGGGCCTCATGTGCGCTCCTTTTGGCGGGCGGCTCCCCTTTGTCTTTGGTGGAGCTTACGGTTGGAGCGCAATATGCGGTGTTTTTAGGGGAAAGAGTCTACTATCAGCGTCATCGAGGATTTTTTATTTCCAATTTGTTTTATTGGGTGCAAGTTAGATTTTGTAAATCCATAGATGAAGTGTGATGGATTGATAACTTGAGCACATTAATAAGAGTTTTATCTCCTCAAAAGCCTCTTATTCATTTCCTTCCACAAAGACCACCAAGACACAAAAGCACAATTCTCCAAGCATCACTGGCCAGATCTCCCACAAGGCAACCTCTCTGAGCTTTAAGAGCATTCCTCGTAGAAAAGACGTAATCCACTGCACCTGAAGAGGCAAAGGAATATTATCCTCACTGTCAAGAGACCCTAGGCAACGGAGAATAGATGATCCCATTGTTTCCTCATCCCTCCTACACATGTAGCACTATATAACTTTACATCACTTCTCCCCCCTCAAGCTGGCCATTGTAAGGTCCGACTTCCTTCAATGCCACTCTCTTTGCCAAAGAAAAAACAGTCGAGACTAAAGCGGATACCTTAGGAATAAATAAATAAAAGGAGCTGAAAGATCCTGCCTTATCGTAGGAATGAAGGGATGGGAACACCCGATGCGAAAAGAGGATTTCTTAGTGAATTCACTTATTCAATTTCTCTCTATCTAAATAATCGAAATTCACTCTCTTTGCTAATTATAAGTTAAAAAAAAAAAAGTCCTAGCTTATGAAGGTGAAACCCTAACGTTAGTCGGCCGTTACACAGCTGGATTTGCCTCTGAGAAAAATAAAAATCCCATGAGCTAAAGCTTTCTCCAAAGCCACTGTCCAAGCAAGAAAGGCCACTTTAATGGATGCCTTTGTGCGCTTCCATGAAAAAGGAAGAGCCTAATCACTCAACTACCCCATGTCAAAAGATCACACTACGAATCTCTCCTGAAAAGAGAAATTCATAACCACTCATCAGACTCCACACCACACCCTCCACCCTCTGGCGGTAAAACGCTGCTAAGATTTCATATATGTCCTCCAACTCGGAATCCTTGAAGTGTCTCGGAAACTACACATCACATGTCATCCATTCGCTATCAAGGCGAGAGCAGTCAACAATCAGGCATGTCTCTCTGTCAACACTGAGTAGTACTCCCCAATCTAACTACATGAACTATCCCTTACCCAAAGGCCAGAAGGAAAAATGATTTAAAACCCCATTCTGTCCTAGATTTTTTTTATATAAGAAATATAAAAAAAAAGAAAAGCGCTCAAGCAGGGAAAGCATCCCATATTCAAGGAAAGCACATAAGACCTACAGCCCAAGAGAGCCTAATCCGTCCTCCTAGATGAATTTCTGAACCCAAATAACAGTCTGGTGCCAACCTTCCAGATGGAATCCCAAACCCAATCTATATTCGGGTGCCTCATTTTTTAAGGATACCAACCACAACTATTGAACAAATGGCCCTCCTCTAGACCCTACTCCTCTCGACCACAAATAGCAATAAATATTTACCCAGCAAAACATGATTTTAATGGAGTGAGTATCCTAATCCACAAACCCCCCATCTGTATCTGCCTACACACCTGGTCCCAACTCGAGAGATAGTACTTGAACTCCTCCATCCTTCCACATAGAAAATTCCACTGGGATATCTCAAGGGATTGTCTCACTGAAGCTGGGATTTAAAACAATGATATGGAGTAAGTAGATACACTTGATAGTGAGCTCTTCATAAGGGTCAAGCGACAACCCTTCAGATGCAGTCTCTTCAACTCTACCAGCCCATATTGTGACTCTCCTTAAAGGAGCACCATAAGGCAAGCCTCAGTGTGATATCGAGAATTCCCAATTTTCTTCCACCCTACGAGCTCATGCTGCCAAAAGCAAGCCTAGTACGATATCGGGATCTCACATATCATACAACATTGGCTATCTGTAAGAAGATAAATCCGGGTCCTGTGAACCACCATGCAATCTCACTTTTCCCTCCAGTTACTTTCAAGCCAGAAATTGCCTAAAGCGAACCAACACTTCTCAAATACCTCAGTTGACTCGCATCTATATCACAAAACCTATGGTTTTTGTTTTTTTTATACATAAGATGTATATAGAAAATACTCAAAGGGGGAGCAAACCCCGAAGCAAGAGAGAGAGGCCCAAAAGGCCTAGACATCTCAAAAAAATAACTTTCTCCTCTATGAATGAACAAAATCTAAAAAAAAACTATGGGGTCATCTACAAAAGAAAATGCGAATTCTCCATCTGTTGCATCTGCTCTCTACCCACTCCAAAGCCTTTAATGGATCCACTACCCTCCTTGCCAGAAAATTAACCTCCATAACTATAAGGAATAGAAATAGCCATAGTGGGTCTCCCTCATCGAGGCTAAAGCTAGATAAAAATCCATTCACCAGCACCTTGAATTTGACAAGAAAGTCCATGGAAATTAGTTTCGGAGTCTCACAAAAAAGTCTTAACAAAAGTTGTGGTGTGAGACTAGACCCCACAAATATATCCATCTAGAACTTAGAATTTTGTGGAACATTATAAATCGCAAAAGTTGAACAACCTACTGTTGCATGCTCCGAATCTCAACAATTTTCTTTTAGACACAAATCAATTGAACACTACATGCCAAAGGGGTTACTCTCCAAGAAAACTACACTTTCATAGAAAGCCTGGTTTGTTTTATCTCAACCATGCTAGAGCCCATCTGGACTTGAAGATGATTTAGTGCATCTAGTCGCACCTCGACCGCAGCTTCTACTTCTATACACATGGCCTCCATGTAATCCTCAGGCATCAAGTCGCTTTGATTCAAAACCCGTACTAAAGGAAGAGACTGTTTGATTGGCAGGACTGCATTGTGGCAATAATTATAGTGAAGGGCATAGTACCTGTAGCAGACCAAGGAGATGTCCGAAATGCCAAGAGATTCTCACTATTAAGAAAAAATTGGTCACCATATGATAAAGAAATGTGTATCAATACCTATCATTATCTCCAAAGGCTACTTTCCTACCAATCACATGAATTCAAAACACAAAACATAATAGAACATCCCAATTAACCATAGGACTTCTTAATGTATATCTTGAGCACAACACCTTTTTTTTTTTATAAGTAAGAATATCACCACACCTTTGTTGTGGTTGTTCTTGAAATCTTCTACCACGTCTTTACAAATGACCAAATTTTTCTGCTACTAACAAAGGCCAAAATGGCCAAGGAGAGAGTTTCATCAAGGTCCTCTGTGACAAATATAAAAGAACCTTACAAATGACTTTACAATTAATTGATCTGAACTAGTACCAATCAATCGTTGGAAGTTGTGTAGCACCGATACTTCTTTGGAGGTGTCGTGGCAGTATCAGACACGTAGGATACACCCGGTCACATGTTCGATACACCGAAGAAGTATCCGATGTTTTATAATTAATTTTTCAATATTCGAATATGGCTGGGATACACGGGGATACGGGAGGATACCTCGAGGATACGCGGCGATACATTGTGGATACTTTTTGGATATGTCGCCATACCTTTTTGGACACTTTTTGCAAATCTAATGCTTTTTTCCCTCATGCAATGCTTCCCGCTGTCAAATAACTTTCTATTTGTGATTTTTTAACCATTTTTTATAATGAAAGTAATATAGAACATATAACTTACTAATCTAAGTTAACGAACAATTGAATGATTTAAGCTTCTAAATTTAACAGTGTTTTTAGTTATGAACATTTTAATTATTGCATTAAAGTTAATAATATTATAGAAAATTGGTTAAAATGTATTTTTTTATGAAAAAAATATTTTGTCGTATCCTGTAGTACCCGTATCATATTCTTTTTTTATATATAGATTTGTCGTATCCCCTATCCGCATCGTATCTACGCCCCTTACCCATATCGCATCCGCATCCCGTACTCCTATCAATGCTACATAGATTGGAAGCAAAGCAACTAAACTAAAACTAACAGCTCTACTTATGGTTCCTTTCAAATGAAACTGCCAAAACACACTTGAAAATAATCTCAAGCAATCTTCCAACAATCTTCAGAAACACAAGCCAAAGTTGACAGAACCATACATATTCCACCCTCACGAAGCTACAAAATAGGAACATTGTAGCATTTTGTGAGACAATTCCATCATTTACAGCAAGCAAATTGAAATATGTATTCAATATTTAATTACATAAGGCATACGAAACTATCCTTCAGACATGGTCTTCTTTACCATACCTACTTTCAGCTTTTCTCTCCCTTTACTCCATCCTAAACCTCAGAGTTCTATGTGGCCTCGAATCCAAATCTCCACGGAAACAACTACCGCGTGAAATCCACCGCCATTCAAAACCTCCTTCCATCCTCAAACTCTGGCGGAACGCCTTCCAATAGCCAAAACCCCCTTCCTCCTCTTCTTCACATATAGGCCGCACAGAGGGCGAGAAAGGTACTCTTCCAGTTCCGCCACCGTCCAAACCACGATCGGTCAAACCAAGCGGCCGAGACAGCACCCCTTGCTTAATCAGAGTGGGTATGTGATGAGAGTGCCAAAGACTTCTTGAAGAGAGATTCAAAGAATCCTAAACATCGGTGATATAAATCGGTCTCAGTTTGTGAATTTGTGAAGGACACCTGTCCCTGAACCATAACTCAAGTTGGTTAAAGGTGTGATGTGGTTGGTGTAGGTTATAGGTTGAATTGTGTCATAGATCATGGGGGCATCTATTCACACCACCAGTAGTGTGAGATAAATACGGCACCATCAGTTTTACTACTCATTCTCCACAGCAAGGACCAACATCATGGACCTTGGAATCAACATTTCAGTTTCAAAGATAAACGTAACAATCCGGTCCAACACTTGGTATGATATTGTCCGCTTGGGCCCAGCCCGTACGGTTTTCATCTTGGCATTCCCCCAAAATGTCTCATACCAATTAGAGACACACATGCACATATAAGCACAACACAATCTCTATACTCGGACGATGTGGGACATCACATTACTCCCTCTTGGGACCCAGCATCCTCGATGGCGTAACCCGTATGGGCTTGTGCATACTACCACAATTAATTCCGGCCAGGCTCCGGCTCTGATACCATCTGTAACAGCCAGCTCTAACACTTGGTATGATATTGTCCACTTTGGGCTCAGCCCCGCACGACTTTGCTCTTGAGCTTCTCCCAAAATGTCTCATTGCAATTGGAGACACGAATGCACATATAAGCACACCACCATCTATATACCCGAGCGACGTGGCACATAACAATAAATACATGAAAGAATAAACAAGAGTGCAAATAGCTTGCTTAGGGTCCATAGAAGACGGGAGAGAGACCAAAACAAAGCTATTTCAGAGCTATGGGCTTAGCAAAAGCAACCTCAAAACGTCGGCGTTTTGGTCAGGATATTACTGGCATTTCAAAATAAGTGTTGTATTTGATTTCCCTAAAACAATTATATGTTAGGGTTAATTTGGTAATTTTACAACGTTGTTAACGGAACTGAAGGGCATGTTACGGACAGAGGTGATTTGAACAAAATCAAGAGTACTGGTGGAGGTTAGTGGAGAGGGAAAATAATACTAGTGGAGGTTCTTTGATTAAAATGATAATAAGAGGGGGTTTGAGAAGATTGCTCTAAAGTAAAAAAGAAATATATATATATATATAAACACACACACGAAGCCATAGTAATTTGTTGTTGTCAATCAAAAAACAAATATGTGATGTGATAGCAGTTGGATCAATTTTCGAAAGAAGAAAAAAAAGGAAACCTCTTCAATAAGACGTCGTCGCTTTCCCCCAGTTCGATTGGACCTACTAGAACTAAACTGTGTACATGCCACACCAGAGAAGGAATTCGCAATCAATCTGCAGCAACAAAAGGCAGCATCTTTTCGTGCAGCTCCATCATCATCTTCCAAATATACTACAACTGATTCCCTTGCAAACTCTAGAAGATCGTGGCCCTAAAAGAAATAATAGCTCAGCATTAAAACGAAAAGGAAAACTAAGCAACAAACTAGACAGTATGACTACGCAAACCTTGAAATTAAAACGTGCGAGAGTTTGCAAGGCGAGTTGCACTAAAGCAGAACCACTGTGTTCTGAGACTTGCTGAAGGGTACTAGCCGTATTTCCTCGACTCGCGGCAACAGATGGCCTGGTTTGGGCATAATGGTGTCGTGAAAGGACCAATTTAATGCATTCAAGCAGCCGCTCTTGAATGGTTGGCAGCAAAGATGGGATACTGAAATATCAACAATTATTTAAGTCACTGAGAAAAATGTTTGACAAAAGAGTTACGGAATGCTCTATTATACCTAGCAGTTATTTGATCCAGGGATTCTACTAGTTGTGAGGAAAGGCCAGTAGAGAACATAGCATCCAAAAGACTGCGGACATGAGGTTCCATAGGAGGCCCCATGGCTTTTGCAATGCTTCCAACACAAGCCAAAGCTTCAAGCGAGGGTTTAGCTCTACGAGGAGCAATCTATAAAAAAAAAAAAAAAATGTTTCAGGAACATCATACTGTATTGGATGGATTGTTATAAGTCAAATGAATATCTAAACCACACAACTGCATCAGGTAAAAAAGCAAGAACTGTGCAATAACTCCAGTCCTGGCTGATAGCCTAGATAACATACTGCATCGCGTAAGTGAGATGTTATTGTCGGCAAATAGTTGATAAGTTCACCATCCAAGGCACCAGCCATTTCTCCAAGAGCAATGAACCCAGTGCCACGTTCGGCAGGTATTTTAAGAACCAAAAGAATATGGTTCATGCATATCTGTACACGAGAAATCATTTAGTAAGCACATGACAGGTCGACCAACAGTGAAGATAAGTGATCTTTTCTCATCACCATCTATAAAAAAGAAGGAAAGATCAAAACCTCCAAGTAGTTTGTAACAAAGCGGTCCCGCAAGAAATGAGCAATGCGGGGTAGAAGTGTAGTTATGCTTAGACGAACAAGGCGGTCGCGGTGCTCTAGGTATCTCAGAACAATTTCTGCAACTTCTCTATACCTTGACATCATAAACTCACCCGTATTCCTGCCCATTGAAATTCAAATGAGAACTACTAACCAAGCAAAGAAGCAGCATGTAGAGGACAGTGTCAATATTTAAAAGATGCAAAACACGGAAAATTCTAATCATCTATTTTACCATGGGGCTGCCAACGATAAAATAGTTTATTGACAATAACAGGATTTAAATATTAAAGTTAAACATTCTGAGCTTTTAGAGTAGATGGCTAGTTAACATAGTATCAGAGCCAAAGTTTCTCGAGTTCAAACCTCACCCTCTAAGTCACATAATCCCGGACCAGAAGCAAGAGTGGAAGATTTGAGCACGAGAGCATCAAATCCAAAACAAAAAAAATGAGTGCGGGAGCGTCTTTAAAATTGTTTAAATGTATCTATTTTCCTTTAATATGTATTTGAATTTATTCAATACCACTTTTGATTATATAATTCAATATAATATGGTCCATTACAAAAAACAAATCCTTACTCTTAGCATTTATAATTGCATTTCGCTCATTATTTAAATGTAAATTATTGTCTCACACTCGAATATTACTACGACACAAGGACTTGATATTTGACAAACAAGAAGCTGCATGAAAATTTCTAGGGAAGGGGAAAAGAAAGGGGAAAAAAAAGGGCAAGTTCTACTCATAAAAAATAAAGACCTAGCGTGAAAAAATAAACGGGAAAAAATATCCAATCATATAGGGCAATAACAATGCATCACATTTTATGCCTAGAAAATACCACTTAACTCCAAGAGAACCTGCAACCTAAAAATTTTCACGAACTTGGTGCTTTGTGAAAGCCAACAAATTATATCAGCAGAACCTATTATCATGTAGCTTGGCCTTGATGACAAATTACTACTATGGCATCCAAGATGCCACGAAATACTTGCATCAGATGGCAAATAAAAAGGCACAACTGAAGACGAAGCTTTCACGGATACAATTTGTTATGGTCTAGATTACATTAAAATGATCTTCCTTGTAAAACCATAAAGTCATCAGGAAAAGTTCAGAACCAATCCCACCATGCCAGGAAAGCAACCAATGATATAATCAGCCATATCATAATACTCCTTTGACTCATTTTTATTGAAAGCTACAAAATGATACAATAATATATATACACACACATAACGAATTGCAACCTTGTCGACAAGAAACTTCAAATAAAAATTAAAAGTATCCATCATACAAGGAATTCGTGTAAGTTTGTTCCTAAAATACTTGTAAGCATGAAATATAAAATAGAAAGAACCAAGGGAGGAAACCAAATAATCCGCTGTTTCACATTTCTCTGATAACAACAAACCTTAGAAGCTCCCCAACTGCAAGTAAAGAACCGTGTATGCTGTGAACAGGAGCATTTTTACCCAACCCATCTTGTGTAGCCTCAAACATTCGGTAATACCTGCCAGAAGTACAATAAAAAGAATAAATGATCCCTAATGTGACAACTAAAATCATAAAATACATCACAGAAAGCATAAAGAAATTTAAAATGCAGAACTCAACTATGCAAGTCAAGTTCAAAGAACTCAAAAATTTCTCCAAAGCAGAACCACAGCAGATATAAAATGTAAATAACTAATAATTTTAAATAATAATAAATAAATAAAGAAAAGCATCAGTAGAAGAGTATCATAATCAAAAACTTCTTCTATTTGTCCTATGCAATAGAGTTAGCAAGGAACAAAAACTTTCAATGACTTAGCTGATAGAAATTGTTACAACAAATGCAGTGAACCGGTATAAAAGACCAAGCAAAACAGAAAATTGAACACACCCGAAGACGATTTATCTGGTTCAACTTAGTGCAAGCTTGCATCCAAGGTGAAAATTTGGCAAAAGATTTTACTATTTGAAAATCAGGAGATCACAAGTTTCAGCTCCCAACTCTCGCTCTCACTCTCTCTTTCATGTGATTTTCAATGTCGTACGTTTCCAACAAAAAACCCAAAACTCCTTTATCTCTCCCTACACAGGCTCCACGATCCACAAGAGAGAAAAAGGTTCATAGGACCGAGGGTATGTTGAACTATATTCATTCTGACCTTTGGGACCCTTCTCAAGTTGCGTCAGATGGAGGTATTAGAGATAGGAAGGCATTGATTGAAGACATCTCTCGAAATGACTGGGTTTAAAGTTGAGTCTACACGCCAAAATTAATCGTAATTTGGAATCACAATTTGAGTGACCACACAGGAAAAAGCAGATGCCACAACAAGGGGATTGATTTCTATATTATTAGCAATCTTATTTGAAATTGGGAATGTTAGGTGTCCACCGTGTCCAAGCGTCTGATATGTCAAATACCAATTAGAAGGTTACAATAACACTGCTAAATATGCATGGTCTTTCATTTTTCTTTCATTTTTGAGCAACAGAAAGTTTTTATGCAACTTAATATTTTAATGAAAGTGGATTATGTTTATAGGGACATATCCAGTCCAAACGTGCCAGACACAGCCCCCGCCCTTTCCCAAGTTGAGTGTCTGATGTCTCCAACACAACCAACCAAATTATGGGATAGGTCAGAGAACTTTACAGATATACTAGATGTAATTTTTCACTATCACCAAATCCAAAAATTTAAACATATTAACTACTAACCATTGGACACGCCAACGCGTCTCACGCTTTTCAATAACACGAAGGCAAGCACGCAATGCCTCTACAGCCTGCTCTCTAACAGCCAATGTGGGATCCCTCAGTGCAAACCAGATAGCATCCACAAATTGCTGTACATGCACGTTGAAGACAGTAGGAGCATTCTCGGCCATTTCCTAAATAAAGACAATTAAAGAACAGATTTTAAAGAGCGATGGCATTAATGGACACCAGAATTTGTTAAACTTCTTAAACAAACAAATCTGATTTTGCAATGCCATATACGAAGTGAAAGTTTAGGAGAACTAAACAATGACTAGCAGATAAATAACGAGTATCGTCATGTGGGGGCCACACGATTCACATTTATTAGTCAGTTAAGCTTTTCAATTTGGGAGAATTTTTTCCAGTTTAATTAGGTAAACAAGAAATCTTTGAGTCCAAATTGTTACAAGGTATTCCAGCTACAAATTTTAAAGACCAAAAATGCATTATACAGAAACAATTGTAGAAGAAGCATTTTCCAATTCTTTATATTTGGAAAAAAGTACTTGAAACCAGCATGTACAGAATAATAGAACAAGTAAAACAAAGATGCCCAAAAGGTCAACTGTAGTTGGCTTCAGCCATTAGTTGACTGGTAAGTCACGGTACAGAGTAAAGTGTCACCGTACAGCACCAGAATTGGATCAGAGGACAAGAATGAACTGTGGGCTTACTAAAACACAGTACTGAAATGCTAAACTTGCTACAAAAATCATTGTCAAAAGAAACTTGTAGCACTTACTTTCAAGATCAAGACAGCAGCAAAACGGCGATGCTCAACTATTTCGGAATTTAGCCATTCCAGTGCATTTTTTACCTGAGAAACAATATATCGCATCCTCTTATATCTCCAACAAACGTGAAACTAAGAGAGCAACAATGCAACAAACCTGGAGTTCCACATCATCTGCAGTCATTGCCCCACCCTTCCTGGCTAGGTGGCCAAGAACTTTACTGGCAAGAATTAGAATATCACGATCACGCTTTACTTCAAATACAGTTCGCATGTAATTAGAGAACCTTGAAACCTTGGATGCACTCTCGCCAAGTGTCACATCTATCAACTCATCAATAGCCCGTAATGCTCCCAAATTTTCAGCAACATCATTACTTTGCAGTAGAACAGTGATACGATCATACAAAAAATCCATAAAACGGGAAAAAGCTTCCCCACTAAGATCACGAGCTTCTTCCTCCACGTGTTTCTTTAAAGCCAATGCAGCCCCATCCTGCGGAATAAAACCTCAACAATGACAGAGGTAAAATAATAATAATACTAATAAATGTTCTTTTTATTAGCAATAATATTCTTTTTTAAAAAAATGAGGTTAAATATGGAAGCACTTAAGAAATAACAAAAAAGCACTTTATCTCAAAGATTGAGAAGAGCAGCAACCACCTTTTATCTTACAAAAAACACACACACACAAAGATGAACAAGTATTAAAGGGTGATGAGATGAAGGAATCAAGGAACCATAAGTGCTGGATACGGTAATCCTGTCTAAAGAGCTAGAACCAAATGACTGGCACTTATCGTTTGAGAAGGGAAAAGAAAGACAGAGTTATCGACTTTAGTCACCTAGGGTTTTTATTTATGCTTATACTATTTTGATAGTGTTTTGAGGTTAGCAATATTTTAATACTTCATTATATACGTTTATGTTAAGATTTTGCCCATGCAAAGGTTTGTTTATTAACAGCTAATTTAGTTTTGGATTATTGACACGTATTTTCAGTTTGCGAACTCTTTTCAGTGTCTTCTTCTCCCTTCTGTTCCTGCTTTCTTGACCCTCGGTCTCTCTAACCTATCTCCTTTGTCTGTCTACTCATCCCTTTCGTCTGCCTTCTCACCTCCTCTGTCACACCTCAACTTTCCTTCTAGCTTCTCATTCCCATCTTTCTTTCGGTTACTGCTGATCCTCCCTTAACTATAGGTCTCGGACCTAGGTTGTTCTAGGTCAATTTGTTTCAGATCAAGAGCAGGCCAGAACATCAGTGAACCAAACCCATCCCAGTTTCAGAACCAGACCAGAGTAAAATCTGTCCAGACCTAGTTCAACAGTGTTTACCTAAAAACCAGAAAAAGAAGATTAGAAATGAGTTTTGGAGGAGCAAAACCAATTCGAAGAATCTACTAAGTCAGTCACATCTGACTTCGGCAAAGGTACACCGGTCTCATAAATATAGAGATTAATATTTTTATTAGCTTGCAAAATTTGGAAAAGGCCCATACTTCAATTAAAAAAGAAAATTAATTATCTGTTTGCTCATTGACTTTCACTACCCATTGCCTCTTTGTTGCTCGCCTCCATTACCACATTGGATTCTATCCATTATTGTTCACCTAACAGAAAGAAGAAAAAACTATGCACTTCCTCTTCCCTAAATAACTCCACGGAGATCCTTCCAATATGATTACCCCTACTTTGAGCAATGGCACGACGGAAAAAAAAAAAATTTGATAACTAAGAATTTTATAAAGAAAAGGCAACCAAACGGGGAGTGCGTCCCTTCAACAAAAGACCCCTATGGGCCAAGAGATCCCAAAAACTCTATTTTCTCCTCTAAAGATTTATAATTACGACCCTCCACCCAACTAAACAAACAATATGTAAAAAAATCTTTGATCACCCCCGTAGGGGACTCTACATCCTCAAAACAACGCCTATTGCGCTCCATCCATAAACTCCACCATAAACGTAGAAGAGCCACCCTCCAAAAAAGCCGAGAAGGTGAACCAATCGGCACACTCCTCCAGGAGGTCAACATATCACGAACCGAGGCCGGCATCACCCACTGAATGTCGAAGAGACCAAAAAGAAGGCACCAGCAGTTATAAGCAATCGGACAATGCAAAAGGAGGTGGTCAATGGATTCATCATCCTGTTTGCATAGGACCGATTGACCAGAAACATACCTCGCTGACTCAAGATATCCATCGTGAGAATACGACCCCAAACCGCCGACCACGTGAAAAAAGAAACCTTGAGAGGGGCCTTCAATCGCCAGACCGCCTTCCAAGAAAAAGACACATCCACCCTGGGCGAAAGACAACCAAAGTAGGAAGAGACAGAAAAACGCCGAGAAGGAGTCGGTCGCCAAACCAAAGAGTCCGATCCACCACCAATAGTCTGGGAGTACAAGAGCTTCAACATATTAGAAACCTCCTCCAACTCCCAATCCTGAAAGAACCGCACAAACCTGACATCCCACACTAAAGACCCGGTATCAAGATGATAACAGTCAGCTACTAAGGTATGACGATCCCAAGCAATCCTAAATAACTGGGGGAAAGAGAAGCAAGAGAGCCCTCTCCACACCACCAATCCGTCCAAAAACCAACACAACAACCATCCCCCACCATGAAACTAGTAAAAGGGGCAAAAGAATCCCATCCATGCCGGATGTATTTCCAAACCCCTAACCTCATTAGAACAGCAACCGCCTCTAGCCTCACTATAACGACTAGCAATCACCCTCCTCCACAGTCGGTCCCTTTCGGCCCTGAAGTGCCACACCCACTTTCCCGAAAGAGCTTTATTAAAAGGCACTAGACGATGGATACCCAACCCTCCATCCTGAAAGGCACGCCAAACCGCATCCCACTGCACCAGAGAGATAGACTGTCTCTCCCTACAACCACCCCCACAAAAATGGTCGTTGAATCCTCTCAATCAGCTTCGCCACACCGCGAGGGATCCGATATAGTGACAGCACATACATAAAAAGATTGGATAACGTGCTCTTAACCAAGGTAAGTCTTCCCCCCTTAGAAAGATACTGCCACTTCCAACCCGCCAAACGCCTCTACACACGCTCAACCACCGAATCCCAACAATCATCTCTCGGCCCTGAAGACCCCAAAGGCAAACCCAAGTACACTGAAGGGAGCAGACCAGCCTTGCAACCAAGAGCTTAAGCTAATGTCGGCACATTACCCACCTCACCCAACGGAAAAATTTTGTATCTCCATCACCCTCGTTAAGCTATAAAGCTCGAGGATTCTACCTCCACGAGATCTCACCCATATCAACTATCTCCTCAATCTCTGTATAGCACTCCTTCTTACTCTGTTGCATCTCCTCAATCTTTGTCCAACATGTTCCTAAGTTTCATGTTGATATGAGATGACAAATTAGTTTAATCTATCAAAAAGTATAAACAACAAACTTTAAGGCTTCGTTTAATATGAGAGATTTGGAAGGATTTGGGGAGAAAAGAAAAGAAAGGATAGAGTTATATGTGTTTGGGTTGACATCTTGAAGAGAAAATAAAAGATTTGGAGGGATAAGCCTATAACTACAAAACTCTTTTGTGTTATCCCTCAAAAAATGAGAAGATTTGGATAGAAAAGAAAGGATATCAACTTTAAGTATTAAAATGACAAAATTATCCTCTATAATTAAAATAACAACTTTATTAACAACTTTATTAAAATAACATGAAAGTTTTCTCGGCTCATTCAAAAGTGGGTCCCGACCAGATCGACTCCGGAAAGCCCGATATAATGATCCTGGATCATGGCCCCGATCCTGTACCTACACCATAGCCCGACCAGTACGTCAATCTTGTGGTCCGTTCCGGGACTCGACCACCATATCCATCTTGTAACCCGACTCGAAGAACATACTTGAAGCAACTTGAAGATTCTTGAATAGATTTGTAGCTCAAGATAATGTCATAAAATAGGCATAAAGTAACGGACGTGTAAAGTAAGGAAAAAAGTCCAAAATAGGAAATGTTGCCCTAATGGGCCAAAAGCCTATAGGGAAAATGTATATAATCCAATGAAGAATAATGAGAAATGATCTTTTTTGTGTTGTGCAAATTTTGTATCTACACAATGGCGCCGTCTGTGGGAAATTAGGTCATTTTTTCCGCCGACCATCTTCCCACCTCAAAAAGCTGAGCGAAACCCAGATATACCCACCAAACCCTCAATATCGTCCACCCCGCCGAGATATAGCCATGCCTGTAACGAGATCCCATTCAGAGGCGCTGATCCCCGGCGACCGACAACCGAGTGCTCCACCGACGATTGAACATCTCTTACGGCAGCTCGAAGAAGCCGAGAAACATAGTCAGGCCGCCGAAGCAAGAAGCCTGGCGGCGGAGAGAAGAAGCGAAGAGCTATTGGCAAGGATGAATCAGACGACTATCCCACCGGTAGTTCCAGATCAGTCACAGATCCAAGGACAAGCCGAACCACGGGAGGAACATGATGAAACCTCTCACCGACCAGGAAAGGCCCCGACTACAGGCGACATTCCCGTCACCGATGAACCTCTGACATCACAGAAGCTTCAGGAGATGATGGCGGAGTTTCAAAAGAAGGTCATGAGGGATTTCAGGGCCCGATCTACCGATGACCAGGCCCTCCAGGCCTCTGCCGACTCGGTCCAATCACCGTTTACTCTCGAAATCACCAGGGAACCGTTCCCCAAGAAGTTCCTCATGCCCAGATTCATTCCCTATGATGGAACGAAGGATCCCGAGGAGCACATTTACCAGATCCACCAAAAAATGACCATGTATGCCGACAACGAAGCCCTGCTGTGCAAAGTCTTCCCGACCAGTCTCGTCGATGCGCCACTCCTCTGGTTCAGGAAGCAGTCGGCGAGATCCATTGGCAGCTGGCAGCAACTGTCCGACCTCTTTGTGGCCCAGTATTTCGGGAACAAGAGGCAAAAGAAAACCATCTCGAGTCTCTTTACCATGACTCAAGAAAAAGGCGAGTCCCTCAAAAGCTTCCTGTCCAGGTTCAACGTCGAGTCGTCCTCAATCGACAACTGCGACCAACACTCAGCCGTGGAAGCCTTCAGGATGGCATTGATCCCGGGGACCAAGTTCCATCAATCACTTGTGAAGCAACCCCCCTTGGGAATTGGGGAACTCAATTCCAGGGCTCAGGGCCACTTGAGGATCGAAGAGGAGGAAGCAACCCGACAGAAAAGAGCGACGTTGATCAATGTGGAAATCAGGTCGAAGGATAAGGTTTCAGATACATCCCGACATACTAATAGTCGCAAGCGCTCAAATCCCCCGATCCCAGCTTCATCTCAATTTCCCTCACAGCCCAAGAGACGCGCCAGGTTCGAGGAGAAGATCACCCCGCTGAAAGTGACCCTAGCGAAGCTTTTCCAAGAAAACAAAGCCAAAGGGATCTTCCAGACTCCCCCCCCCCCCCCCCCCCAATCAGACAACCCCTCGACCAGAGGGATAGATCGAAACACTGCGCCCTCCACAGTGATTTCGGCCATACGACGAATGATTGCAGGAACCTGAGGCGTCAGGTCTAGACGATGATAGCCCGAGGGGAGCTAAAGGACTACGTCCAACGGGATGGCCCGAGAACCAATCAACCCGCACAGAACAACCAACGGAATCAAGCTCCAGCTCACCTAGTCAGCATCATTAATATGATCCATGGAGGTCCAGACTCACGAAGCGCCGAAGGGTCAAGACGATCACGAATGAGGAGGGCGCATCATGTCGGCAGGATAGTCGGGATAAACGAGGTTCACCACCGAACAGGGCAGTCTCAGATACTTTTCTCCCAGGATGACCTCCGAGTAGGGATGGCAATGGGGCGGGTCGGGGCGGGGATCCCCATCCCCGAACCCGCCCCCATTTAGTCCCCCCGAACCCGCCCAGCCCCCGGAAAAAAAATTTATTTTTTGCCCCGCACCGCCCCGAACCCCCCCCCCCCCCCGCCCCCGCCCCCGCCCCGTGCCCCGGTATGAAATTTTTATATAAAAAAATATATTATAATATATATTATTTCTTTGTAAAAAAAATATTATATATATATATATATATATTTTTTACCTTTTTATATAAAAAATTATATCTTAAACATATATATATATATATATATATTATTGTAAAATATATTATATATAATATAATATATATAATATAATATATAACCGGGGCGGGTTCGGGGCGGGGCGGGGGTACCCCCGAACCCGACAGGGATTTTTTCTTTTGCCCCATCCCCGCCCCCATTTATGTAATCGAGTCCCCATACCCGGGCTAAACGGGGCTGGGCGGGGCAGTTCCCCATCGGGTCGGTTCCCCATTGCCATCCCTACCTCCGAGACATCCAGGTCCCGCACGACGACCCATTAGTCATCACCCTGATGGTCTCAGGATGTCTTGTTCAGAGGGTCATGGTAGATCCGGGAAGCAGTGCTAATATCATGACCAAGTGGGTTTTCGATAAATTAGAGATCGACCCGAGGAACATTGTGACTTCCAGGAATCCAATTGCCGGGTTCGACGGAAAGCAAGTCGAACCCCTCGGGGAGATCAGTCTGCCCGTGTCAGCAGCGCAGAGAACTTTGTCAGAGACCTTTGTAGTGGTGGACGTGAAGCCCTCTTACAATCTGCTTATGGGAAGAGGATGGATTCACAGGATGCAAGGCGTACCCTCAACTCTCCATCAAATGATGAGGTGTGTAGGGCCAAATGGTTACGACATAATTGATATCAAAGGAGATCAAGTAGCCGCCAAGCAATGTTACGCCATCATTGTCAAAGGAATGAAGGATAAGCCCGATCGGAAGAGGTCCCGAGAAGAGGATGAGGACCTGGACCCGCAGCCCAAATAGCAGTTACAGGACGGGGAGTCGGGTTCCCCGATCGTCGTAGAACCTCTGCAGCCGGTCCCAGTATTGCCTAATCAACCCGACAAGGTTACCTACGCAGGTACAAACCTCACCACTTGTGAATTGAATGAACTGACAACATTCTTACAGGATAATCATGACGTCTTCGCATGGGAGCATACTGATATGCCCGGCATCGACCCCTCTATAGCTCGACATACATTACATGTCGATCCGAACATACGACCTGTCCGGCAGAAACAGAGGCGAATGGGTGGCCAAAGGAACCAGATCATAGCAGACGAAGTGACGAAGTTGCTAGAAGCCGGGTTCATCAGAGAAGTTCAGTATCCTGAGTCGTTAGCCAACGTGGTGGTTGTGCAGAAAAAGAACGAGAAATGGCGAGTCTGCGTCAACTTCACCGACCTAAACAAAGCCTGCCCGAAAGACAGCTTCCCCTTGCCCAAAATAGACCAAATGGTCGACGCAACCGCTGGCTACGATAGGCTGACTTTCCTGGATGCTTACTCGGGATACAACCAAATCCCAATGGACCCGACAGATGAGGAAAAAACCTCCTTCATTACCGAGACAGGTACATATTGTTTTAAAGTTATACCTTTCGGACTAAAGAACGCAGGAGCTACATTTCAGAGGCTAGTGAACAGGATATTCAAAGGAATGATGGGTACAGTGGTCGAAGCTTACATTGATGATACAGTTGTCAAGAGCAGAAATAAAACTGACCATTTGGGACATCTTCGGAAAGTATTTGATGCCTTGAGGAAACACGGGATGAGACTCAATCCAGCCAAGTGCTCTTTCGGGGTATCATCAGGACAGTTCTTGGGACACATAGTCGACCGATCGGGCATACAGGCCAGTCCGACACAAGTGAAGGCTTTGCTCGAGACAAAAGAACCAACCACACACAAAGAAGTCCAAATCCTGACTGGAAGGGTTGTAGCCTTAAGCAGATTCATTGCAAGGCTGACCGATTGGAGCCGGCCCATCTTCCAGGCTATCAGAGCTAGGAAGGGAGAAGTGTGGGGACCCGAGCAGACTAAAGCCTTATCCCGATTAAAAGAATACATGCTCAAACCCCTCATTCTTGCGACACCCGAACCCGATGATGTACTGCTCTTGTATCTGGCAGTGTCATCAGTATCAACTAGCGCGGTACTCATCAAAGAGGACAGGAACCTCCAAATGCCCATCTTCTATACCAGCAAGGCATTGGCCGACCCCGAGACACGGTACAGCAAGTAAGAAAAGTTGGTTTTATCCCTGATCAATGCCAAACGACGTCTCAGGCATTACTTTGAAGCTCACCAGATCATCGTCCCCACTTCCACTCCTATTCGTGTACTTATGGCGAAGCCCGATCTCTCCGGAAGGATCTCTAAATGGGCCATTGAGCTGGGGATTTATGATATAACCTACGTTCCCAGGATCTCGATCAAAGGGCAGGCCGTGGCCGATTTCCTATTAGAAGGAGAGAGCGAAGAGGCAGATCAACCCGTTGAGCTAGAAACGTGGAAATTATTCGTGGACGGCTCAGTAAGCGCCAATGGGGCAAGCGTCGGGCTTGAAATCCATACTCTCGACGGGACAAAGTTACAGGCCTCGATGCAGTTACAGTTCTCGGCCACTAACAACGAGGCAGAGTACGAGGCGATCATATCGGGCCTGAGATTGGCCAGGAGCCTGCAAATACAATCCCTATCCGTATATAGTGACTCCCAGCTAATAGTCAGACAAATAACCGGCGAGTACGAAACCAGAGACCCCAAAATGGAATCTTACAGAGCACTAGTGCTCAAGGAATCTGAAGGTTTTCAAAAGCTAACATTCAGTCAAATACCTCGGGAGGAAAACACCTCCGCCGACCACTTAGCTAATCAGGCATCTACTGCTGGCGAGGATATGACCCGAGTATACTGACCGACTTCATCGCTACACCGAGTATTCGAGGGCCCGACGAGCTGATATGCCTAGTACCCCGAGATCCTAACTGGATGGATCCCATCATCGATTACCTCAGTATCGGGACGCTGCCAACTGATAAGGCAGAGGCCAGGAAAATTAGAATGAAGTCAGCCCGATACTCTATCATCCAGGGACAGCACTATAGAAGATCTTTCTCGGGTCCGTATTTAAGATGCGTAACTCCCTCCGAGGCGGGAACAGTGATGCAGGAGATACACGCGGGGGCTTGTGGAAATCACTCGGGTGCCCGTTCTCTAGCCCATAAAATCCTATCCCAGGATTACTTTTGGCCTTACCTGTCCCGGGATACAGAGGAATATGTGCGTAAATGCAAAGCCTGTCAGATGCACGGCGACGCTATACTCCAACCACCGGAGTTCTTGAACCCGACAATCGTTCCACATCCTTTTGCCCGATGGGGAATGGATATAGTCGGACCTCTCCCAAAAGCCATCGGGTCAAAGACCCATGTGCTCCTTGCTACCGACTATTTCACCAAATGGGTTGAAGCCGAGGCCTATCCTTCTATAAAGGGCAGCCACGTGGTGAAGTTCATATGGAGTCACATCATCTGCCGGTTCGGGGTGCCAAGGACCATCATGATGGACAACGGCACAAATTTAGACTGTGAACCGGTCAGGTCACTTCTGGCCGAGCATGGGATTAATCAGAATACCTCCTCGGTAGGGTACCCGCAAGCCAATGGGCAAGCAGAAATGACCAATCGTTCAATCTTCAACACCCTGGCAAAGAAACTTGAGAAGGCGAAAGGAGCATGGTTGGACAAATTACCATAGGTACTGTGGTCGTATAAAACCACTCCCCGACAACCAACCGGTGAAACACCATTCGCCATGGCATATGGGGCAGAGGCCGTAATCCCGACAGAGTATGCCGTCCCGACATTGAGATCAGTGGCCTGGGACGAAATATCAAACAATCAACGCTTGTCTCACGAACTCGACCTGCTAGAAGAGAGGAGAGAAACTACCGGGATAAGACTGGCAGCGTACCAACAAAGGGTCAGGAATCATTTCAACAAGAGAGTAAAAAGAAGGGGATTCCAAGTCGGAGACATGGTCCTTAGTCGAAAGATTGGACACGTGGGCAAGCTCCAGGAGCCTTGGGAAGGACCCTACACCGTCACCGAGGTGATTGGTCGAGGGGCCAACAGGCTGCTCAGGAATTCAGATAACAAAAGGGAACCGAACACACAGAACGCATCCCGACTAAAGAGGTATTACCCATAGGGATGCTTTGTTTCGACCATTGTAAAGAGAGGCCACTAGAGCCCAAAGGATTGCAATGAAAGTTCCATTTTTCCCGATTATCTTCACTGGTCGAAATCGTCTCCACGATTATCCAAAACCTAAGTGTCGAATCCTCTCCATGGGCCCAAAGTGCCCGAGAGATCTTCACAGACCCACCAGCGGTCGGGTTTTACAAACTATCAATTTCAAAACCCAAGTGTCGAATCCTTTTCATGGGCCCAAAGTGCCCGAGAGATCTTCACAGACCCACCAGCGGTCGGGTTTTACAAACTATCAATTTCAAAACCTAAGTGTCGAATCCTCTCCATGGGCCCAAAGTGCCCGAGAGATCTTCACAGACCCACCAGCGGTCGGGTTTTACAAACTGTCAATTCCAAAACCTAAGTGTTGAATCCTCTCTATGGGCCCAAAGTGCCCGAGAGATCTTCACAGACCCACCAGCGGTCGGGGTTTACAAACTATCAATTTCAAAACCTAAGTGTCGAATCCTCTCCATGGGCCCAAAGTGCCCGAGAGATCTTCACAGACCCACCAGCGGTCGGGTTTTACAAATTGTCAATTCCAAAACCTAAGTGTTGAATCCTCTCTATGGGCCCAAAGTGCCCGAGAGATCTTCACAGACCCACCAGCAGTCGGGGTTTTACAAACTATTAATTTCAAAACCCAAAGTGTTGAATCCTCTCCGTGGGCCCAAAGTGCCCGAGAGGTATTCAAAGACCCACCAATATTCTGTGAAACGCCCGACTATTTTTATCTGATGATATTGTTATTCTTACCAAAGTTACAATTCGATGTCCTGATTTCTATCAACATCGATGAAGCGTTGGATCATACATGTTCCCAACAAAATATGAATTAACAGACACATTTATATTAAAAAAGGCCCTGGTGGCCAAGGCTGATACAATAAGACATTGTTAAATTGTTACAAGCACAAGATAAAACAAAAAACGAAGGTCAAACGCCAGAAAAAGGGGACCCTACTCCACCACAGGAGGATCCCCATTACCACTTGAGGGATTGTTCCCGAGGGATTGTTCTTCTGTGGTTCCAGGCCCATCCATGCCAGAGCGAGAAGGAGGAGAAGGCAGATCGTCCTGAAGGAACTCGCCAAAGGTCAGATTGTCGGGTTCGGCCTCGGGATCGTCATACGGAGGCCCAACTCCAATGCTGAGGTCCAGCTCCTCAATAGTCGGGATATGCCTTTCATCTTCAGGCTTTTGAAGTTCCTCTATGCACTCCCTCCAACCCTGCTCGTAACGGTACTTGTAGGTCAGCTCAAAACGGGAGATCATCTGTTTACCACCCTTGTGGCACATCTCTACCCGAGACCTCTCCACGCCCAGCGCATTCTCAATCTCGACCTTCTCCTCAAGCAACTGCAGCCCCGAAGCCTTTAACTTATTGACCTCTTCGGTTAGGGCCTGGACTTGGAGAGTTAGGGCCTCCCGAGCCTGTACTTCTCGATTAGCCATCTGCTCAGCCTCCCGAGCCTTTCCCTCGAGCTCCGAGATCGTCCCCTTGGCCGATGCAAGCCCTTCTTCAGCCGCGACAGCCCTGTACGTCAGGGACTGTATCTTATCATTAGCCTTCTTGACCTGCTCCAGGGCCTTGGCACATCCAGCCTTGTGGACTTGAACATCCCGATTCAGGGCAGTTATGACCCGGGCATCGTCCTCAAGCTTGCAGTTGTACGCCTGAGTAGCGTGAAGCATCTGAAAAGAAAAAAATGTTACCACAAAGGAATGTTAGCACAAAGATAAGGGGCGGAATAAAAGCGAAGTACAAAATGAATAAGGAAGTCATTACCCTCATCGCAAGCTCGGGACCGTTTAAAGCTAGGCTCATCCTGTCGTACCGACCCATAGCCAACCTATCGGCTGGGGTCCATACCCCCAGGGCCATCTCCCGCAGAGCTTCTGAGTTCCCAATCGTCTGGTCCCCTACAGACAGATATGGATGACCCTTCCTAGTGTCCAGCCTGAACCGGGGACTGTGGGGAGCCTTTCCCCCACTCTCGGCGGCTTTCTCTATCTCCCTATTATCTTGTCTCCTGACATTTTTGGAAATGGCAGTGCGGAGCCTGGAAAGTCGAGATTGACCCTGATCCTCGTCATTAGAGCCTAAGTCCTGGGTATCCGACACTGAGGCAGGAACACCCGATGCTACATTTCGGCTAGAGCTGGGCCTGACTGAAAAGTCGGTCCGTGACGGGTTCTGGTCTAAACCCGTTGAGCTCGAGACCAGGGCACGCTCACCCTCGACTTCGACCCCATCCAATGTGCCCGTTTGAGGCTCATGAGAAGGAGGGGGCGGGGGTGTGACCGAAGGATGCTTCGCCGGAGGTGGAGGAGGGGGCGTGCCAGCAGGGCCTCCAGTCACTCCAGCTGGTTGACTGTTGGCAGGATTCCCTGGGACTGGAGGGACATCAACCCCACAGATAAAGGAGGTAGAGCCAGTGTCGGTTTTTCTGGCCCTCTTGATTTATAGTTTAGGCATGCCGACCGTTTTCCTCTTCTGCTGGCCCCCAGACATTTTTCTCTTAAGTTTTTACGCTCCCGATTTAGTCGATGTCAAACCCGAGGCTATCGTCGGTGCGGATTCTCCCGATGCAAGCTCCTGCAATATAAATCTGGTCAGGCAATTCTGGCTATCCCTCAAATCCTGACTCCATACTCTGGCTCGCAACATTTCAAATCGGGATCTTATGTACCCGACCTCCCTTTTTTCCTGAGGAGCCTGCAGGAAACCCATAACTAGCATGCCCAACTTATCGTTGCACAGTTCGCATTGGCAAGAGGCTCGGGTATGAAAACTCTTAAACTCGAGAAGTCGGGTTGGCTGGAAAACATGGTTGACAGGTATGTTCATAGCGTCGGGATGTCTCCACTGACCTCTCACTATTATCATCCTTTTTTTCCATCCCTTATTGGAGGTCGGGACGTTGTCACACAACTTCCTCTTGACATATGAGGTTAGGTTGTACCGACCCCTATTATCCTTCTGTTCTTGAAGTTTGTACGAAAACAGAAGCTCGGCCAAACCTAAGTCTAGGTTCAATTCCTTATTAATCAGTAAAATCATGGCCAGGATCCTATAAAAGTTAGGACCGACTTGAAGGGGGGCCAGACCCAAAGTCGTCAGTGCCAAGAGGAAGAAGAGATGAATGGGAAACTTCAGTATGGCAAGGTGGAATGAGGAAAGCAATATTTCTCCGTCCTCTAGCCCCTGACCGATCATAAAATCTGCGTCCCGAGGGTAATGCCTAACCCTAACCCCTTCAGGAATCCCGAGGCTCTTCAGTTGAGCGTTTATCCTGTATTTGGCGGGGAGAGGGTCAGTACAGAAATTCTCCTTTTCCTCAACATCCTGATCCTGATTAGTCCCGACATCACCCTTTACGACTCGACCCCTGCATCCTGAGTAACCTCTGGTGGACTAGACCTAACGACCCGGGTAATCTCAACGGACGGGGTGCTAACTGAGGCTTCGGGATCGGTAACGGTCAGATCGGTGTCTGTCAGTTGCAGGTCACTAACCGACCTAGTGTCATCACTCCCAGACATATTTGACGAAAGGTAGAAGAATGAGAAGAATGACTTACAAAAGGTAAAGGAGGTCCCAGCAGTTCCCCCCTTTGTGTTTTTCTCCGGTGAGTAATTTGCAGAATCCGGCAACCCTATCAACGGACGGAGAAGGATGCTTCCGGTCAAAACTTTGCAGCAGGACTCGAATCTCTCCACACAATAAAATAACCGACCACGGTCACTGGAGTTTGCCGAAATCAGTGAGACGAACAGTGGATTATTTGGGTTTGGGAGTGGATTTGAGGTTGCGCGGAGGGTGGAGTATATGGCAGAGAGAACGCTGAGGGAGAACGATTTGAAAATATTTGAAGATATTGCAAGTGTGGCGTGTGAGAAGGATATGCAGGTTATATTGACTTGACGCTTCAGCTACCCGGGTCAGGGTATCGAACCGACACGACCCGGCCCATTCCACGCATATCGATGTCATCTCAGCCACAGGTTCAAAATTGCAATGATTATGACGGTTGCGGCATTCAATGCGCCCCCGCGTCATCCGGCACGCGTCCCATAGCTACTTCGAGGGCTTTTGATGGGCCCTAAGATTCTTTCACCTGATGGGCCTGTCGAAAGAGGCCCATAAGCTAAAAGAGGGCCTGTGTACATGAAAGTTTTCCCGGCCCATTCAAAAGTGGGTCCCGACCAGATCGACTCCGGAAAGCCTAATATAATGATCCCGGATCATGGCCCCGATCCTGTACCTACACTATAGCCCGACCAGTACGTCAATCTTGTGGTCCGTTCCGGGACTCGACCACCATATCCATCTTGTAACCCGACTCGAAGAACATACTTGAAGCAACTTGAAGATTCTAGAATAGATTTGTAGCTCAAGATAATGTCATAAAATAGGCATAAAGTAACGGACGTGTAAAGTAAGGAAAAAAGTCCAAAATAGGAAATGTTGCCCTAATGGGCCAAAAGCCCATAGGGAAAATGTATATAATCCAATGAAGAATAATGAGAAAGGATCTTTTTTGTGTTGTGCAAATTTTGTATCTACAGACGCCGACCATTACCGTCTACACGAGAAGTTTTCTCTGAGGTTCGTAGGGAAGAAAATAGGAGAAAGATGATGTTGAAGGAAGCAGGAGGAAGTGGATCAATTGGGTCCATAGGGCTTAGGCCTGAAGTTTTAGCCCTAAATGCTCATGGGTCTTGGCTTCAATCTGCTTTCTCAACCCATGGGTCTCACGGAAATCAGCATGGTTCAGGCCAAAATCAACAGCGGAAGCGTCCTTGGTGTGAGCATTGTCGTAAGACCGGACACATGAAGGATACTTGCTGGGAAATACACGAGAAACCGGCTGATTGGAAACCAAGGCAGAATAATAGAAGTCGGGGTTATCAAGCTACAGTGGATCGTCAACAACCTCAAGAGATGAACCAGAAAGATTCTATTTCAGGGGGAGCATTCAATCTTGAACAGCTTGACCAACTCTACAAAAAAAATTCTAGTCTTCAAAATTCCGGGTAGTCTTCCACTAATGTCTCCTCTACTTTGGTAGCCTACAAAGGTAATTTTTTAAAGTGCCTTAGTTACCACTTCTCAAACCAAAATTCCTTGGATTATTGATTCCGGTGCGTCAGATCACATGACTGATGCCTATCATTTGTTCACCTCATACTCACCTTGTGTTGGTAATCTTAAGGTTCGAATCGCAGATGGCTCACTCTCATCTGTTGCAGGAAAAGGGAGTATTCAAATCTCTGATTCTATAGTCCTTGAATCTGTCCTTCATGTCCCGAACTTATCCTGTAATTTATTGTCTATTAGCCAGTTAACAAAAAGTTCCAATTGCTCTGCTAAATTCCTTCCCTCGTATTGTGTTTTTCAGGACCTATCACCGGGGAAGACGATTGGCAGTGCTAAGGAGTGTGGAGGACTCTACTACTTTGATGAGGCCAATATAAGTAAACAACGCCAAATTGCAATTTGTGATTCTGCATCTGTTTCCAGGGATAGTGAAATTTTGTTATGGCATTTTAGAATGGGTCATCCCAATTTTCAGTATTTGAAACGTTTATTTCCTTCCATTTTCTCGAATAATAAGACAGTTAATTTTCAGTGTAAAATTTGTGAACTTGCAAAACATCAACGTACCTCATTTTCAAAATCTCGATACAAACCATCCAAACCCTTTACCATGATTCATAGTGACGTATGGGGTCTTTCTCGCATGCCTAATCGTACCTATACTAAATGGTTTGTTACATTTATTGATGATCATACTCGGGTTTGCTGGGTTTATTTGTTGAAAGAAAAAACCGATGTTTGTAATGTGTTCATTAATTTTCACTCCATGATTCAAACACAATTCCAAACACAAATCCAAATCCTCCGTACTGATAATGGCAAAGAATATTTCAACACTATATTGGGTGATTATCTTCAAAAACATGGGATAATCCACCAAAGTTCATGTGTCGACACTCCTCAACAAAACGGGGTTGCCGAACGGAAAAATAAACATCTTCTTGAAGTTGCTCGAGCTTTAATGTTCACTACAAACGTGCCTAAAACTTTTTGGGGGATGTCATTCTAACCGTTACTTATCTCATCAATCGAATGCCTAGTCGCATTCTTTCTTTTGAAACACCACTACAAAAATTCCAGACCCTCTTTCCGACCTCTCGTCTCAACTCTAATCTATCTCTCAAAGTGTTCGGTTGTACCGCATTTGTCCATGTTCATTCTCCTAACCGGTCCAAGTTAGATCCTAGAGCTATTAAATGTGTTTTCATTTATTATTCTCCTACACAAAAAGGTTACAAGTGCTATGATCCCTTCACAAAAAAGACATTTGTTAGCCTTGATTTTACGTTTTTTGAAAACACTCTCTACTTCCAAAAGCCCTATCTCCAGGGGGAGAATGTGTGAGAAGATAGTTCTTTAGGTCATTACTTGGACTTTGATTTTACTCTTCCTGAACCCAATTCAAATACTGAACTTGAACTAAACACTAAGCCTAACCTAAACATTGAACCTGAGCCTTCCACACCACCCCGTCCTACAATGCCATCAACAGAAGGAAACTTGAACTCAGGGGGAGGTGAAGGAAAACAAAATAACAAAGAGGTGATTGTTTATTCACGGAGATCAAAATTGAGGAACAGGGAGAATTTCACACTTGAAGCACCAAGAGAGTCAGAACCGGTGATAGATCCAAGTATTCATGAGTCTCCTTCGAAGCCAGGTAATTCTGAGTCCCCTGAGTTACCTATTGCTCTTAGAAAACAAACTCGGTCTTGTACTCTTCATCCTATCTCAAGATTCGTGTCGTATAATACTCTGTCTACTAGGTTTCGTGTTTTCACCTCTAACCTTGATAGTACAGAGATTTCAAAGAATATCCAGGAGGCCTTGAAAATTCCCAAATGGAGAGCAGCAATCATGGAAGAAATGGGGGCACTGGAAAAAAATGGAACTTGGGATGTGACAGATTTACCGAGAGGAAAGAAACCAGTTGGCTGTAAGTGGGTATTCACAGTAAAATACAAGGCTGATGGGACGATAGAACGGTATAAAGCTTGCTTGGTTGCAAAGGGATTCACACAAACCTATGGAATCGATTACACAGAAACATTTGCACCTGTGGCAAAGATGAATACGGTTCGGGTTCTCTTATCTCTAGCAGCAAATTTGGACTGGCCTCTTCAGCAACTAGACATAAAGAATGCCTTTCTGAATGGAAAATTAGAAGAAGTCTTTATGACCATACCACCAGGTTTTTGTAAAGAGGGTGAAGAAAATCGAATTTGTAAGCTCAAGAACTCTCTATGGTCTCAAGCAGTCACTGAGAGCATGGTTCGATAGATTCGCAAAAGTGATGAAGAAACAGGGATACCAACAGGGACAATCAGATCATACTATGTTCTTCCGACAAACAGGAGATGGAAAGAAGACAATCTTAATTGTTTATGTCGATGACATAATCCTAACTAGGAATAATATGGAAGAAATAAAGAGACGGAAAAAAACTCTAGCCACTGAGTTTGAAGTTAAGGATCTGGGACAAATGCGATACTTCTTAGGAATGGAGGTTGCCAGATCAAGAAGAGGTATTAGCGTTTCTCAATGGAAGTATGTCCTTGATCTTCTAACCGAGACCGGCATGCTTGGGTGCAAACCGAGTGACACTCCGATTGAAGCAGGGAAGAGAACAGAAGATATGGGAGAATCAGTAGACAGAGACAGATATCAAAGACTAGTAGGGAAGCTAATTTACTTATCCTACACTAGACCTGACATTGCATTTGCGGTTAGTATGGTAAGTCAACATATGCATTCTCCAAAAAAAACCCATTTAGAAGTTGCGAACAAGATTCTCAGATATCTTAAAGGGTCTCCAAGCAGAGGATTGTTCTTCAAGAAGAGTGATGGCAATAAGATAGAAGTCTTCACTGATGCAGATTGGGCCGGATCAGCAGAAGATAGAAGATCCACTTCTGGATATTGCACCTTTGTATTTGGGAACTTAGTAACATAGAGGAGTAAGAAACAGAATGTAGTGGCCAGGAGCAGTGCAGAAGCTGAGTTTAGAGCAGTTGCACAGGGGATA
Source organism: Cornus suecica (assembly GCA_963922005.1). Classification (NCBI taxonomy): domain Eukaryota; kingdom Viridiplantae; phylum Streptophyta; class Magnoliopsida; order Cornales; family Cornaceae; genus Cornus; species Cornus suecica. The sequence goes on along the minus strand of OY998247.1, from coordinate 44,555,409 downwards.
TGTGAAGCATTGTGGCTAAGGAAACTCCTGAAAGAACTTCAGGTCACAGTAAAGTCTCCAATCAAACTCTACTATGACAACAAGGCAGCCATCAACATTTCTCTTAATCCTATTCAACATGACAGAACCAAGCATGTAAAAGTGGATAGACATTTCATCAAGGAAAAGGTTGCAAATGGAATCATTTGCATGACTTATGTTCCTACAAAGGAGCAGACAGCAAATATCTTCACCAAAGGGCTACCTCGGCAAAAATTCGATGATTTCATTTGTAAGTTGAATATGGTCAATATTTACAATTCAACTTGAGGGGGAGTGTTAAAATCTCGAATTATCAGGGTGTATTATTAGGAGATTGATTGTGTATTATTGGGAGATTTGTGTGCATAAATTAGGCGATCCTAGTGCTTAATTTATGAGATTTAGTTTCCTTTTCGATTTGCTATTTTGTATTATAAATTAACATTGATATGTACAATACAGCTGAGACAAGAATACAGAAAAGTTTATTTTGATTTCATTCTGATTTCATGTTCTGATTTCATTCTGATTTCAGATAGAATTAGATATTTTAGTAAATTAGGGTTATATTTATGCTTATGCTATTTAGGTAATGTCTCGAGTTTAAAGTTATGTACGTAATGTCTCGAGTTTAAAGTTATTTAGGATTTTGTTATGATGTTGATTCCCTAAAGTCTTCTTTCTAAACGACTAATGTAGCTTTTTGAATTATTGAAAAAATATTATGAATTTGCAAACTATTTTCCCTTGTGTCTTCTTCTCTCTCGTATTCGATCTTTTCTTGAATGCTCAATCTCTCCAACCTATCTCCTTCCTCCATCTTCTCACCTCCTTTGACACACCTTATCTTTTCTTCCGACTCCTCATCCCCTTCTCTGTTTCTCGTTAGTACAAGTCTGCGTCAATTGGTATGCGACATAGGTTAGTCTCCATCATTGGGATGAAAGCACCGTAGTGAGATCTCAAGCCCAGGGCCTGAAAAGCATGGAAAATATCCGTCACATCCCCCCTCTAACCACCCCCAACTCTCGAGAAAAAGTAACCTAGTGAACCCACAAGCTCGAAACGTTGTGTTCAAGTTTGAATCAACAACGTTTAAAAAGCTTATAGCAGGCTTGTTTAATTAGAATTCTCATCCGGGCTTGATATGAGCTCGTGTTCAAATCATTTGATTCGTTCATTGTTGTGAACGAGCCTAAATAACTTGATGTTCAACAGCTTATGTTCCTCAACATATACAAGCTTGTATTTATTCATATGTTCACAAACCACATGCGTATGTTGACAAACATATACGATCCTGCACAAGCTTGTGTCCACAAGCATACACAAACCAAACTCAATATAGTCTAGAATCAACACATTTAGTAAAGAGCCTAAAAATTGAGGTCGAACTCAAGCTAGGGTCGTTTGTTAAAGAGCCCAAGTTGTTCATGAACAGATCGGTTCATTTGCATTCTTATACCTCAAGTACTCACTATTTTGCCCCAAGTGCTGATGAGGAAGTAAAGTATCGTGCAATTCCAGTTTGGAAGGGAATAAGGACTTGCATTCAACACATCCGATCCTTATGTGTCCCATAGGTGATAACTCTCAAGACCCAAAAGAACTATATTCATCAAGCCGAGTATGAACAAGAATGTGGATCACTCTGTACTAATAGGAAATAACTCTCAAAATATACCCAAATTGGAACTCCACCTCCGGCATAGCACATATATGTTTGCAATACTTCACATTTTTTTGCATGTCCAAACTAACAAACTCGCGTGGACTCAAAATGATTGCAAATTTTGAGCGTTATGGGCCAAAACACATGAACCATATGTAAAATTACAATTTCAACAATTAAAGCACAAAATCGAAACTTGCAAAGCATCAAACTTCAGTTTAACCACATTTATAACCGAAAATAAAAACAAACAATTCAAACTTTGCAGTTCCATAAATAAAAACCTTGAAAATTAAGCTGGAAACGTGTAAACAACTCAAATTTCAAGCCCCCTTTTACTCTACTTTTTCAAAAACCCAGAGTGAACACCTCAGAATTATTCTCTTACTCCACATTTTCCGTCAAATTTCACATCAATAAACCCATTTTTTAGGGGAATCAACAAACCTTTGGAGGGCCTCTGGTGCACAGATCAGCAAGGACACGGTTCAGCGCATCTAGGTTTCCTGCGCCGCTACCGGTGGCCGGACCACCGAATCGGACTGTTTGCGATGAGGTCGCCATGAGGAACTACAGAACCCTAGTGCAGAACACGCATCGAAACCTCTATTAAATATATATGGGAGTGTCTATATCTATAAACAAATATATATATATGTATCGCAGATAGATATAGTTGTATATGAGTGCGTGTGAAGAGTGAAGAAGTCCTCTTCTTCGAGTGAGGAAGTCCTCTTCTTCTTATGCAATTAGAAACTTTGATGATAAACGATACGGCAAAAGCTGCAAGACCCTCTCCTTCTAGTCTGTTTGGCAGGAAAGAAAATGAGAGAAGGTGAGGCCCTGTTTGGTTCGCGGTCCGGTTCCACGTGGTCCGGTCTCATATTGACTTTTTTGGGATCAGACACTGTTTGGTAACACGGTTCCAAAAAAACGATTCTAAAAAAACGGTTCCAAAAAAATAAGGACCACTTGGGACCAAAAGGGGTAATTTGAGACACCCAAAAATGATGGTCTCATGTGGTCTCAAGTGGTCTTATATACAATTGTCTTAACACATGGGATCATAAAATTTGAAAAATATATATAAAATTAAAAAATATATAAAATTTGAAAATAATATATAAAATTAAAAAAATAATATAAAAAATTTGAAATAATGTATAAAATTTGAAATATATATATATAAATCAAAATTAATATATAAAATGCAAAAAATATATTTAAAATTTGGGAAAAATAAAAAAATTCCAAAATAATAGAAAAAATCAAAAATAATGTATAAAATTCGAAAATAATATATAAAATTTTAAAAATAATATAATTTTTTTAAAATAATGTATTAAATTCGAAAAAATATATAAAAATCAAAATTAATATATAAAATTTTAAATATATATATAATTTAAAAAATAATATATAAGTTTTGAAAAATAATATAAAAAATTTGAAATAATGTATAAAATTTGAAACAAATATAAAATTCAAAAATAATATACAAAATTAGATATATATATATATATATTTGAAAAAATATAAAAAAATTGAAAATAATATAAAAAATCAAAAATAATATATAAAATTCAAAAAATAATATAAAAATTTGAAATAATTTATAAAATTTGAAATATATATTATTTTTGAATTTCTTATATTATTTTCAAATTTTTTATATTTTTTCAAATTTTATATATTTTTCATACTTAATATATTTTTTGAATTTTATATATTATTTTTTTATTTTTTGTATTATTTTCCAAACATAAGACCAAACAGCTTGAATAAGAACATAAGACCAGACAGCTTTACCAAATAGACTTTCAGAACACCACCCAGATAAGACCAGACCAGACCGGACCAGATAAAACCAGACCAGACCAAATAAGACCGGACCGCCTACCAAACGGGCCCTAAGGGAAATCATGTATGGAGAAACGGAATAATTGTCTGCGTTTTTTCTCTGAAAATTGAATCCAAAATATGACCTAATAAAATTGCTGATTTTATTATTTCATCACTCGTCTCCTATTTCTTATATTTCTTTTGGCAAAAGTGCATACTACCCGGGGTTTGCATGTTCTTCTTTTACCATCAATTCATTTATCTCCAAATCAGTACAATGTTTTTTTTAAAAGTTACAAAATATCCCTTTAACACAAAAATATTAATAATTTTGCCCCCTTATTTTGTAATAACCCAATTTTAATATTTTTTTGTTTTACATTTTTTCTTTCTCTTTCAATAATATAATTCAAAATTGAAAATTTCACACACATATATTTATTTCAGGTGTGTCCAAAACCGATTTGATTCCTTAAAAATAGGAACCGCAATAAATAAATAAAACTACCAAAAATATAAGTAAAAAAAGCGTGAAAAAAATATATAAATTTGTATATTTTTTATAAGAAAAAATTAATAATAAAGTGAGAATAGAGGGTATTATGCATTTTTACACGAATTTAAAAATATATAAATATCACCTATTCAAACTTTATTATTAATTTTTTCTTATAAGAAAATATAGTAATTTATATATATTTTTCCACGAATTATTTTTTTCGTGAAAAAATGCATAATATCCCCAATTATCACTTTATTATTAATTTTTTCTTATAAAAATTTATATATATTTTTCGCAAATTAAATATTTTTCGTGAAAAAATGCATAATACCCCCTATTATCACTTTATTATTATTTTTTTTCTTATAAAAAAAATACAAATTTATATTTATTTTTCAGCTAATTAAATTATTTTTTCATGAAAAATGCATAATACCCCATATTATCACTTTATTATTAATTTTTTCTTATAAAAAATTATACAAATTTATATATATTTTTCCGCGAATTAATTTTTTTTTCGTGAAATAATGCATAATACCCCCTATTATCATTTTATTATTAATATTTTCTTATAAAAAAAACATACAATTTTTCTCGAATTAAATTATTATTTTTGATAGCCTTTCACGAAATATTTTTGGTAGTTTTTTTACTTATACTTTTCGTAGCTTTTTTTTTCGGTTTCGATTCCTATTTTTAAGGAACCGAATCGGTTTTGGACACCCTTAGAAATAAATATATGCGTATGAGGTTTTGAATTATTAATTATTGATAGGTGTCAAATGTTGTACATTTTATATATATTTTTCCGCGAATTAAATTTTTTTCGTCAAAAAGTGCATAATACCCCTTATTATCACTTTATTATTAATATTTTCTTATAAAAAATATACAATTTTTCTCAAATTAAATTATTATTTTTGGTAGCCTTTCACGAAATATTTTTGGTAGTTTTTTTACTTATACATTTGCTAGCTTTTTATCTGGGTTCCGATTTCTATTTTTAAGGAACCGAACTGGTTTTGGACACCCTTAGAAATAAATATATGTGTATGAAGTTTTGAATTATTAATTATTGATAGGTGTCAAATGTTGTACATTTTAAGCCCCTATCTTGCTATTGTTACGTCTTTACGTTCCATTATTTGGTATTTTTATGTGGTTTGCATGTTTAAGCGTGTTTCAGGAGCTTAATGAAGATAACGAACTAATTTTGATGAATTAACTAAAGAAGGCTTATGTTTATTCAAAGAGAGAGCAAAAGAGGTGTTTTCAAGAGAAAAATGTCTCCCAAATGGCAAAAATATCATTTTTCGGAGCCGCAACTTCAAGAATCATGTCAAGGGAGTCGAAAGGGTTCAAACGGAGTAATTATCAAGAAAAGTGGTTTCCAATGATTTTGTTACGCTTGACCTAAGCTTACAGTAGCTAAAAGTAGATAGAAAGTGTTAAAACTACCTTTGGTGAATTTTCCGTACGTTTGGTGAATTTTCTCCTACACTTGGTCTTACACTTCAAGCGTAGGGACCAAGCACAGGTCAAATGAAGTGATTCTTGAGCCTAAACTCAAGAGCTTGAAATCAGATTTCCAACAAAAAAAAATACACCTCAATCCGATTTGTGTAGCTCCAGTTATGATTAAAAAAAGTGAGACATGTCTGCAGGAAAAAGCTGAAAACTGCAAATTTGGCCAAAAATCCTAATTTGACCCGAATTGATCATTTTGACTTGGGATGACTTTGTGTTTGACTCCAACACTTCCAATCACGTGTATAAGGTGTATTTACATCAGATTAAAGGGGTTTGACTCATAATTAAAGAGAAAGACATCAAAGATAAATTCTACTCCTAGTGGAACAAGTCTAATACAAACGGAACTCTTCTTAACTTCTTCTATAAATACCAAGGTCTGATTCGGATTTGAGGAGACTTTGTGTTTGAAATTATGTATTTAGAAGCTCCTTAGATCTGAATCAGACATTGGTATTTATAGCAGAAGTTAAGAAGAGTTATGTTTGTATTAGACTTGTCTCACTAAAAGTATGATTCCTCTTTGATGTCTTTCTCTTTAATTCTGAGTCAAACCCCTTTAATCTGATGTAAACAGACCTATACATGTGCTTGAAATTGTTGGAGTCGAACACAAAGTCATCCCAAGTCAAAATAATCAATTCCGGTTAAACTAGGATTTTTAGCCGAATGTGTAATTTTCAGTTTTTTCCTGCAGCCATGTCTCACTCTTTTGATCATAACTCGAGCTACACAACTTGGATTGAGGCATACTTTACCTTGTTGGAAAGATGACTTCAATCTCTTGTGTTTAGGCTCAATAATCATTTCATTTAGACTTGTTTTGACCGAGCTATGGTCATCCGAAGTTGGCTGAAATTCTTGACCTACGATTGGCCCCTATGCTTGAGCGTAGCACTGTAGCTACGCTTAAGCGTAGGGCCTGTTTCCCCTTGCGTAGCTCAAACGTAGTTTTTGATCTTTCTAGCCACTTTTAGCTACTGTATGCGTAGCTCAAGCGTAGCAAAATTTATGGAAACCACTTTTTCTAATTATTGCTCCGTTAGAACCCCCTTGACATCGTTGGTATGTTTCTCGATGTTTTGGTTCCGAAAAATATCGTTTTGGACTCCGGGAGACACTTTTTGCTTTAAAACTCCTCTTTTGCTCTCTTCTTGGGTAGCACAAGCACATCATTGGTTAATTCACCGAAGTTAGCTCATTTCTTCATTAAGCTCCTGAAACACGCTTTAACATGTAAACCGCATAAAAACACCGAGTAACGGAATGATAAGACTTAACAATACCGAGTTAGGGGTCTATAATGGACAACATTTGACACCTATCAACTGACACATAAAAAATTAAAAATAAAAGGGACAATGAACAAAATAATGCTACCAAGCGTAAAATGTTTCTTTCCCATTGCACCAAAATATTAAAAAAATCAATGAAAATTCACTATTTATTATTAAAAATGTAATTGCTTAAAATTTTGTAAGTTGAATTTGTGAAAGTCATTTTTGTTTTTCTAATGACACCAAAATATATATAAATTATATGAATTTTTTAAAAATATATACAAATTAAGTAAAATTTTAAATATTTTTTAAAATTATTGATATAGTTATCTTATATCAATACTTCCTTGTAATATTAATATTATTTAAATTTATTATATTATATTATTATTTTGTTCGTTATCGCGACCGTAATCGATATCGTGATTGTAAATTATGATTAATATACAAAATTAGCAATCATTTTTTGAGAAAAGTTTGGTCCAAAACAAAAAGTATTAGTCATTTTTAATATCTTATTTTATTCTAAATAATTATCTATATATACTACTGATGCACGTCGAACAAGAACTCTTTAAAGTGGGTAATTGCATGTTGTGCCTCATGGGTTATACCTATCGGAAATTATTATTCTACAGATTTAGCTTTTAGGTTTTCCCAATTGATTTTTATCTCCCTATCAAAGTTAATATATCATATTTTAGCTTTTTCTTTTAAGGAAAAGGGAAATAATCACGCACACAACGCATGGGTACTCAGATTCTCAATCTTCACAGTTGAAGCCATCACTATGAATTCATCAACATGTTAATATGAATCCTCATTCCTGAGCCCATAGAACTTGGGTAACATGTTGATGACACTAGATTTGATATCATAGTGTTTGACCCCTTCATCTTCTCGAAATACAACATACGATTCATGAGCATAAGATACGTAGTACCCTTTCAATGACGTAATTGTGGCTCGTCGCGCAGCTGCATTGCAATTCACCATCCTCTCAAAATCCAACTTCCTTCGGAGTTCTTCTAATCTAGCTTAATGATTCCTTCAAAAAGTTCTCTCGATATCCATATTAAAAGGTACTAATTCAGTGTTGGGATCAAAAGGGGATTGTCGATCGCTCATGCACAAGTCAAAAAACTTTTTTTTTTTATGAAAATATAACTAACTACTTCTAAACTATTATAATTATTAACAGAAAATAAAACTAAAATTATGCGTGAAATCAAATTAAACTAAAACTCACAAGAGGTCCAACGACGCAACTTCACTGTTCCGCTAATTCCCTTTATGCTTTTCAATGTACTTGTCAATCACAAAAATTCTAACTTTAAGTACAGAACAATAACGCAACACTACTAAACTACTAAAGCTAAGAATAATGTCAAGTCCTCGGCAATGGTGCCAAAAACTTGATGCACGTCGAACGGGGTTAAAAATAATGATTAAGAACGACCCCTTACGACGACAAGATTTTACCTATCGCAAGCGCACGAATCGTATTATAACACAAATCAGCTTGAGAAAGAGAATATTGATCTCACATAAACTTAGATTATTCACTCTAGCAATCTAAAAGTATTGAATTATAGTTTGAAAAAGGTTTGATTTGTTTTTTGAGATCTATAACTAATGATTAACTAAAAACAATATTTAAATTATGAATGTGATCAAGATAGAGAAAAATTAGGGTTTTCATGCTCCACCACTAACCGCATATATACAGTTATCTATTTGCTCAATTACAAGAGGGCGATCCACCACCATGAATCAGATCGTACCATAAATAGTCAAATACATCCCAAAAATGATACTATTCACCGAATTCGCTACAACCCATCTCCGGATAGAGTGTGACTAGTACATGTCATCTACTTTACTCTAATATACTCCTACAACATAAAATTAAACTAAAGCATGTCTATATCACCTCACTGAGGCATGACCTGTGTAAACCTAGGGTTTCAAGTGTTGAGCACCAGTGTGTAGAAAATCACAATATGTTTTACATAACATGATTGGTTGAGATAATGCATATATTCAATCTAAGACAAAAATTATAATAAATATAAAATTCCGTGTCACGAATAACTACGGTCACAGATCTACATAATTATCACAGTGTGGTTATAGTTTCCCCTCGTTACAATTGAAACAAATAAATAAACTACATTAGTTAACTAGGATTTTGCTAGAAAACCCTAGATATCGAATTAGTTGCTCATGGTGGTGAGTGATTGCATCGTTGATGTAGAAACTCCCTTCATGATCTTCTTATCCGGATCTTTAGGTCTTGAATGACTCTTTTTTTTTAAAGATGTAAATCTCTAGAGATAGTGCTCTGGAAATTATGTAATTAGAAGCTCCCTAGGTCTAGTCCAGACATTGGTATTTATAGAAGTTATTAAGAAGAGTCATGCTTGGAGTATGAGTCCTCTTTAATGTGTTTATCCTCAATTCTGAGCCAAAAACTCTTCAATCTGATGTATAATATGTCATATACACGTGCTTAGAGGTATTGGAGTCGAAGATGTGTTAAAAGAGTTCAAATCTGATCGGGACTCAAATTCCCAACTATCCTCTACGCTTGGCCCAGCTACGCTAAAGTGTTGCTTAGTCATAGGCCAAAATCCATGAGCGTAACTTGAGTGTAGTTTTTTATGTTTCTATACACTTTTAGCTACTGTAAGCGTAGCTCAAGCGTAACAAAATACTTGGAAACCAACTTTCTTGATTATTGCTCCGTTGGAACCCCCTAAACTCCTTTAATATGTTTCTTGAAGTTACTACTCCGAAAAATGTCATTTTTGCCCTCTGGAAGACACGTTTTGCTTGAAAAATCCACTTTTGCTCTTCTCTTAGATAGATATAAGAATGTTGATGTCTATTTAGGGGTGGTAAAATAATTGTTTAAAACAACCCCTTTATGACAGCTTAGGTTTTACCTATCGCAAGTGCACGAATCGTATTGTAGTACAATCGACTTGAGAAAGGGAATATCGAACCCACAGAGACTTGGATTATTCACTCTAACAATTTAAAAGTATTGAATTATGTTTGAAAAATAGTTTGGAATTGTTTTGAGATTTATAACTAGATTGACTAAAAACAAAAAATAAATTGTGATTGTGATTCAAGATAGAGAAAAACTAAGGTTTTCATCGCTTCACCACTAACCGCATAATATAGTCTTCTAATTGCTCAATTGCAAGATGGTGATCCATCATTGTGAATCAGACGTACTGCAAATAGTCGAATACGTCCCAAAATAGATACTATCAACCGAATTCGCTACAACCCATCTTTGGACATAGTGTAACTAGTACATGACATCTTTTTTATTATAATATACTCATACAACATGAAATTAGACTAAAGCATGTCTATATTATCTCGTCGAGGTATAGCCTGTGTAAACCTAGGGTTTCAAGTGTTAAACATCATTGTGTATAAAACAACACTATGTTTATGATAACATTATTGATTAAGATAATATATTCATTCAATTTAAGACAAGAATTTAGAATATATATAAAACCTTGTGTCAAGAATAAGTTCGATCACTAATCTATACAATCATCACATTATGGTCATAGTATCCCCTTGTTACAATTGAAAACAAATATAAAACTACATTACTTGGCTAGGGTTTTGCTAGAAAACCCTAGATACCGAGTTAGTTGATCATAACGGTGGGTGACTGCATCGTTTATGTAAAAACGACCTCCATGTTCTTATTCTCTGAATCTCTAGGTCTTGAACGGCTCCTTCCTTTGAAAGATGTAAATCTCTAGAGATAGTGCTCTAAAAATTATGTGGAAATAAGCTCCTTAGATCTGGTCCAGACCTTGGTATTTATAGAAGAAGTTGAAAAGAATCCTACTTGTTTTAGACTTGTTCCGCTTGGAGTAGGATTCCTCTTTGATGTGTTTCTCTTCAATTCTGAGTCATAACCATTCAATCTGATGTAAATACACCTTATACACATTCTTAGAAGTGTTGGAGTCGAACACAAAGTCATCCCAAGTCAAAAGGATCAATTCGGGTCAAACTATGATTTTTGGCCGAATTTGTAATTTCCAGCATTTTTCTGCACACACATCTTACTATTTTGATCATAACTGGAGCTACACAACTTGGATTGAGACATATTTTAGCTTGTTGGAAATATGAATTCAAGATCTTGTGTTTAGACTCAAGAATCACTCTATTTGAACCTATTTTGACCGATATATGGTTATCTAAAGTTGACTGAAATTTTGGCCTTACGCTTGAGCATAGCTGTACGCTGAAGCGTAGCTCGAAGTGTAGGCCAACTTCCATATGCATAGCTTGAGCGTAGTTTTTAATGTTTCTAGCCACTTTTAGCTACTGTAAGCATAACAAAATACCTGGAAACCACCATTCTTGATTATTGCTCTGTTAGAACCCCCTTGACTCCGTAGGTATGTTTCCTGAAGTTTCGACTCCGAAAAATATCGTTTTTGCCCTTCTGGAGACACTTTTTCCTTGAAAACTCCTATTTTTCTATCTTTGTGGATAGACACAGGCACATCCTTAGTTAATTCACATAAATTAACTCGTTTCTTCGTTCAGCTCCTGAAATACGCTTTAACACGTAAACCGCATAAAAATACCAAATAATGAAATGATAAGATGTAACAATAGTGAGTTAGGTGCCTAAAATGGACAACATTTAACACTCATCAAATGTCTTTGGTTATTTCCCAAAATTAGCTCATTTATTCGTTAAGCTCTTGAAACACGCTTTAACATACAAACCGCATAAAAATACCAAACAATGAAATGATAAGACGTAACAATAGTGAGTTAGTGGCCTAAAATGGACAACATTCGGCATATATCAACTACTTATAAAAAATATTAGTCATTTTTAATATTTAAGGGTATATGCACTTTATCGATACTACAGGGGCTATACACACTATATTGATACTATACGGAGTTTATACATATTATATAGATACTACAAGGGGTTAATCGCACTACATCTATACTGCATAGGGTTAATTGCTTGAGTTTGGGAAATTAATGGAACACGAACTAAGGGTATTTTAGAGATTTTACACATCCGGTTGATGTGTCGTTAGGTGTGTAAAAATTTATAGTTAAAAATGACACCGTAACAACGCTAGGTTTTACCCTACGCAAACACACGTATCGATTATAGTATAGCAATGGCTTGAGTAAGGGATATCGATCCCACAGAGACTGAGATTGTTCATTTTAGTGATTCAAAAATACTGAATTATATTTTCTGAAAAAGGTTTATTTGGGTGGTCAAATACCAAATTATCTATTTCAACTAAAATTATTTAGAAAACGAATTAAATTGGTTATGATTCAGATGAGAGAGAAAACTAGGATTTTCATCGCTCCACCATTAACCGCATAATATAGTTCATCATTATATCAATTGTAAGAGGGCGATCCATAACTATGAATCATGTCGTACCGCAAATAGCTAAATACGACCTCAAAAAGGAGTACCACCAACCGGATTGCAACAACCCGTCTCATGACTGACCTAACTAGTGCATGCCAATTATATTACTCTAATCTACTCCTAATGCATGAAGATAAACTAAATCATGTCTATATTAAATTGCCAAGGCACGACCTGTGTCAACCTAGGGTCTCAAGTTTCATTACCACTAATGTGTAGAAAACCATAATTAAGCATCCGAGTTTCAGCCCATAGTGAATAATCATAGTTGTGCAAAATAATACATACATTCCATCTAAGATAAAAATTTAGAATAAACATATAATTTTACATTGCAAATCCATACGGTCTTTTAACTACTACAATCATCACAATATGGTCAATAGTTTCTCCTCATTACAATTGAAAACAATGAAAGAACTACATTACTTAGCTAGGATTTTGCTAGAAAACCCCAGATACCGAGTTAGTTGGCCATGGTGGAAGGTGACTGCATCGGTGATGTAGAAACGATCTCCATGGTCTTCTTCTCCGAATTTTTAGGTCGAAATATGGCTCTCAATAGCAGCAAGTCTGAATGAATAAACCTCTAAAACTCACGACTGAACCACCTCTAATGAACTTTAATGAACGTTTCCCCTTTATCTGATATATGATCGTGTATATATAGGCAATGGTATAGAGAGGTCCTTTAAAGTCTTTTCACTCTCATTCTCATACAAACTCTAACTTCTGATATATATAGGTGTATATACATGTATATAGAGGTATGGAGTCACATGCATGTCTTCACATCGAACCGGAGGTAGAACAAGCAAAAACCATTGAAAAACCACAAAACTTGCCGCAGATACGCATCAAGCATATCTGGCCTACGCTTCAAGCGTATCTCCAAGCGTAGGTCCAAGTGTAAACATGTGTTTTCCAGCCACTTTTTGAAACTGAAAGCGTAGGCACAAACATAGGTATTTTATAAAAAATTACTTTTCTCCGTGCATGCACCAAAACGACCGCCTTTAACCCACGATACCTTTTGCTGAAGATGACGGCTTTTGGAAATGCCGTTTTTGCCCTCCGGGAGCTATTTTTATCTCGGACTGCCTCTTTGAATAAAAGGAACATACTTTTTAGTTAATTCACCAAAGTTAGCTCCATTTCTTCCTTATCTGTGTGTGATTGCAGGTGATTTCCTCCTTGACTGCCTCTCTGAGGTTTGATGGCGCGCTGAACGTGGATGTGACTGAATTCCAGACCAACTTGGTCCCCTACCCCAGGATTCACTTCATGCTCTCCTCCTATGCGCCTGTCATCTCTGCTGAGAAAGCATATCACGAGCAACTGTCCGTGGCTGAAATCACCAACAGTGCGTTTGAGCCCTCGTCTATGATGGCCAAGTGTGACCCCCGCCACGGCAAGTACATGGCGTTCTGCCTCATGTACCGTGGTGACGTTGTACCCAAGGACGTGAACGCGGCTGTTGCAACCATCAAGACCAAGCGCACCATCCAGTTCGTTGATTGGTGCCCAACCGGATTCAAGTGCGGCATCAACTACCAGCCACCCACTGTTGTTCCGGGAGGCGACCTTGCCAAGGTTCAGAGGGCCGTCTGCATGATCTCGAACTCCACAAGTTTGACCTCATGTACGCTAAGCGTGCTTTCGTCCACTGGTATGTGGGTGAGGGAATGGAGGAAGGGGAGTTCTTGGAAGCTCGGGAGGATCTTGCTGCTCTTGTGAAGGACTATGAGGAGGTTGGTGCTGAATCAGCTGAGGACGAGGATGGTGATGACGGCGATGAATACTGAGTGCTTTGTGTTCCTGCCGGTGAAGTCTTGTTGTGGTTTGATTTCTATGATATCGTTTGATGTTTGGACTACATTATCCGTTGTGTTCTATATTTCTATGAACACCAGAATGTATCCGTTATATTTCCTATCCAATATTATCGTTTATTTGTGCCGTCTATCTTCTGTTTACCAATTTTGCCCATCTAGTTGTGTTTGTGTTGGGGGAGTACATGGTTTTTGAACAAAGGTGATTTTGTTTAGGATTCAATATGATAAGTGCATCTGTCTACATGTTTGTCTTTTGGAAATATTGCGGGGGGTGGGCACTCAGGGATGATTTGCTTTATGGCAGCGAATGGGACTAAAAATAATTTACCAGGACAAACACAATATAGTTACATTACTGTAACTGAAAATATGGTTATTACTAAACAAGTTTCTTAATGGAAACAATATAGTCACTACATGGAATACAGTAAGCCAGAGGTACGCTTTTAAAAGATGCAAAAAGGAACAAAGTACTCTTTTAATACAGTTTCTCCTGAAACCTTCTCCTTTCCTTTGCCACTTGAGATCATCATGTTCGCCATATAGGTCTCGCGAGGTATTGGTAACACCGCCACGGGTATTGATATGTTCCAAAATCGTTATGGAAAAATACAGTAAACATGCTTATGATGAATACCGAACCACAATAGAATATGTCTGCTATCATAGACATTAATCTCCACATCCCATAACATATACCGACAATCGAGTAGCTATAAGTTTTACTTTTGGGAAATATGACTACAAAAACCAAATAAACTCTTTGCATCCGGGAATGAAAAACAGGTGCGGTTCTGGATGGGTGTACCCTCCCCACCCCGTCCCGACTGAATGAGATGGGAGGTTACCCCGTCCCCCGTCCCCGTTCTTGATGGGTTTTTTAAAACCCGCGGGTATCCATTAACAGTTAAATTATTAATCTAGCTTTAATTATCTGAGCAAGAGTTGATCAAGATAAGATGAATTGCAATTATCTAATGTAGTATATATATGGACAAATCATATGTGGCTAGTTAATTTACGAGTAGTAATTTATTTATTCTCGATTAGTTAGGCCTTGTTTGGTTTGCGGTCCGGTCCCATGTGGTCCGGTCTCATAATGACTTTTTTGGGACCGGACACTGTTTGACAACACGAATAAAAAAAACAGTTCCAAAAAAACAAGGACCACTTGGGACCAAAACGGGTAATTTGAGACAACAAAAAATGATGGTCTCAAGTGGTCTTATATACAATTGTCTTAACGCATGTGACCATAAAATTTGAAAAATATATATAAAATTAAAAAATATATATAATTTGAAAATAATATATAAAATTAAAAAAATAATACAAAAAATTTGAAATAATGTATAAAATTTAAAATATATATATAAAATTCAAAATTAATATATAAAATGAAAAAAATATATTTAAAATTTGGGAAAATAAAAAAATTCCAAAATAATAGAAAAAATAAAAAATAATGTATAAAATTCGAAAATAATATAAAAAATTTGAAAAATAATATAATTTTTTTTAAAATAATGTATTAAATTCGAAAAAAATATATAAAAATCAAAATTAATATATAAAATTTTAAATATATATAATTTAAAAAATAATATATAAGTTTTGAAAAATAATGTATAAAATTTGAAAAAAATATAAAATTCAAAAGTAATATACAAAATTAGATATATATATATATATATTTGAGAAAATATAAAAAATTTGAAAATAATATAAAAAATCAAAAATAATATATAAAATTCAAAAAATAATATAAAAATTCGAAATAATTTATAAAATTTGGAAAATATATTAATTTTGAATTTATTATATTATTTTGAATTTTTTTATATTTTTTCAAAATTTATATATTTTTCATACTTAATATATTTTTTGAATTTTATATATTATTTTTTTACTTTTTGTATTATTTTCCAAACATAAGAACAAACAACTTGAATAAGATCATAAGACCAGACAACTTTACCAAACAGACTTTCACAACACCACCCAGATAAGACCAGAGCAGACCGAACCAGATAAGACCAGACCTGACTGCCTACCAAACGGGCCCTTAATTGCAAGTAGTGGTTTTCTTGATTTGTTTAATGTGAATATATATATATATATACAGACACGCACATACAAATATGTATATATATATTCAGACACGCACATACAAATATGCCATAATGAATTATATTAGTGTGATTGTATGCATATGCAGAGGGTGAGTGGTAGCTATGAAAAAATCTCATGTCTTATTATTATAGGACGTCACAAGTATAGAGAAGAATCTATCTACACACATTACACATGATAAAATATGTAGAAACCTAGTTGAATTCATACATGAAGAAATGCTTAAATTAGATGGAATGGGTTTATGTCATGATCACACCAGCTGTACTTTGCAGAGGCGGGGAGATAAAAGGAGGATAGAAAAACCCGTGAGTATTCACTTTAGAACATAAATTTTAAATGTCTATGTAAATTAAACAATTCCACAAAATTATATGCTCAAAACATCAAATTCAACATTATAAAAACTAAATAAACCATCAAATTATCACACAATCCAAATTACAATACATTATTCCGAAAACAATAACAAAAAAGTAGATTATCTAATAGTAAATTCGCTTCAATCAAATCAAAAATAAAAAATAAAAGTAGGATTAATGGGTTGCACTTTCTTCATTTAAACATATATATATATAAATATATTAACATGTCCAAACGGGCAGGGCGGGACACCTAAAACCGTCCTTGCCCATATAACATAAACGGGGTACCCAAAACTGTTATAAATGGGACTGGACGGGGCAAATTGCCATCCCTATTTGCATCCAATACAGAACAATGTTAAATGATATGTTCGGAGTCTTGGGACAAAAATAGCGAAATCTAAATCTCCTATATAAAATTTATAGCATCTTCACGCCAAATGTTGTATAGCACAACACTACTGTGTAATTAAAACGAAAATCAGAGTGAGAGCAAACACTAATGAATGTGGATCTTCCCATAGTATGTTGAAAGTGAGCGATCTTCCTAAGCAATGGTTTTCACCTGGATTGATTGGAACACATTTGAATTCGCACAACTTGGCATGACATCCGAGACCACCAAAACGACATCTCCCTGTTTCACCATCCCCTTTGTTTTCATAAGATGAGTGGTTTTCGAGATGTTGGCTTCCATATCATCCAATAAATCAACGAGGAGGGGGAGGACTCCCCAGTACAAGTTTAGAGCCATTCGGGTGCTGTTGTCGTCTGTGAATGCAAATACAGGAGAGTTTGGGCGATTGCGTGAGAGTAAAGATGCCATCTGTCCATAATTTGTGTACACGAAGATAGCATCCACACCCAGGTTGTTTGCTGCAGAAAAGAGTAAGCAGTTGTTGGTAAACATAAACAAACTCATATATATATACACATTTATATATATATGTCTTACAAAACAGTAACTGTTTATTTAATGTTTTCTAGCGACAAGCTTAACCAGAACTTGTTATTTGATGTAGCCTATGTAAAATGATTGGCAGCTTTTGCTATTTGAAGCTACAAATAATAGTGTTCTGCAATTACTTTTTATATCAATTGCTTGATATGATAACACAGCACACAATTTCTTACAACCAACAAAACAAAGCATCATGGCTCTACACTTATATACCTAATCTAACAACTCATATATATATATATATATATAGCTTCTGCACAAGCCTAGTTCTTGCAACTAACAACCAAGTTAATATACCATATTTTCAAAAAATTTCCAGACCTGAAATATTAAATAATAAATTGATACACCAAGTAATACAATTACTTTAGTTCATTACCATTGTTTTGCAAGATAGGTTAATGAGTTCTTGAGAAGGTAACAATCAAAATGTACAGTTCTGATATAGTTATGAGAAGATCTTTTTAAAAAAGGAATGCTGAGAAAAAGTAAAATACCCATTTCCACAGCACAATTACAGATCTGCTCAGCAATTCGGTCGGGCAAAGATACACCAAGTTGACGCTGATGGTAAACACCATGTCGCTTCTCCTCACGACTCCAAAGTTCCATCCGACTGCTGGCCATTCGCAATACAGAAAGAGCCTTCTGTCCGTATGATCCAATGGCTGATTCGCCCGATAACATCAGGGCATCGGCACTCTGTCGAACTGCTTCAGAAACATCCGCAACCTTGTCACATCAAAGAAAAGGACTCAGTATGTGGACCAGACAATCTCTCTTGAAAACAAGGAGAATCAACGCCTTATTAATAAAGAAGCTAAATAAATAGAATGCAATTTGCTTGAGTTATCAGCCACCTCAGATATAGATATTTGTGGTTATATAAGTCAGAAAAAATCTTAAAATGGTGCTCTAAGAAAATTCTGAATTGGGGTCTTTTTCTTTTGCATTTTCCCTTTTTCATGTAGTATATTAGCTAAACCAGTGTTATTAAAGGCTCAAGGCGCACTAAAACGCCAGAGGTTCTCCAGAGCCTAGTCGCAAGGGGAGGTACGAGCCTGAGTGAAGTGAGGCACACAAGGAAAAATGAAAGACAAAAATAAAAATATTATCAAAGCATTTATATTCCATAAAAGGTGCAAACATTGTCAAAGGAGCACCTGTGCACACCATAGGCGCAAGTGCAACCTCAATAAGCCTGGAGCCGAGTGTGCCTTTAACAACACCGAGCTAATCTTTGTTAGAATATAATGAATGTCAATACCTCAGCACGTGTTGGCGTAGGGTATTCGACCATTGACTCGAGTAGTTGAGAAGCTACAATCACTGGCTTGTTGAGCTGCCTGCAAACATGGGTAATTCTCTCTTGTGCTGTTGGTATCTGTTCGATTGGGATTTCAACCCCAAGATCACCTCGAGCCACCATTATTCCATCAGAAGCCTCTACAATTTCTTCCAGTTTCTGAAGAGACTCCAAGCTCTCAATCTTTGCCAAAACTTTAATGGATCTGTGAATTGAAAGGTTTTAACTTTCAGTTTTAACAAGTGTGTATCTATCAGGAATACAAACTAATAATAAATATATATCACTTCGTATTTCTACAGCAAGTGGATTTTATGTTTCTTCTAGTTGCAAAATGAAGAAAAATAAAGGCCTCCAGAAATTTCAGTGCTGCCGAAAGAAATTGAGAGAAATCACCATCTATACAATCTATCCAGTCCATATGATCATATGGGACTATATAAGTATTAAGAGACTAAAAGCATCATATATGCAGTTTGGTTTTACAGGTATGACAGACCATACATATTTCAATTCAAGGCCAGAATGAAAAATGAAGATTCTGCATGGAAGTGCTCTCGAGGTAAGATGATTGTAAAGATCGAGGCAGGTACCATTAGGGGTTTTCTCAGTGGTAGGGAAAAACTGAATCTGAATTGTACTTTTCACTGTACTATCGTGTTCATAATGTAGAAATTTCGGCTTTAGTTCATACAGATATCAAATTTGTACCACTTAAAGTCGTTTGAAATTTTATAGAATTATATAAGTTCCGGTAAGGATTTATTCTGCAGGCCTTATACTCTAAAACTGGGGGATTTTTTTAGGACAAGTTAGCTGGTGTGGATTGTTTATGAAGACATTGCCAGGGTGAAGTGGATTTATATATGGAATTCAGTCTAGAAAGAGTTTGATCCAAGCTCTTCATATGTATACTCAAAATAAGTATACAAATAACTAAGAGGAACATTTTAAAGTTAATTAATAAAACCATCTTTGGATTAAAAATCAGAATCATTGAAAAGAATAAGAAGGAAGAAAGAGGAGATGAACGAAGAGTTCCGTTTCAGCAATATTCATCTTTGTGAAGGAGGATGAAAGTTTCATCTTAAAACAGTTAAGAAAATTTGCAGACTAAAGTCGAATGTAGAAGCAGATTTAACCCATATTTTATTGCTAATAAAGAAAAAAACAATCTGAACATGAGAATTAACCAATGGTGGAAGGACAATTAAGATATGGCAGATGGCAGAGAGAGAGAGAGATGGCTTCTAATGACGTAATTATCCTAGGTGAGCGAAGCAGAACAATACAATTTAAAGTCTGTATAGTTGATAGAGAGCCCTCCTTTCTTGAAGTGGACTGGTAGACCTAAGGCATTTCCTTGAGCATTTATGGGCATCTAACTAGGCCGAGTGTGAAAACTTTGCGAAAAATATATTACAAGATATAATTTGTCAAGTACTATTCAGAATTCACAGTTGAGTATTCTTACTTCAATGAACTAGTGGAGAGGTAATCCTTCAAATGCTTGACTGCATCAGCATCGTTAACAAATGACATGGCAATAAAATCAACACCTTCAGAAATCCCAAACTTGATGTCGGACCAGTCCTGTAGATCATACAATATGATTTCAAGGATGACCCGGGAATAAAGCGTAAAACGATACCTCCTAACTTGTAATTTCAATTCAAAATTGATTACCTAACTCCACAATGTGATTACCGATCAAATATCAAGAGATTACAAGAGCATATATTCAATATTTCAAACCCGAAAGAAAAGATGAGGAAAAACAATGTATGCACTTTACTTTGCTTGATAGAGTTGGGAGCTCATCACTTCTTCCAACAAGCTTCCCATCTCTCCAGAAGCTCAATTTGGCGCGAGGCAGGAGGAGACCAGGGTCGGTACACTTACAGCGCAAATCATTCCCAATCCTCTCTATGACTTCAAAGCTTGCCATTCCTCCATCAATAACAAGTTCATCACCGATTTTGATACCTGGGAGAGGGAAAGAGAGTGAGTATTCGCCATCACAATAAACCAATTTCTCTAAACTTGCATGATTTCGGATATACTACCTTCAGAAAAACCTTCATAGTTTGCTTGAACGGTGAATGGACGAGACCCCTCAAACTTTTCAGTTGTGAAAAACCAGATTGAGCCATCCTGTTGTTCCAAGACGAATTAAATACTACACAAAATTTACACGTTAAATATCCAATGGGCAATACTTCAGATGATATGATCTCGCCTCTCCAAAGAGGAGATTCAGTTTTCGGGACCTGCTAGGGCCATTGTTTTTACAGGCTCCAGGTGCAGTAAGACGCTAGGAGTCCTTTGGAGCCTAGGCGCAAGGTGCAAGGCGACACTCCTAAGTGGAGGGAGGTACACTATGAAAAGTGTAGTGCAAAAAGTAAAATTACTATCAAAGCACTCATAATTCCCAATAAATGCTTAAATGTGATCACAAACGTCAATCTTGGTGTGCCTTTAACAACACTAGCTAGGGCAATATAGACTTGAACTTTCGAAAAAAAATCAATGTAGTTAAATTCTTTTCCTAATTTTATCTATTCTCATAATTAAATTCAACCACTTAATTTAATCAAGTGTTGGTCTTTTACCTCTGCTTTGACAGATGAAGGAGCTCCATGATCAACCACATGAATCTGACTTCCTTCGGTGTCAATCATCACCGAAACACAAAACCCCTTTTCCTCATTCAACCTCTTGATCCTCCTAATCACTTCCCGGTGCCAATCCCTCGTGTTGTGACACATATTAAGCCTAGCCACATTCATCCCTCCCATAGCCATCTTCTCCAACTCCTCCAACGAACAACAAGCCGGTCCAATCGTGCACACGAGCTTCGTCTTCCTCAACCCCAAGAAACCCTTTTCCCTCAACTCCCTCTCTGACACCACATCAAACCCCAACACCCCCTCAACTCCCGCCAAAACCCCTGAACTCTCCAAACCCTCAACGCCCACTTGGACCGCAGCCCGGACTCCAATCCTAGCATTCTTACTGAAATTCCCCAAATTGAAACAAACCCTTTTGGGAGGACTGATAGAAACACCAAATAGCTCCTTCTTTGGAGTCAAACATGGGTTTTTCCCGACACGCAAAATTGATGAATTTCCCGCGAAAGCCATGGATGTGGAGGTCAGATTGAGGATCCGAATGATGGGTTTTGATGGGTTTGTGATTGTGGGTGGATTTTGAGGTGGGTGTGATTGGGAAGTCCGTTAAGGGTATTGGATTTTGTTAGGTGGGAATGTTTCGGGGTTTACGAGGGAAGAGAAGAGAGAATTAGGGTTTTGAGAGAATAGTAGATTGATTGATGAAAAGAAAGTGGGATTAAAGAAAGTTGGTTGTTGAAAAGTATAGTAGTACGTTGCCATTAAATTAGTTTGAAATCAAAGTGCAGCTGAAAAAGGCGGCACACAATTAACGGTCAACTACCCTTCAAAGGTGGCATCTCTTGCTAACGTGAGCCGCGTGCGCTTGATGCGTCATCTCAATTTATTATATCCTTATTTAATTCAATTTTTTTATTTGGAAGGTATTTATTTCAAAATTCACAATTATTGAGTTTCTGTCTTTCTCATACATTTTTCTAAGAAAGAAATCATTTTAAAACTAACTTGGCAAAATATTTTTGGTATATATTACACTTTGTTATTCTACTATTTTTGTCACATGTATCTTTTATAATTTACTATTTATCACCACTCTAAATTTTTTAAAGAGGAACTATTGATAAATAATAGGGTTAATTTCAGTAAACCCCCTATATTATTCACATTAATCAACTAATCCCTTCTGTGTCCACTTTGCCCCATATACTATTCAATTTCATCAAATTGCCCCCTCATCTAACATTTTGAGTCAAAATGCCTAAACTACCCTCAATAGTATAAGGGAGTTTGTTGATTCAACCATTTAAAAATTTATTAATTTCAAAAATTCATTTTTTTCCGAAAACCTGCAAAATATGAAAAAAAAAAAAAATTTCGAAATTTTTTTTGCAAAAAATCTTTTTTTTTTCTGAAAACCTGCAACATATGAAAAAAAAAAATATTCAAAATTTTTTTTGCAAAAAATCATTTTTTCCTGAAAACTTGCAACATATGATTTTTTTATTTTTTTCATATTTTTTCCGAAAACCTGCAACATATGAAAAAAAAAAAATTTCAAAATTTTTTTTTTCATATTTTTTCCGAAAACCAGCAACATATGAAAACAAAAAAATTTCAAAATTTTTTTTGCAAAAAATCATTTTTTTCCGAACACTTGCAACATATGAAAAAAAAAAAAATTCAAACTTTTTTTTTTTTAACGAAAAAGTATTTATTATGTTCCAAAATATGATTTTTTTTGCAAAAAATATATATTATGTTCCAAAATATGATCTTTTGCAAAAAATATATACTATTATATTCCCAAATATGATGTTTTTCCAAATATATTTTTTTTGCAAAAAATATATACTATTATGATCCAAAATATGATTTTTTTTCGAAAAATAATTTTTTTGCAAAAATTATATATATATTTTTCCGAAATAATTCAAATTTTGGAAAATAATATGCTCCCTCTGAAAAAAAAAATTTCCGAAAAATATATATATATATATTTCTGAATTTATAATTTTTGTGAAAAATATAATTGATTTTTGAAAAATAAATATTTTAAATGGTTGAATCAACAAACCTCCTTATACTAATAAGGGTAGTTTAGGCATTTTGACTCAAAATGTGAGGTGGGAGGGGGGCAATTTGATGAAATTGAATAATATAGGAGGCAAAGTGTACACAGAAGGAGTTAGTTGATTAATGTGAATAGTATAGGGGGGTTTACTGAAATTAACCCTAAATAATATTTAAAATTATAATATCCTAGAGAGAAAAAATGCAAATGTAGTATCTTAAAAGAAAAATGTTTGATCAGCTTGTAAATTGACAAATTTTCATCTCCTAAAATATAATTGAGATTATAATGCAATCTTACATGCACATTATTTTGTAAACTCCAACCAGTGATTGGAATTGGAGCTTCCAATTGCAATCCCAAAACCCCAATTTGGAAAAATATTGAAAATTGCAATTTCATGGTAATTCATTTGAATAAATTTTAAATCACCATTTATTTTGTAGGATTTAAATTGTTAATTCGATTTTTTTAGATTATAATACACAATCCCAGTCTAACTATTTTGTAACATCCAAATACGAAATTTCGAATTGGAGTCCAATTCCAATTCTAAAACCTCAATACAGTACAGCCAATACACCCCAAGTGCCTCTGTAAAGAGGCTAAACACCGAAACCGACAATCATTTATCAGACACATTTTACAACAATATAGGTTGTCTTTTTTATTTTATTTTTATATATTAACATGAGGCATCTCTGTACAATAAATACATAAAAAAAAAAAGAAAGAAAAAAGGATAACTTCTCTACCATAGAACTCTTTAACTAAAAGAAAAAAAAGTACATTCATATGTACAACAAATATACATATCCAATAGGTCCTAGATTTACCAGAAAGGACACCACCTGAAAGGAGGACCAAAAAAATGTAATTAGTCAAACCTAATAATTAATCATTATTACTATACCAAAATAAATAAAAAAATTGAACATTAAGTTAAATCCAAGTGTTGAAACCAGAATTACAATTGATTTAGCAAACTGTTTAAAAGCATTAAAAGTTGATCAACACACAAAGAAAAAGAAAAAGAAAAACAAAACCATAGTGAAATTGAAAACAATTATTTTAATTTTATTCTATTTTGACCCAACACAGTAACCTGGCTATTTAATTACTACTTAAAACCACAACTTTTTTTCTGGATCTTTCTATGTGGAGCGAGTTTGAAATATTTTTACCCATATTTCGCGAACTCACATAATTATTAGGATAAGAAACCAAGTCTAGACGAATAAGCTCCAAATGGCAAAAAATCCATATTAGCAAGTTACGAGGCCAGCAGAAATATGAAACACACCTACAAAATAAACTAAATAGAAGATGAGGGGAAAAAATCTTATGTAGAATCATACCCGACGTAATTTTGGCACAAATTTTCAGGTGATGTAGCTTGCAGAATCAGCTTTTGAACTTGTAGTTTAACAGATAAACCATGATCAACTTCGCGAGTATCTCCAGATATCAAGGTAGTGTGGTCTATTCCATGTTGGATGGAGCTGGTCGGAGCTGAAGAAGTCGAAAAGTCACGTCCTGTAAGTTTATTACTCATCCGAGCCATGACTACCACAGCGCGCTCATTCAACACCTCATTAGCGTCACCCAGTTGATTCACAGCCTAAATGAACACATGGAAACTATTTATAGCACAAGTAACTATAACATATGCAAAAGTTTCTAATCTGATTCGACCATACCTGAAGAAGTTCCCTCTCACGAGCACCCCTTTGAGGTTGGAGCAACTCTCGGTTTTGAGCAGATTCTTCACTATTCACTGGTGCGTGGGTGCTTGCAAAAGTTGACATTTGAGGGACTTCATTGAAGTTGAAAAGACGCCAATTTATGAGAGGATCATGAACAAAAGCCTGAAACCAGGTGGAACTCAAATTAGCATCCAAATTATACAAGTACAAATACTACTCAAGAAATAAAAATGGTCTTATCATGAATGATGTTCTATAACTAGTGTCTTCGATCACCAAAAGATTTGAGCACACCAATAAATCTAAGAAAACCTTTTAACTGTCAGTCAATCTCTTCAGACACTTTTTATGTGATATTAGAAGCACAACAATATTTAAAGTAATTGTTCTATTTCTTAATACTGATATCTCAATAAAAAAAGTGGAATTGATAAAACTTATCACAAAAACCATGACTATTATTTTTTCTTCGAAATAATCATATCGATTGCTCACTGAAACGGAGCTACAAAAGACAGTTTGGAGTGCGTACCTCCATCATAGCCATGACACTATCTTTATTTGTACGGAGAACTTGCATCACATTTTCGCATGTTGAACGAAAATTGCCTTCAATACCACTAACCTCCATAGCTTTAACAAGCATTCTAGTCAACCGGAAGGGAACCTATACCATGACTTTTACTTTTAGAGGACCTCATATAAATCTATTACAACATACAAAATCTAGAGGTGTGCAGGGTAGTATTCAATATTTGAAACACTGCACCTTTTCAGGGAACTTCTCCCTGTTCATTGAAGCTTCAAAGCAGTCTCCGAAGTCAATGTGCAGTATCTTTCCACTGCAAAACAACATAATTGATATAAATGCTTTCACAATGGCAATTACCAACAATCTTACGTTTATATAGTACCTGAAACGATGCAGCATAAGGTTACTTGGGTGTCGATCACCTAAGCCAAGAAGGTAACCAACCTGAAACAAATGCGTCAAGATTTAAAGACAGATCTGAGGAAAGAAGAATTGGCATTTCAAGTGACCAGCAGCAAGGTATAGCTAACGTGAAGCTCATCAGGCCTCTTTGTCTTTAGCATGCGTTGAAGTTCTCTTATAAATAACAGAAGTGCACCATGATATACACTCTTGACTTCCAAGTAACATCAAATTTCTTATAATTGGAACATATAAGTCGATGTAATCAAAATGAGACATTTAAAGACGGCCATCATTCTTACATGCCATGATATGTGACATAATAACCCATTATGTTCTCCCACTCTCTCAGAGAGTACATCAGTACACCAACATATCTGGCCATAATTACCAAACCTGATCACATAGGGCTTAAATTGGCAGAAAAGATCCATGGAGTGAAAGTGCCATACAATGATTAAATGTGAGGTAGATAAACGAAATAGCTCGAAAGCACATCTCTGCAAAGGTTGGTCTAACAAGCAACTTGGAGACAATTTAACGAAAAAATGAAATATAAGTACGCAGATGATACAGTTACATCTGAATGCCCTGTGTTCTTTTCGGTCACTAAAAACTTCTGAAGTTAAAAAGTCTCACATATATGCACAACAGCTAGAGGAAAGTTAATTTACCAAACCCCACCGACCTTTAACAAAGAGGCCAAATTATGTAGGAGAGGGAAATACTTACCATACTCATAACTGCCAAACTTCTAGTGTAATTTGTCCTCCTGTCGAGCCAGACTTCAGAAGTGCGACTTTTTAACCACAGGACCTACAAATAGAGCCAATTTAAACAACTAGAGAAACAAATTCACAGAGAGAGAGATACAGCTATAGAAGATATATATATATACATACATATATATATGAACAATACGTATATATGTAGAGAGAGAGCTTGAGTTCTAAAAGAATACCCTTGACAAGTCATTTCCTTCAGAATTTTCCAGAGCATACTCAAATACCTCCACTTTAGCTATAACTGGCAAATGGTCAAAATCTGGAGCAAAACTCATCATATATTTACTCTCCTGATTGAGGGTAATCTACAAACCAGAGCAAGTGTAAGAATAAAGTGGAATCTCTAGAGGAGAGGTATATCAATATATATATAGAGAGAGATCGTAAAGGAACTCAAAAGCAACCTTTCTGGCATCTCTGTACTCCCGAATGAGATGATGTAGGGTGTCACAATCCGGGACCCAGCCTATTAATCCACTGTTCGGAGATAATGGAATCACAGCATATCTTTGAATAGAAAGGTCCTTTTCTGCAGTTTTTCTAGAATTCTCCAGCAGAGTATTCACCAAACCGAAGAGCTGGCACAAAAGGAAAATTCTGGTTTAAATAGTGCTCGAGGAAGTGCAGAGAACAATACTAAACAAATCTCAATGGCAATAATATCTTAGGCCCCACAAGCAAAATATGTCCCAGAATACTATCAACCAGAACAAGAGCATCAGGCAGTAGCATGCAGTATAAGAGGTATAATCAAGTCCAAGCGAGTAGTTAGAACCTGCATGACACGTTCATCTTGGCGTAAATCTTCATGTCCTTTCAACAAGAAGGCGTAATCCTCTCCATCGCTCCCATGAATTGTTAATTTCCGAGGTCTCTGCTTAGATGTTATAACAACAAGCTCGTGTGCAAATGATGCAATCGTCACCACCTTCGGGTCTTTTGAGTCTAATAAGAAAGTGGGTGCATAAATACTTTTGTATTAAAATAAGTGACATTTAACTTCGAATAAATTCTTTTCAAGATAAGACCCAGTTTACCAGCTCGGTAAGTCCCCGGAACAGCAAGTTCCAAATTGCGGCACTCTAACAACTCTGGGGAAACAGACTGTCATAGCCAATATTGTTACCGGTTAGTATCACAACAGACACAAGATACATCCCATATTAAAACAGATATGCTTCTTGCCTCTAGGTCCAAAGTTGTGAGAGATGAAAGCTGCTTATCTATCCGCCTGAATACATGGTAATAGAGATCCCAAGCCTGGTCAAAACATAATTTTTTATGTATTAATAACAGTTCATGACATCACAAGGCAAAAACTAAATAGTCCAGGTACAAGGACGGGGTTCCTCTGGCAATACATGCAAGTTCAAACTCAACATAGTGAAAGGAAATTGTATTGCGGCATATTTCAGGAAATATAAAAGTTAAAACTACCTGATAGAAATTGTCCTGGTTCAAATATATACTCAGATGAGAGTAAAATAAGTTAAACATGTGATTACTCTGATAACTAAAGGATGTAGAACATCTATCTACAGAACTACTCCCTCTGTCCCACATTCATAGTCCACTTTCTCCACTTAAGCTGTCCCAAAATAGTAGTCCAGTTTTGAATACCAATGCAATATAATTTTTAGTTTCCCAACTTACGATTTTTGCATTGAATTGCTAAAAATAGTAGTTTATAATGGCTTCCACTAAAGAAAAGACAAAGAAGGATGAAAAATTAAGGTAGTGCCAATACAACAAAAGCCAACAAAATTAATCCCTTCAAAAGTCAGAGTCAAAAATGGACTATTATTTCGGAACCGTGGGAGCAATACATCTTTAGCAAAGATGCACCTAACGACAATAGGGTAACTTAACAAGATTTCCTAGAATATTGCTTTGTAAGGAACCAAAAGAATTGGAAAAATGAGACAAAAACATAAAGAGGAAGACAGGATCCAAAACGAAAGGAATTCACCAAGAAGCAGGTCAAAGCCAACCACATTATTTTTTGACGTTAAGCTTTCATTGCACCAGCAAAACTAACACAAAATGTGAAGGAAATGACAAAATACAACGAAGAAATGTATGAGAGGAAAACAGTAACTAAATAGAAACACAGAACAGATTGGATTTGGGTAATTCAAGCGACTGAGCAATGACTATAGTAATCATGATCATGACCAGTAACAAAAGAAGCAACAGTGAGAAAAATATTCTGCTTTCTTCGTAAATAGAATTACTTCAACTAAGATGGAGAACCGACATTTACCCTACAAGTAGCAAGATTACTTGTACCTGAGTAAGTTCAGCATCTTTTCCAGTTCTCTTATATTTCATGCAGCATTCATGTGCATCCAATAATTCACGTTGGTACGCCTGAAGTTAACGCAAAGATTAAATACTACATTATACCAAAATTGATAAATTTCTCAAATGAAGGATTTAAAAATGGAAACATTTCCGGTTTATAGAAAAACTGCAGTTCATAATTGGGTCACCATGGGGATAAAATAGGCAGTCACAACAGAAATAACAACGGATGTTCAGCAGTCATGAGTCTAAACATGGGATTAAATGAAGACTGCACACATGTAAATTCTGTTTCTCACGTTTAATTATAGCTGACAATATCTAGGCTCTTAGGAAAAGTAAACAGTACCTTGATGAATTGTTTCTCCTTTATGGTAGTGTTCTCCCTCATGGCTCCTTCCTCAAGCATTTCATGCAATGGCTCCAACACCTTTAGCATCCCCTCAATATTATGCTCACCAAAATATAAACGACTGGCTTCTTCCAATGCCTCATGCCACATTTCATGCCAAAGAATTGCGACCCTTATCAACTCCTTCGATACAAGTTGTGCCTTATCAACCAAAAGATAATAATTAGACCAGAAGTAGTACTACAAAACCAACCACCACCACCATCATCATCATTATCATCATCATTCAAATATGATTTTCACCTGATCAACAAGCATGCCACTGTGCTGCCGAACTTTGTCAACGACTTCATGGGCTGCAGCTCTACGTAAATTGCTTATTGATTTACATGCCACGAGTAGAGGGTACATAAGAGCCTGTGTGGAAATTAGATTAGTTCAACACGTATAAAATGTTAACACATATTACTAAGACAACCATAGAAACAAAGTGCGACAGGAGAGTGTCAATCAACCAACATAGGTTACTGGTGTACAAAGCCTAAAAAATTTTGACCACAAAGATCTCCCATAGCTTGAAATACTAAAAACAGTTAAGCTGTGGTTAAATATGAGTTGTATCCCATTCAGTAATTGTTGAATAAAGATCATGTTGTTCTTGTTGTATATGCTGATGATTATGTTATAGAAGTGGCGTGACAGGTACCAATAATCTCTTCATATTACTGTTGTTAACTTGTTATTTTATCCTGGCAAGAAACACTTAATCCTAGACGCGACTATCGGGATTCGAACCCCGAAAGGTGAGAAAGTAGCCCAATGCTACAGCCCGTGGTGACAGGTACTGATGGTCTTAATGTGCACTTTAATTTTCATTTCACATAAAAGACCTTGGAAAGAGGGATTTTTTTTGACATAGAGGTTACAAGGTGTGGAGGAGATCTCCCTCTCCCAGAGACTCGTATCCTGTGTAAAAAAAATATTTAGAGGTGTAAAAAGAATAGCAGCAATATGAGGTGCCAAGATCAATTTGCTGTAACCTATATCAAGTAATTGATGATTCAGTTGCTTGACTGCATACTAAATCATTACGGGAAGTCCTTTTATTCTTATTAATCTCATGAAGATATTAACAAGCTGAAAACAATAGATATCCACTCCCGAGAATTAGGTAGTGCTGAGAGATATATGTATATTAGAGGTAGAAAATTAAATTCTTGATTCTTCATCATATAATAATCAAACCAGATCAGTCACACCCAGTTACAGTCTTCCAATTTTGCCATTTTCCCAAGCTCTCTCATTCTTATATTCTGCAAATGTTGCAGAATAACAGAAATGTAGTAAAAATTACATTATGGTTAATACACATAGTGACTAAAACGTTCTAATGGAATAAAATATTCTGAAAACCAAAACATCATTGATTAGTTAATTAAATTGCTCAAGATAATGGCTAGCCAATTGCACGAGGCCCCCGCCGTTGAGGGGTCTAGGGAGGGTTAGATGTACACAGCCTTACAGGCATGCGCAGAGGCTGTTTACCATCTTGAACCCGTGACCTTCAGGTCAGAATGGAACAACCTTAACATTGCACCAAGCCCATCGGCTCATCAGACAGAGAGGATTTCTAAATCTCACTATCACCCTTCTAGAAACCTTCACAATGGTTCTTTTCATTGTAAACCACAGCCGCGCCTCCTCCAAAATTAAATTTCTCAATAAAGCACAGCCGAATTACAATCCTGGAAGGTAAGAAAGAACCAAATAAAGCAAACCTGTGGATGATTCTGCCCAATTCGGACTAAAAGTGACTGAATTAACTCTCTAACAGCATTGTTGTTCGAATGTATCCTGGCAATTATCTGAGGCAGAACAACCAACCATGTGTTGATATTAACATGTGCAAATCCTTTCTGTAGTGCCATTTGAACCTCTGCCGTATCTCCATGGTTGAACCACAAAGTGAGAAGACGAAGTATATCCTGCAAGCCAAAACATAATCCAGAAACGAATTAAGAGTAAACATCAATAAGAAAGGAAGTGGGGGCGGGTGGTAACACTGGACCAAACAAAGAGAACATTATCAGGATGTGATGTTAGGTTCACGACCAGACGAGCAATAAAACATGCAAATCTTGCATACAAAACATGGTCAAATTCATGTGCAAGTGGTGTATACCCATATAATGATATAGTTGCATGTGTGTTGTTTAAGTATGAACCTCAAGTTCGCTATCATCAATTACGTTCATAAAAGAAAACCTCAAATATTTTCATACTTTCATGCAAATATATATTTTACTTATGGCAAGTTCGTAATATAAACTCCAACTTAATCCTATCATTTTGATTTTTGATGGGTTTGGGAGTACGGGGTAGAAATTCAATTCACAACTGAAGGGCGAACTTATGGCCTTACTTATACCTTCCAATTAAATCTAAATGGAAGAAATATTTTTTACAGGTTGCATTATGAAAACCTACTTAACCTTAATTGGTTTCTAGTTAAATGAGATAGAAGGGTGGGATTGACTGTAATTACTAAATGAAGAGCGGAAATTAAAGCAAATGTTTTTTTTTTTAATAAGTAAGAATAGTATAAATGCACTCAAAAGGGTAGTGCGTCCCAAAAAACAATAAAGGTCGCTCTAAGAGCCAAGCGAACACAAAAAGTCAATCTTTTCCTCTATAGTTATACAATATCTATCCTCCACCCAATAAAAGAGAGAAGAGATAAAGGAATCCTTAAAAAAGCCTACCGGGGACTCAATTCCTTCAAAACACCGCCTATTACGTTCATGCCAAATAACCCACCAAAGGCAAAGGGAAACAACCCTCCAAAAAGAACGAGCTTGAAGCCCCGTAAAGCCATCCCACCAACCAGCAAGAACGTCGCGAACTGAAGCCGGCATCACCCATGAAATACCAAATGATCCAAACACCGAACACCGAACACCAACATTCATACGCCATCGGGTGGTGAAGAAGGAGGTGGTCAATAGACTCAGCATCATTCTTGCACATAAAGCACCGATTGACCATTATAAAGTTACGACGACATAGATTATCCAAAGTAAAGATCTTAGGCCACGCCGCCGACCAAGTAAAAAAAACAACCTTGAGAGGGGCACCAAAACGCCCTATCGCCTTCCAAGGAAAGGCCGAGCAGGGTTGGTGGGAAGAAACCCTGAAGAACGAAGACACCGTGAAAGACCTGGTGGGAGAAAGCCCCCACACCAAGCAGTCCAACCTGCCACCCGGAAAGGAAAGGCTATAGAGAGCCTCCCACAAAGAAGAAACCTCCTTAAGCTCCCAATCCTGAAAATGTTTCACAAACTGTACATCCCGAATGATCCTACTGTGTTATCAAACCGATAATAGTCATCAACGCAGGCATGGCGGTCGAGAGCAATGTGATAGAGCATAGGAAAAGAAGAGGCTGAAATGAATGAGTGGCAAAAGCATCCCAAAAACTGACCGAGCGCCCCGCACCAATTTTGAAACGAATATGAGCGGCAAAAGCATCCCAACCATGGAGAATATCCTTCCACACTCCCATCCCTCTCCGTATCTGCAAGGGATGCGAGCACCAACCTCTATAATCCTCCCCATAACGACATGAAATCACCCTCTTCTAGAGCCTATTCCTTTCAATACGAAAGCTCCAGAGCCACTTCCCTAACAAAGCTTTGTTGAAAGGCACCAATCTGCGAAGACCTAAGCCCCCTCCTACAAAGGGCAACAAACAGTCTCCCGCTGAGTAAGATGAAAGGGGGATCACTCACTACCTCCACCCCACAAAAACTATCTCCGAAGCCTCTCAATCTTCTGAGCCACATTCCATGGAATTTGAAAGAGGGAAAAAACATAAATTGAAAGGTTGGACAACATACACTTCACCAGGGTGAGCCTCCCTCCCTTGGAAAGATACTGCCGCTTCCACCCAGCTAGACGCCTCTCCACCCGCTCGACTATGGCATCCCAACACTGCTGGCACTGGCTCGAGGAACCCAGAGGCATGCCCATGTAGACAAAAGGGTACTGACTGACACCACATCCAAGCACCGCCGCCAAAGAAGAAATGTTCCCTACCTCCCCCACATGAATCAAAGTGTTCTTCCCAATATTCACCTTCAAGCCCGAAACAACCTCAAAACAAATGAAGATACACCTGAGGTCTCTACTGATTCTCCTCCGCATCATAAAATACAAGTCATGGAATGGAGATAACGGATCGCCTTGTCTCAATCCACGCAACCTCCCAAAGAACCCTGACAGGGAGCCATTTACCATTACCGAGAAGCAAGCCGAATAGATACAAAACTCAATTCCCGTCTCCACCTTTCCCCGAAACCTAACCACTCCAACAAATATAACAGGAATGCCCAACTAATATGATCATAAGCTTTCTCCACATCTAACTTCACAAGGATCCCCAGGATCCCACTATGCAGCATGACATCAACAACCTCACTTGTCAAATAACCATTCTGCATTTTGGTCATTCCAGTCATTCAAACATCATCCACCGAAGCCAAAGCTCTAGTAGATGGATCCAGCTAGTCAAATAATGTGTATTCACAGCCATAGGGGAGAGAGAAGCTTCTCATACCGTACTGAGACATAACATATGCAAATTATTGATATAAGAGAGAATATATTGTTCCCTATTCCAAATGTTCTTATTTGAGGCCATACCCTCTTTTGATCTAATAATTGGCTGGGAAGATCTATGGAGATTGTAGTGTTGTTATCACTAAGACCAAACTAACAATGACAATTGTAGGTTAGGGTAAGGACTATTTTTCGTATTTTGAACTTGGGCTTGGATTAAGAAACCTGTTCTCTTGGCTTGGGCTTCTTGTTTGTTGCCTTTAGGCTTTTCTTTCCTTTTGTTCCCGGGTCTTATACAGTGTACACATTACACTATACACAAATTGCTTTAATTTCCGGGCAGAAAAAACAACGGAGATCGTGATTTTGCAGGAAAGAGGAAAGGGATCGTGACTTTGATGGGAATGAAAGGGAGTACATATTTCACAATGAGTTAAGACATAGGAAGCCAGTTTACCATTTAAAAATGGGTTTGATCCATTTCCTTACATCATTTATAAAAATTGACAGATCACTTGTCCACATCACCTTTAAGGACCATTTGTTTTGAGGGGGCAATACCCAAGTACTGTTCAAAAACTAAATGTCGCTAAATGTACGAGTGGTTTCTCTGTCCTTAAACCATAAGTTGGGTTTGAATCAATGGAGTAGTTCCCCCTCTTTTAAGTGCCTTTCTATACATATTTCCTACTTACCAAACAAAAAAAGTTGATACTATAAAAAATAAATATTAAGAATATATAAAGAAGGTTCCTTGCAAATTCACATGCTGTCTTGTTCTTAAGCCTTTGATTAACTGTGTAATGCAAAACCAGAAGAGTTACCATGTTCTCCCACTACCTCCCCAACAACCATATTCTGTTTCATCTAAATATATGGTTTCTTTAATCAACTTCCTTCAGTAGGCCTAAAATAATTCCTCAATTTTTTATCATCTAAAATCATGGAGAACAGGCATAGCAATCAACAATTGGTCCTCAAGAGCAAGCTCACTTTAGGGTCCTTTAGAACTTTACCGAGTCTAAGAACCTATGTATCAGTGATACGGATACTGGTGCAGATACATACAATACGGAATCATGAAAAAGACATATATGTATAAAAAGGATACAAGTACAGCGATATGATAAAACAAATTTACATTCTTCTATATAATAAAATAACTAAATTTTGCTCAATTTTTACAATCATGAGGAAATTGAGCAATCATTAATACAACATATGGGCTGCTTTTGCAACACTTCAAACAACAATCAAATTCAGTCAATCTGAAAAAATTTCTTGTTAATAATGTATGAGGAAATATATGAGAAATATTGGAACCACTATCGAAGTATCTGAGAAATATAGAATACATGTTCTAGATTAAAAAATACAATTTAAAATCATGTATATGTTTAAGAAGTATCAAACACATATCTGACACGGTACAACACCTCTTGTAGAAGTATCCGTGCTTCATGGGTAAGAACTTATCTCGTGATCTCATTACAACACATAAATGCAAGGAAAAAAAAATAATCGGAGAAATACTAGCTCCAATGTGCCATACAACACGAAGCAATGCAGTTCCCAATTAGCTGCAGCATGACATGACTACCTATAACTATGCCATTCATCTTCTTATGATCAAGTCTAAAATTATACTTTCAATTGCACCAATTTTTGAGACACATACTAAAACTCCAGAAGATAAGTCCTCGACACAGAAGAAAAAGTATCCATGTAGCTTATAAGGCTTTCTAATAGTTATGCAGAAATAAATAAAGGTGGACAAAACCATTGCATAATAAGACAAGTTAGTAGCAACACAGTATATATATATAAATGAATATTATAAAGCATCATGCCTTATGTCAGTGTATTTGATTTACCTGTAGACTGTCATCCACTCCTTTAGCATGAGCTGCACATTCTATGGAGTGGAAATATCCAGTGACTGCTGCAACAACAAACTGTGCAGCAACAGTAGGAAAGCCTCTCAAAGTATAATGAGACATCACTGCTGTGTTAAAAAGGGCCCATGTGTGCCATGCTTTTCCCCACTTTGTTGCATAATGAGTGGCATTCCTGAATGCGCTTAGGATTTCTGTAAGATTGAGAACCACTCATCAGAAAAAGCAGTAACACATCAAAGCAAATAAAGGGTTGAAGAGTACCAACACACAATAGGCTTTACCTTCTATAGAATCATCATCAAATCCAGGAGATAGTGCCCACTGCCAAGATCCAAGTCTAAGACATACTCGGGCAACAAGTGGAGCACTGGAGACGCCCGTTGAGCCAGTTGATGTAACTGCTTGAAGGTTTGGTGTGCTTGAAAGCTCAATGGCAAGATCCTAAAATGTAAAAATATAGCAGCCATAAGTATGTCTCAGGATATGGATAAGGGGCAACTACAGATTGGTGCACACTACATGTTTGGAAACGTAAATAAAACTCTAATGCATACCTGAAGCCTAGCAAAGGCTTCCTTTCGCTTATGGTCCTCCCCAAGTGACCATTGGTATTTTAAGTAAGCATACATTACTTGAGGTGGTGCATGATACCTTATATTTTGAGATATTTCTGGGTCAAACTGAATAAATAAAGTTATATAATCAAACAAAGAGGGAGAAACCAAATTTCATAACTAATCCATTCAAACGGAAGGGAATCTGACCTGTAACAGTTTAACTAAAGTAGATCTAGCTCGATTGATCCTGTTACTTTTTCGGCAAAGAGAAGCAAACTTGAGCCAAGTTTCAGCATCTTCTGTAGGTGGAAGGACCAAGGCCCTGACTGCCAAAAGTGCTTGCCAAACCTGTGCAATCAAAACGTCCAGCATTATTAAAGCGGTAGATGATAGGAAACCAACAGTACAGCCAGTCGAAGTGTAAGATGAAGCTAAAAAGCCTGATCCTGCATTTCAACACACAAAGACACAAAATAAAAGAGCCTAGTTCAGTAGCAACTCCATGAAACTGTTACTATAGCGATAACAAAAGCGCCTAAATGTCCATTGTTTTTGTAGAAAATAATGCATGTTCGGCCAGTCCTTATCCAGATGCACAATAGTCATTTAAGCTAATTTATGGCGTACTATTTTCACTAGCAAAATAATTCATGTACAATTGCTGCCACTTCATCCCTGTGGATGGTTAAACATTGTTAACCAAGTAAAATATCCTATAATTACAGGATTTAATCTCCGATAAGCATCTATTGCCACCAATTAACTTGTCAAAAAGTGATATTCTTGCTTCTGCATTACGAAGATACTTTCATCAACTTTCCCACGCACAAATTATGGCGTACTATTTTCACTAGCAAAATAATTCATGTACAATTGCTGCCACTTCATCCCTGTGGATGGTTAAACATTGTTAACCAAGTAAAATATCCTATAATTACAGGATTTAATCTCCGACAAACATCTATTGCCACCAATTAACTTGTCAAAAAGTGATATTCTTGCTTCTGCATTACGAAGATACTTTCATCAACTTTCCCACGCACAAATTAACAAATTAGATTAGAGGATGATTAATGTTTTTCCAAAATCCAGGTTTAGCTTCCATTTAACTCTATGCATTTAGTATCGGACTTTTACAAAATAAAAATATGAGGTTCTCATTTCATTTTCCTCTGGAGAGTGAGTAGTTATGGGGATTTTTTTTTATTTGGCTTCAGTTTTTTTTCTTTTCTTATTGTTATCCATTTACTGTTTTTTAGGGGGATTGAGTGTGTGGGGGTGTGTGCTGGTATGAATGGAAGGAGAGGGAGGTAACTGTCACACACCAAAGCTAGAAACCTAGAGTTTCTTCAACATTGTCCCTGATTAAAAAATAATAACTACAAGAGTTTCAATATATGACAAAAAAATTCATACTAATAAATTTGTATACTAAACAGAATAAACTAAGAAACCAAGATGCACATAATGATATTGGGGGAAGATTTGGAAGTTTGTCAAGTTGAGAAAGAGACAAGGTTATTGTCAATTGGTGTTGTATGGGTAAAAAGGATCCGTGAATCATCTTTTTTGCATTGTCCCGTGCCTCATGGTTGTTGGAAACTGATTTTGGGTCTTTTTGTCGTTCGATGGCTCATGCCTAGATCTGCAAGAAGTTTGCTTGATGGTTGGCAAGATTGCCCCATAGGTTCTCATCTAGGAGGCACAGATACTTCTAAAAGAGTGACATACCTGTGTCAGATACCAATACTCCTTAGATACTCTAGTCGCAAAAATGATACTTCTCACAAGACCTCAAAAATTTTAACTTATATTTTACAATATATAGCATGTACCCGACACACTTTAGATACTTCGCTCACGTATGTGATACATCACAAATTCTTTTTCACTTTTTTAACAAGTTTTGAAAAATTCATATGTAACTTTTCCAACAATATTATAATAGTATCATTGTTAAAAAAAATCGAATTTTTTTAAGCAAAGACCAGATAGCTAGTTTTGTGTGTTACAAAAGGAACTCTTAAGTTATAGAAAATATTGCATTTAGATGAAATATATTTTAAGAAATTGACTGAAATGTAAATTTTCTTTTTGTCGTATCCCGCTGTGTACTTGCACAGTCCAGTGCCTTTTATTTTATTTTATTGTTGAGATTTTATCTATCCCATATCGGTATTATATCTTCATGCGTATCATTATCAATGCTATATAGGTTCTCATCCTTGTGATGTTTTGGACAGTAGCCCCAATTCGGGTTTGGCGGTGCATTTTGAAATAACTGAATTGGAGATCCTTTGATGGAGAGGAATCTCCAATTAGAGCATAAAGATCAAAATATCCTTTGCTCTATTTTTTTGTTGGGTTGGGTTGGAATGGAATATCCCTAGGAAGTAGTTGAATTTTTTTTGGGTCCCTTGAGCTTTTAGGTCACCTGAACAATAAAGTTGAGCAAAATAAAGTCAGCTGATTGTGTAATAGTGCAAATCATTATACATTACAGTAGTTAAAGTGAGACAAATTAACTGGGAAACATTGGAGGTAATGAATTTATTTGTACAATGGCTATTGTAAAATATGAAAAGATCAGAAGTTATGCTTTGCTTACTAACTTCACTCATATAAGTTTGCATACACTCACAATTTAAGTACTTGCACGTATAGCATTCATTTATAAATAATAATCGTATAATATAACATGTAACTTCTAGCAATAAATGGCCATCCAATCAACCAAACAAATACTGAAAAAGGTAGTAAGCTTATAGCATATCTACCTCAACGTTTCTTTTTGCACCTTTTATGCGTTCATTCCACATATTGCGAATAAGAGCACGCCGCCCTTCAGCAACAGGGTTTCCCACTGGAAGGGTACAGTAATCAATGACCTGTTGAGAAAATTCTCTCACATTCTCAAGGTGACCAAGGCATGCTTGTTTATAGGAACTTCAGTTAAAGCAGAAAAGCAACATTAGGAAAAACATATAACCTCCTCTAATTCAGACAGTTGCTGAACGCGAACCATATTGCTGTATCCCCGTTCATAGCTCTCCAGAACCTTAACAAGGAAATACTTACACTAATGAACTTTTAGAAACAAGAAATTTGACTAAAAAAGTTTCTATTTCTACGAAGTGGACGCTCTGTGGCAAGGTTTCCGGAACAATCCAAACAGTAGTTATAACTGCAATATACTTGTAAACATATCAATTAACAGAAATACAATAGTATCAGAGTCGCCTGTGTTACAGAAATATACACACAATGTTAACAAGAACTAACAGATGAAGAAAAGTCCTGCATGAACACCCACAATATAGCGTAGCTAATAAAAATTTCCTGCTATGAGTAGAACATTTTATATCTCTATACCTTAATTCTGCAGACAAATTGACTGTCTTAAAATATTACTAAGGTTTTATTGTCTCTACAGTGTTAATATCCTCAGTTATTATCAGCTAGTTTCAACTTTATGGGTCTCTCATTCCTTCTTCTTGCTATTCTCTCTCTCAAATTATTAAAAACCACGAAATACAACCCCCTCCCCCAAAATAAAACCAAGAAAAAATCAGCCCCTAAAGTTTATATAAAGCACCCTATGGTTAGCAAATGTATCAATCATTTTAGCATATGAAATTATTAAGCAATATGCGTTACCAAGTGCTAAATAATTACCCTCCACGTGCATTAAGGAATCTAGAACCACTAAATCCACACAACCAACAAGTGACTAGAAGAGGAAATTAATGTGAGACGCCCTCCCATTGGGTCGACTGGAAGCGCCCTTAAATCGGCCCAGCCCATGAGAGGATTAAAACTCAGAACCCCTTGTAAGGCCCAGTCCAAGACCAACCGGCTTGCCTTTGAAAAGAGTAGCACTTTGAGAAGCCCGATAAACAGGCCTAGACTATTGAGTCTGGCCCACGGTGGAAAAAAAGGACGTCCATGGAAGCCACGTGAAGGGGATTAAAAATTTGAATTACCCCTGACACGTGCCCAAGGTAGACCCCACCCCCACCTACCCCCAAAGCCACGACTTGCCACCTTGCGCATTGATTTCACATCCCCTCCCAGTTGTCGCCATCCAACGGTCAAAGGAGGAGCATGAGTGCCACGTGGCACCGTATAGGTCCCAACATCAGAAAAAGCATTCCACTTTCCATCTTCACCCCCCATTTCCGTACAACCCCCTTCCCAAACCCTAGATCCCTCCGGAGAACACGAAGGGGGGGGGGGGGACTTCGACCACTTGCCACCCAACAACGGAGATCCAAGCCATTGCGGCGAACACCGGAGTGGAGAGCTTTCCATTCATCTTCTCGAAAAGCCAACGGTCCGAAGCCTCCTTCCAAGCTTTGCGAAGTAGGCACCACCTCCACCGGGCATTCATCCAAGATTGAGATGCGATAACAGAGAGTTTCGCCATGGACAAATAACTCCGGCGAGCAGGCTTTCCCATCAATCACCAAAATACACCACATCCGGTCGTCCAACATCGTCCGCCTCCATCCCCTTGAAACCTTCACAATAGTTACCCACTATTACAAAAAGATCAGTACACCACAGATGGAGGGGCACTCCCTTGAAGGAAAATCCGGCGAAACCCCCATTTTCGCCAATACCCAGCGATCCCTGTGCCAAACGACCACGCGTCCAACACCTGTGACTGATCCTCCCAACTCTGACGACCTTTTGTCAACACCTCCATCTGAAGAGAAAGGACCCATCGTTGAGAGCTGTCAGCGAAAATCCAGACATCATTCTCCAAGCACGTTTGGCCCAGGCCTCCACCACAACCACGTCACCAACCACTCCATCAAACCTGCCCACCAAACAGGTACGCAAAAACTGCTTTCTCCTTCCCACTGAATCATCATCAATATACAAAGAGGGCCCTCTAGGAGGGCAACCAACACTGATGGTACCCCCGTTAAAGAATTTAGGTAGGGAAGCCACCTGAAGAAAATATCTCATGGTTCAAAGCATGGACAGAAAATTCGTTGAGAAACAAATGAAAGATTTAAATTCGTTGAGCCTTCAACAATGTCCTTTAGACTAATGTATCTTTTGCATTTCATTTTCTAAGCTTAATTGCAACTTCTTCATTCACTTGGATATTAGTACCAAGAAAATTTTCTCTAAACGATCCACTGCCAATTTTGCGGCCGAATTTAAACTTGTTAGCAATACGAGGCTCCATCACCGCAGTCTTGGCTTCAATTTGGAACCCTTCAATTTGTATGAGTTTCTGCTACTTAATTCCTTATGATTTAAATACCTATTAGAATGGTTGATTGAAACAGCATAAGAAGGTGAAAGTGTTAAGAACTGAATTTTAAGAACTGAGGGTCTTAAGAGGCGCTTAAGAAATAGAGGATTTTTAATATTTTAGTAAATTTTAGTCTACAGACTTCAGTGATTGGTGAAAGTACTGAAGGTCTTAAGAGGTGCTTAAGAAATAGAGAATTTTTAATAATGCTGTAAATTTTTTGTTTGCAGACTTCAATTATTGGTGAAGACCTTATCACTTAAAATTTTACTCAATGCTAAGTTGTACTTAAGGTTGTAAGTGATGTTCAAATTACTTATCAAATGTGCTAAATTGAATTTGTAAGTGATGTTCAATATACAACAGGTATGACCTATTACTTCTTATTGAAATTCAGAACACTTCCGAAGACATCCATAAATGATCTGCGACAATATTGAAGGATGATTTATGGTAAAAACCGACCTAATTAAGTTAATATTACTTACCGATAACTACAATAAATATATAAACAATAACTAACAAATCTGCATATTTGATTTGCCACATAGTACCCCATCAAACCCATTGTCATAATCTTAGGCTCACATGGCATGCCCATAATAATGCCTACACTGAATTCTGTCAAGTGCCAACACCTCTCGGATCCCGTTGTATATATATATATATTTTGATAAGTAAGTCAATTATATATATAAAAAAAAACTCAAACGGGGAGTGCGTCCCAACTACAAACCCCTAGGGAACAAGAGAACCCAAAAAAATCTATCTTCTCATCTATAGAT
This sequence comes from Cornus suecica, assembly GCA_963922005.1. Classification (NCBI taxonomy): domain Eukaryota; kingdom Viridiplantae; phylum Streptophyta; class Magnoliopsida; order Cornales; family Cornaceae; genus Cornus; species Cornus suecica. The sequence goes on along the minus strand of OY998247.1, from coordinate 44,512,581 downwards.
TTACAATTTCTCCCTTCAACCCAACAAAATAAACTAGAAATAAACAAATCTTTGATCGCCCCCAAGGAGGACTCCACGCCCTCAAAACACCACCTATTGCGTTCAAACCAAATTGTCCACCAAAGGCAAAGGGGTGCCGCCCTCCAAAAAGACCGGGTGTGAGACCCGATCAGCGCACTCCTCCAAGAAACCAGAACATCATGCACCGAGCCCGACATCACCCACTGAATACCGAAAAGATGGAAAAGAAGGCACCAATAATCATAGACAAACGGGAAATGCAAAAGGATGTTACCAATCGATTCCCCATCACTTTTGCATAAAAAACACCGATTGACCAAACACATGCCCCGTTGTCTCAAAATGTCCAAAGTGAGGATGTGATCCCAAACTGCCATCCAAGTGAAGAAAACAACCTTGAGGGGGGTCTTACATCGCCAGACCGCCTTCCAAGGAAAAGACACTTCCGCCCTAGGTGAAAGACAATCGAAGTAAAAAGAGACTGAAAAGCACCGAGAAGAGGTCGGCCTCCAACTCAAAGAATCAGATCCACAACCAACTTTCAGAGAATACTAGAGCACCAATAGATCAGAAAACTCCTCTAGCTCCTAATCCGGAAAGTGACGCACAAATCGGACATCCCACACTAGCACCCCGGTATTAAGGCGATAACAGTCGGCTACTAAAGCACGACGATCCCGAGCGATCCTAAACAATTGAAGGAAAAAAGAAGCAAGAGAACCCTTCCCACACCACCAATCCGACCAAAAACCAACAGAACGACCATCGCCCACCCTAAAGCAAGTAAATGGAGCAAAAGAATCCAATCCCTGCCGGATATCCTTCAAAACCCCCACACCATGGCAACCCCAGACCTCAGCAGAGCAACAACTGCCTTTAGCCTCCCCATACCCATAGCAATAAGCGATCACCCTCCTTCACAAACGATGCCTCTCAGCCCCCAAGCGCCACAACCACTTGCCTAAAAAGGCTTTATTGAAAGGCAAAAGACGTCGGATGCCCAAATATGTGTTAAAAACAAAAAGAAACAACAAACTACCATTCACGATCAGTTTAAGTACATCATGTAACAATCATTCCATAAATTCAACAATTTAAAGTTCTTTGTCATAATGTGTTAGAAACCAACTACTTTAAAAATTTAAGCTATTAAAGAGGGTGTCCAGGTTCCTGGAGTGTATTGGGTGGTCTTGGGCCTCTCTCACCCCAAAAGCAAGCTCAAAGGGTGAGACTTTCCCTCACACTTATATACTAACCACCAGCCCCTTCCACAACCGATGTGGGACTACCCTAACAATCTTCCCCTCACACATCAGGCTTTGGGTCGAAGCAGCGACAACCCGTTTCTCCTAAAACCAGGGCCGAGACTTGTTGGTAACCTGTGCTCTGATACTAGTGTTGGGTTGTCAGAGTGTAACAAAACGTCGGAATTTTCGGTGGGTTTATCGGCGACAGGACTCGGGCTTGGCAAAGGTCAATAACAGACATGGGTTATTGGTGATTGAGGATTGGGGTGGTGATTTGTTGGTCCAAAGATGGTTTGCGGATCGACGACGAAGCAGTTTAGAAGAGCCATGGTTGGAGGACGCGGTTGATGGCGGAGTCAAATAAAAGTTTGGAGGCGGTGAGTTAGGGTTTTGAAGAGAGTTTTAGTATCTATATATGTGTGTATAGAGAGATAGATAGATATAGAGAGAAAGGGTAGATATAGAGTGACAGGGGAAGAATGAAAGATTGAGCAGGTCAGGAAAGTAGAGCAACGGTTCATGAAGTAGAGCTTGTTAGTGGAGTGATGCGTATGGTAGTAGTGGAGCGTGACGGACGATGGTGGTGCTTGTGGGTGGCCGAGTCGGGAATGGATGCCTACTGGAGATGGTGGTGTTGATGGTGTTGGTGTTAAAAAAGAAATTGAGATGTTGGTGTTGATGATGTTAGAGTTGGACGCGATATGAATTTGTGATTGAGAAGGATTGAGAGATTGATTTAGGTTAGGGCTGAGGTTTGTGCGAGAGTTTGGAGAGAAAGAGAGTGGGCAACAAAATGTATGGATTTAATTGAAGATCGTCGCCGGGGATGGAAGATGGAGTGCCATCCTCGGCAGAGACGACGCTAAGCGGAATGAACTACCAATAATCGAAAGGCTCTGATACCAGTATTGGGTGGTCTTGGGCCACTCTCACTTCAAAAACAAGCTCAAAGGGTGATGTTTCCCTCACACTTATATACTGACCACCAGTCCCTTCCACAACCAATGAGGGACAATCCCAACAATCTTTCCCTCACACATCAGGACTTGGGTCGGAGCAACGACAACCCGTTTCTCCCAGAACCTGGGCCGAGACTTTTTAGTAACCTGGGCTTTGATACCATGTTAGAACAAAAGATGTTTTGATAATATGATAATGGAGAGAATAATAAAGACAATAAAGAGAATATGAAACTGTATTAAATTGTATATTGAAAGTATTGAAAATATATGAATTACAATAAAGATGACCCTTATATATTGGTGAGAATGTGTGGTGAACAAGTAAACTTGCTGTAGGGAACAAGTCAATATAAACTAGGTAATACTAAATGGACTGGAACTAACTATCTAGATGGTAACACTAAATGGGTTAGGATTATCTAGATAGCTGGGCTAAGCCCAAATATATTCTACCAATCTGTATTTTCAGTGAATGTTAGCAGATTATATTCCAACATTAAGCACACAACTAAAAGGATAACTAAAAGAGTGCTCCATTCTTAATGTTAACAAAGCCTTTTTTCACAGTACAAAAAAATGTGATCGGAAATGAAGGACTAAAGAAACTAACCAAAGCAGCAAGCTCGGTTGCTAAACACTTTCTGGCTCTCTCGACGAATTCACGTGCTTCATCGTACTGGAGGGGGACCAATAAAAGTGAGTAAATAGTTAATTATATTTCATTCAATTCAAGATAAAAGTAAATTTTGAATTAAAGGAATACCTTTCCCCGGCGAACTAATAGAACAGCCCTGAAAAATGTGCCATTACTACTGCCATCACCGGTCGCAGCTGTGTTCCCCAAAACCCTAAGTTTTGTTTCATCGCCATCATCCAGTCGAGAAACATATTCCGACATCTGATCCCACTCTCCCATGTTCAAGGCAGCATTGGCAGCCTGGGACAACCATATCACATGCTTAGGAAGAGAGGTAACAATATATTTATCAAGCATATAAAAATACAAAAAACAACACAAAAATAAATGAACAAACAAACAACCATTGGTGCCATTTCCAGTCGGGCAGCTGGCTCAGCAGGGGCCCAATATTCCTTGCACAGGTTGTTAAGCTCTTCCCAGCGAGCTAATGCAGCAAGGCATCGCATCCGCCCTAAAATAAAAACCAATATAAAGGACAAACTTTTAGCAACCCAGCAACTGGGGGTGACACATGCAAGGGTTGTAATATAATAATACCGCTTGAAGATCTGGTGCAAGCATAGAGCAGCAATATAACCAAAGTCAATTTTTGTTTCTAAGCAAAAGAAAAGAAACAAAAGCCACAAATAATAGGTTATAATTTGGTTATACAATCAGAATAAACCAGAGTAGATTAACTAAAACTGGAGAGACTAGCGACCTTTACACAATATCACTAGTGCAACACTGGCCATATTTGCAAGCAACAGGAATGCTTATCCATAAATTTGCCAACAGAGGCAGGCTAATATTTCAAGGTGTAACATCAATTTACGTAACAATTAGGGTTGCACTGCAATCATATGGGGAAAATCAGAGAATGCGTAGTGAGTTCAATTTCTTTGATCCCATGGGGGGACTTCCTCCTATAGAGGAAAGGATCAATGAATATCAAATAAGACTGCTCCTCCATATTTTTCCTAAGAAAGTAGGCTTGTCAGGCCTTAGTTTGGCAACTAGAAAGAGCTGCGGATACTGCATGGAATCGAACTTCTTCCTAACTATAGAATTTCATATAGAAGAAAGAACGAACGCTAAAAAGGTGGGGGAAAGAGTTGTCAATGATAGAACAGAGAAATGACTATAAGGGATCCTGCACACAACAACCAGTACTAGAAAAGGTGGAGGTAATAGCGAGTAAGACTAGGTTATAGCAACACAATAAAAGAATTCAAGAGTGCCCGAAAGGGGAGTGTGTCAACTTACAACTGCACAAAGGCCAAAAAGAAAAAAACTAAGCTCTCAGTCTGTCCACAAAGTAGACCAAGTCCCCCAAGATTTATAACACCAACCTTGACAAAAAAAAAAAAAAAAAAAAAAAAATGACCCCACTACAAGCTAAAGGGGTCACTGTCCAAGCCTCTCGGACTTGACTTCCCCCAGTCCAAAATAGTGATATTTTGACCATCACATCTGGCACAATCATCGAGCAAGTTCCAATGCCAGAAATCTTGCAACCTAATTCCCACAATTTGGATAACTGGCAACACAAATTGTGAATGGGAAGGTACAAGTATTAATCAACGCAATACCAACCTAATACTGTACAGCCTAACTTAATACTAACCTAATGTAGCATCCAGTAGAACATGTGGACTCAATGCTTGAGAAGCTTTGGCAGTGTATGCCTTGAGGGCGTCATCCCACCGTTGCAATTTCTCATACCTTGAAGATGCAAAGTATATGTGAGTAGTTGAACTGACAAAATATGGGGAAGACCATGGACGAAATGACCAATTCATAAAAATTTATATTAACACTACTGCGATTCAAACTACCTGCTCAGCAATTTAAGAAGGGGCAGCAAAATAAATAATGATAGTAGTATTTAAATGTACAGTAATACCATGACTCCTTCAGTTGAACATCCAAATATTGCTGGGCATAGGTCAATATTCCGACTGCAGCCTAAGAAAACATACACCAAAGTCACAAACCTAGGCTTAATTGAACATGAGCATGATCAAAGTGATAAAAATTGCTGAACACATGATCGTTTATTTTGTCTATGGAGATGCATAAACACCTCGTGTTGATGTAATTGGCTGTTTATATGTATGAGTGCTTCAACTGCAGTAACAGGGTTTGCATCCATCTTCTTGGAGCAAGCACCTTCAAATTCCATCTCTTTATAATGTAAAGCCTTTGCAAATGCTCGACACTAAAAGAAAGAGTTGACAAGTAAAAGACATTATCACTATCGCACTGGAAAAAAATAATGTAGGTATTCGGACAACAATACTCTAGAACTCCTTTCAGAAGAATCAGACCTTTTCTGCTAGAGCTCCAAGGAGACGGATGTCTATAGGAAGAGGTCTCTCATCATGTTCCATGAATTCCGCCTGAAATTATCAATTAGAAAACAGATCACTGAAAATGAGAAACAAACTTAAAGCATCGCATGAGTTAGTCAAGTTACTTCTTATATTTTTTCCTTGCAGCCTTTTCAATTCTAAATTTCTAGACTACCAACCGTAGATGTAGAGTCCCGTTCATCTTAATACTCCTTTTGGCAAGATACAGTGCGAGTTCAACTTACGGTTAAGAGGAAAACATAGCGTAAGACAACAGGGTTCTTGGAAAGTGTCACTCTCACATGAGAAGTCATCCTGCAGAGTAAAGAACTTTACTTCTTTTATCCTTGCAACATTTTAGCGTAAGACGACAGGGTTCTTGGAAAGTGTCACTCTCACACGAGAAGTCATGCTGCAGAGTATAAAACTTTACTTCTTTTATCCTTGCAACATTTTCAATTCTATGTTTCTTGACAATAAGCCGTAGATTAAAAATTCCAACTCATCTTAGGCATCATATAGCAAGATACAATGTCAGTTCAATTCATGTTAAGGAGAACTCATATATGTAAGAGATCTTGGAAAGTGTAAGGATTGCAGTTCAGTTTAACTGTATTGCAGTCCATTTAGTTCCAACAGGATTTAGTCCTTTGCAGGCATGTGTAAATATAACGACCATTACCATTATTTCACAAACCCAAATAAGTTCATATATGCATTAACATGACCATTACCATTATTTCACAAACCCAAATAAGTTCATATATGCATTAACATGAAATCATGTTGGGCATTGATTGAAGAAAAAATCATAATGAAGCCATACAAAGTTTTATAATGATTAAATTGTATTTAATTGACAAACACAAGCTCTAACAAGACATCACTTGAAAACACATATATATAACTCCTACTTTTACACTCCTAGTTCCTACATTTCTATGAAAAATATACAACTTACTAAATGGAAACAGTGGCAAAACGAACGGGGATGATGACTGACGAAGGTTGAGAATCACGACTGATGAACACAAGAGATTCAGCAGCTACATGATTATATTTGCAGTGGAGCACATGTGACGGATTCGCCCATCCTCAGGTAAAGAAATAATTCTTACAACGACCGAGTCCCCTCCCATCTCGCCAAAATGTAAAAAGATATTACAATAAACATAAATATCGCACCACCTGAACCCGCGGCACCAACTTGAACATAATACCCAAGCCTATCATAAATATTTAGTTCCGAAACATCTTAGGGATAATACTTTTATAAAGCAAGGGACTTTGTTCCTTGAGTAAAGTAGAATAGCTAACTTTTTATAAATTGTATTCACATGGAAGGCCATTATTTGGGATACTACTAAGCAAAAGCCCATTATTTGGGATACTACTAAGCAAAAGCCCAAAGTTATCAAGTGCTTCAATTGATGCATGAATTCCATTAACCATGTTTTCCAATACTCAAATTTTCGCTCCATCCAATTCACTTAAGGCAAGAAAATTACTGAACTCCAACAACATTTCACTCATTTAGTACCAAGTCACCCTTAAACTCAATAATAGAATCAATATAAGACTAAGACAAATTCATTCAGCCCTCTAACAGAAGAACTCAATTGTTAGCTGCTATTTTTTCTTATTTTTTAAACAAAAGTACCCTATGCTCGTTATTCAGAGAAATTTAAAAAAAAATTCCTTACTTTTAGTCTTTTCCTTTTGCATAATTAAGCTAGTTTTCGTATACATAATGTGGTGTTGCGGCCCAAATTTGTTTCAGCTCAGGACGACCCAATAAGCGAGAGTTGTTGTGTTGACATAGATTAGCTAGTTCACTTATACCTTCTTTTTACCTATTTTTTCAGCTTGCAGGTCATGGAACCTATTTAGTACTCTCTTCTAGCTTGGTATATATAAGGGTGAATAGGGTTTAGAGTGAAAAGAGAGTGAGACACTGAAAATTGCTTGTGAGAGCAAACAAGAGCTAGGATTTAAGGGCGAAACTTAAGATCTCCCGATTTTCGCATAGTGAAATTTTCCACTGAACCTTCACCGAGGACATAAGCACAACTTTGTGTCAAACCATGTAATATTGTGACCATCATATGTGATGTGTTTCCTTTCCTGTTAACCTTTGTGTTTTGTCCTTGGTTTGCTGCGTTTGTCATAATACATAATTACACGTATAAGCAACTGCTTCAATGGTTATGACTGCTACTGCAAGACAATCCATTCATACACATTGACTAGACCCCCTAATGCAAGAACTGCATTAACTGGATCCTGATCTTGGAAGCAAAAATAAAAATAAAAACATATACTATCCATACTATTCTGTGACTCTCTTCAATGATCAACAGTAAATAAATTTCCTTCGTGCAAAGTGAAGAGATGTGTTCAAACACTCTGCACAAACCTCAGGTTGTCCTACTTCCAATAAAACGTTCTCTCATCAGGTAATGTGCATAACAAGATGAACATAAGTACTCATATCAGCAATATAACTAATTACAATAAAAGTATTGTCTTAAAATTATACAATCACTCCTGAGAATGCATGGTTCATTTGTAAGTAAACTGTCACTCTTTTTTGGGTTCGCTAGGGCCTTAGGATGGCCTCTTTCGTTGTGAGTGATGCACTGCCCTTTTGAGTGCCTTTATATATACATCTTACTTATGAAAAGGGAAAAAAAAATCTTGACCTTTCCAATCTATATTGTTGAATTGTATAGCTATTTTAGCCGGATTAATCGGAATCAAATCAATATATAATTAGTTAGGAAAAATTATCCTGATTCCCTTGAAACATGGGATTTACTCGTTTAGGTTGTTTCCTGATTTAGCTAATTTGCAATTAATTAGTTTCCTATTTTTCCTTCTAGAATAGGCTATATATTGCGGTGTACAAATTATTTTAATTGAATAACAATAAATTATTCATTCTCTTCATCTTCTCGTTATGGTATCAGAGCTCTAGGCTCTTTTTTTTCTGCGAATTAAACCGGTTCGGCCTTCATTGCCAAGGATATACTGCTGCCTCTTTGTGCCCTGGTTTTTGCACTGTTTTTTTACTTCAAAACAGAGTATCTTCTACTATTTCTGTTCAGCCTTCATTGCTGAAACTTCTTAGGGCATTTGTCGCCATTTTTTCGTTCATCATGTCCACATCTGAGATCACAGCCTCAAATATCCTTGTTCAATCGGAAGAAGTCAACTTGAATCACATGACTGGAGATTTGCAGAGCATCCGGGCTACTAACAGACTAAATGAGAAAAATTATCTCAAATGATCTCAATTTGTTCGAACATACCTGAAGGGCAAAGGGCAAAGGAAGACTGAGTCACCTTCTCAGGATAGGACCAAAAAAGGGAGACCCAACGTTTGAAGCATGGGATGAAGCTGATTCAATGATCATGTCATGGCTGTGGGACTCCATGGATCCTGCCATTAATGAAACATGTATGTTTCTGACAACAACAAAGGAGATTTGGGACTCCATTCGGCACACATATTCAAAAGCTCGTGATGCAACCCAAGTATATGAGATTAAGGTGAAGACAAGTGCAACCAAACAGGGGGGCAAAACTGTGACAGAGTATGCCAATTTACTGAAGAATCTATGGCAGGAACTCGATCACTATCGGGTATTTGAGATGAAATGCTCTGAAGACGCTGCCATCCTGAAGAACTTCATTGAGAAGGACCAAGTCTATGATTTCTTGGCTGGACTCAATCCTGAGTTTGATTAGGTTAGGATTCAGATACTCGGTAAGAAGGAGACACCTTCACTGGAGGAGACTATTTCTTTAATTCGGGCAGAAGAAAGCCGAAGGGGTGTGATACTAGAGCCTCAAGCTTTAGAAGGTTCAGCCTTGGTGACTAAAACTGTCAAGGTTCCTTGTGGTGACTTGGTACTAAATGAGGAAAAGTAGACCTGTCAAGGTTCTCGGGGAGAGACAACAAGGACAACTTGTGGTGTACCTACTGTAAGAAGCCGAGGCATACTAAAGAGGGTTGTTGGAAATTGCATGGCAAACCACTAACCTCAAGCCGAGAATGGGGCAACCGAGGAGGACAACAGCGATCTCAGGCCCATCTAACAGAACAAACCAATCAACCTGAAGGACAGGAAAAAGAAGGCTTCAATAGTGAGGAGATTGAAAAACTTCGAGGGTTAATAGGATCTCTTAAGAAGCCCTCTAGTGCATGTTCATTGGCACTTTCAGGTAAGTCTCCATTTATAGTTGACTCGGGGGCCACTATTCATATGACCCAGACCTCACAATATTTCTGCACTTATACTCCGTGTCCAAGTAGTATAAAAATTGGTGTAGCAAATGGCTCTCTTGCTACTGTTGCAGGAATAGGAGATATCTATGTGACACCTTCCCTCATTCTTAAAGATGTCCTTTATGTACAAAAATTGTCAGCAAATCTTGTTTCGATCAAAAAACTTACAAAAGACCTAAAATATTATGCAATTTTTCATCCTTCTTACTGTGTTTTTCAGGACCAGGGTTAGGGGAAGAAGATTGGACTTGCTGAGGAAAGGAACGGGTTTTACTATCTTGAAACACCGAGTACTTAAAAGAAAGTCATGAATAATTTATCCTTGTCGCTTGTTAGTTCTTCCAATAAAGATGACATTTGGCTTCACCATTTTCGTCTTGGTCATCCATCTTTTCGAGTCTTAAATATTATGTTTCCCTCGTTGTTTAAAGGATTGGATATTACAGATTTTCACTGTGATGTTTGTGAGCTTGCAAAGCATACTCGTGTATCATTTCCTATTAGTAATAAAAGAAGTTCACATCCTTTTGATTTGATTCACAGTGACATTAGGGGACCGTCCACAATTCCAAATATTTCGGGGTCTCGATGGTTTATTTCTCTAATTGATGATTGCACTAGGGCTACATGGATATTCTTGATCAAACAAAAATCTGATGTGAGTAGTGTTGTCCCTAATTTTCATTCCATGGTTCAAAATCAATTTGGGGTAAAAATTAAAAGCTTTAGGTCTGACAATGCAAGGGATTATTTCAACCAAATTCTATCACCCTATTTTCAAAAGGAAGGTATTATTCATGAATCCTCATGTGTTAACATACCTCAATAAAATGGGATCGTTGAAAGAAAAAATGGCCATTTACTTAACATTACTAGGGCATTGTTATTTAAAGGGGATGTTCCTAAATCCTATTGGGGGAAGGCTGCTCTTACTGCCACATACATGATCAATAAACTACCCTCACAAGTATTAGATTACAAAACTCCCATGGAAATCCTTGCCCAATTCTATCCACATTTCAGAACATCAAATGGTCTCACACCTAGAGTCTTTGGTTATACTTCCTTTGTCCATATTCATAGCCAAAATAGAGGAAAATTAGACCCCAGAGCAATTAAGAGCGTGTTTCTTGGCTATTCATCTACACAAAAGGGTATAAATGTTATCATCCTCCTTCTAGAAAATTCTACATTTCTGCAGATGTCACCTTTGCCGAGAACAAACCATACTTCACGCAACCTTATCTTCAGGGGGAGATTTCACTTATGGAAGATAAAGACTTTGGTGGTGATCCCGGTTCTTTTGGCTTTCTTGACATTCTGCCTTCTTCTACTCAGAAACAGAATTCCCCATCCACCGAGTCTGTCTTAGTTCCAGTTCCAGAATCTATTTCAGCTCCAGTTCCAGAATTCGTGTCAGTCCCAGATCCTGTGCCCACTCCAACAACTCCAGCGTCGGTCCGAATTTATGACTTTAAAAGATTTTCTCAGGTGTATTCCAGAAAACCAGATGCTCCAGACCTGACACAAGTCCAAAATTCCAGCTCGAGCCCCGCTAATGAACACACGGTAAGTTCTGATATCCCTTTGCATATACAACCTTCTGAAGCACAAAAAACCGATTATGATATTCCTATTGCTATTAGAAAAGGTACCAGGGAATGCACAAAGCGACCCTTAGATCCATTATCCCACTATGTGTCACTAAAACGTCTGTCACCACTCCATAGAAATTTTATTGTGAGTCTAAACACTACTTCTGTCCCAAACACTTTATCTGAGACATTATCAAAAAGAGAATGGAGAAATACTATGAGGGAGGAAATGAATGCTTTGGAAAGGAACAACACGTGGGAGATTGTTGATAAGCTAGAAGGAAAGAATCTAGTGGGTTGCAAATGGGTTTTTACTTTAAAATACAAAGCGAGATTGGTTGCTAAGGGCTATACTCAGACATATGGAGTTGATTATCAGGAGACATTTGCTCGTGTGGCAAAGATGAACACGGTAAGAATTTTGTTATCTGTAGCAGCTCATTTTGATTGGCAACTCAAACAATATGATGTGAAGAATACCTCCATGCACGGCGACCTAGAAGAAGAAATTTACATGAGCATTCCACCGGGCTTTAGAGGAGCAGAGGCAGCTAATAAGGTGTGTAGACTTCGAAATACACTGTACGGGCTTAAGCAATCGTTTAGAGCCTAGTTTGGGTGATTTGCTAGAGTGATGAAAGCAACAAGATATAGGCATAGTCAAGGAGATCATACTCTTTTCATCAAACATTCAACCACAGTGGGAGTAACAACTCTCCTAGTATATGTTGATGATATTATTATCAGATGAAATGATGAGAAGGAGAAACAAGAACTGAAACAATGTTTGATCATGGAATTTCAGATAAAGGAGCTTGGAAGACTGAAGTATTTCCTTGGAATTGAGGTTTCATACTCAAGACGGGGAATTTTTATTTCACAGAAAAAGTATGTGACACATCACTTAAAGGAAACAAGAAAACTTGGTTATAAACCAGCAACTACACCTAAGGGAAGCAAAGAAAGAACCAGTCTTTGATAAGGAAATGTATTAGAGATTGGAAGGGAAACTCATCTATCTTGCTCATACTCGACCGGACATAGCATATTCAGTAAGCATGATTAGTCAGTTTATGCATGATCTGAGGGAGACACATCTACAAGCTGCCTACCGGGTGTTAGACTACTTGAAGGGTACTCCGGGAAAAGGAGTTCAATTCAAAAGAAATAATGAACTCACATTGGAAGCCTACACGGATGCAGACTATACAGGATCGTCAGTGGATAGGAGATCGACATCCGGTTACTGCACGTTTCTCGGTGGAAATTTGGTAACATGGAGGAGTAAAAAACAGAACGTGGTGGCAAGGTCTAGTGCTGAATCAAAATTCAAGGCAATGGCCCAAGGAATGTGTGAATTATTGTGGCCTAAGATCATCCAGGATGATTTGAGAATTAAGTGGGAAGGTCCTATGAAGCTGTATTCTAAAAACAAATCAACAATAAACATTGCTCTTAATCCAGTGCAACACGACAAGACGAAGCATATCGAGATCGACAAACACTTCATCAAGGAAAAGTTGGAAAGAGGTTTGATCTGCACACCTTATGTGCCTTCGGGAGGTCAACTGGCAGATGTTTTAACCAAAGAACTCAACAACGCCATTTCTCATGGAAATATTTCAAAGCTGGGAATGGAAGACATTTATTCTCCAGCTTTAGAGGGAGTGTTGAATTGTATAGTTATTTTAGCCGGATTATTAGGAATCAAATCAACATGTAATTTGTTAGGAAAAATTATCTTCATCCTTTAAAACATGGGATTTACTCGTTTAGGCTGTTTCCTGATTTAGCTAATTTGTAATTAATTATTTTCCTATTTTTCCTCCTAGAATAGGCTATATATTGTTGTGTACAATTTATTCTAATTGAATAACAAGAAATTATTCATTCCCTTTATATTTTCGTTATATACTAATAACATCAATTTTCCAAAACACATGACAATTTAAAAATGTAAGAAAATGTTCCACAAGCAATGGAGGAAGAAAGGATATACCAAGTTCAGAAGTGTTGCAAGAATTTCTGGAGGAATATTAGGAGACGAGAATGCCAATTCTAGACTTCGCACTAGCTGTCTTTGACTTGTCTCATTTAGCTGAGACCAACAACTAACAAAACCAGCTGCAAACAACTCCCGCCCAACAAAAGGCTGCAAAAACCATATAATCAAAATTCTGATTTCAAAGGACGAAAGCAAGATGTAAAAAGCAGAGACGTCGTCAAAACCTGCAACTGTGCAAGCCTCGCACAGGTTCGTAAAGCTGGAGAAGGTGATTCTTTCAGAAGTTCAATACTAAAATGCCTCATCCATTCTGCCCAATCTTCTTTTGTACTTCGTTGAGAAGCCTCACCAGCAGTGCGTAGTCGACCATCATTTACCTGTATCGCACATTAACACTTGTAAGGGTCCAAGAATCTGTCCACTGTCTTAGATAAATAAAAATATTAATGAGCCAGATGAGATAATTTTGTCATATGTCCAAGCAAAGACTCATTTTTCGACACCCATGCCCATTGAATTGAGATACTCCTAAAGTGCAGCCTAACATCCCATTACATACCTTCCATCATAACAACAAACTGAAGTCATATGGTGCTTGTGGATGTGGGGAATGAGAAAGAGAGTGATGAAGTTGATAAGACTGTATGTTTAGTGTTTAGAGGTAAAAGGGTAGAACAGAAAAATCATATTCCATTAAGCAATTTTTTTTTTTTTTTGGTAAGTATGTATAAAAAGACGCTCAAACGGGGAGCCCACCCCAAATACAAAAAGGCAAGGACCTAAGAGCCAAGCGAGCCCAAAAACTCTAACTTCTCATCATTGGATATACAAAAGTGACCCTCCACCCAATAAAACAAATTTGAAATAAAAGGGTAAAACAGTACTTTCCCCGGTACCTTTAAGTGAATGAATTGTGTTAAAACTGACAGGGGAGGTGAGATATAAGTTTGCAAAAAGTTTCATTCACAACATATTTGGACAAACCTCAGAGAGGTCAGGGTATTCCACCCTACAACTTATAACTACTATGGATTACCCCCATATGAAAGAGCAAGATATGGACAAGAGGGAGACAAAAAAGAAACGAAGAAAACATAGGATAGAATTAAAAAAAAAAAAAAAAGAACAGAGGTGATCGAAAAATAGGGTTCGTTGAATATGTAACACAATGAGAAGCAAATATATGGACAAAAAAAAGGGACTTTAATGAATAAAAGCGTTATTGAATGAAACAGGCCTCCTAATCCCCAGTTCCCCGCCTGCCTAGAATTACCCGTTCGGAGAACTCACCTCAACTCCCTAGAAAAAACACCCTCAAACAATATCTCCTCCAAAGTTAGAATCAATAACTGTCCTTTTAAGTTTGTCTCTCAATATCAAACCTCCATAGCCACTTGAACCAACAAAGCCTTATTGGCTGGAAGTAACTTCCTAATCCCTGGTCTCCCCACCTGAATCGGACAACACACCTGCTTCAAACTCAAAAGGTACGCTTCCTTAGGATTAGCCGCCCACCAATCAAAAGGTACTACTACACTTCCATAGATGGCAATATCTGACAAGACATGTTAACATGATTCGAACACAGCATGGGTAAGTGCGTCTGGGTTTAAGTTAAATGTGTTTGGGTCGAAATTGCGTCGATCTGAATTGACCCAGTATTCTAACTTGTCATGTTTGACCCAACAACCCGTTTAAAAGTGTCTTAACCCCAAAGTTGTATATAAAATTCTGTTCTGAATTGGTGACTGAAAGTGTTTCATGTTCTTAACTGTAGAAACTTTTGTTTTTGAAGGGATGGATATATTCTACAGTGTTGAATGTTTGCATGCAAATGACAACTGATGTATAATTCTACCTCATTGCACGTTATTTATTTGATACTCCATAACACACAAGGATTCAATGCCTTATAGGTGTAAATGTTGCGATTCTATTCTGAAATTTTAAACCTTATTGCAAATATGCATTTGAATTTACTTGCATCTTGTATTAGACATGCACCTTACTACAGTCAAGCTTCCCTTGCACAAAGGCTCTGGGTGACCTTTGCACATTAGTCTGCTCAGGCCTTTACTAACTACGCAGGGAAACCGCATACAATATTACATATCACAACAAATTTTTAGAATACCTGATGACTTCTGAGTTGTTTGTGCACATCACTCCCATCCTCATAAGGGTCATTCTCAACATCATTTAGAGGGTCGCTTATAACCTCAACAGGAAGTCGTCGACTTAATCTTTGAGCAGCTGCACTCCCAAGGATTAGTGGTTCACGTTTCTGTAGACGTCCTTCAATTTCTTCAAATTCATTGTGCTGAGAATGAGATTACGTGTACCTTCAAAATCTTTAGAAGCAGTATTTCACAAAACTAACAGCTAACCAAAATAACCGGGTGAAATATTACCCGCAAACGATGTTTCAAGAGAAGTCTTTTGATCGAGGGGATGAAGATAGTAAAGTCCTCCCCAAGCGCATGAGCAAGACAACAAAGCGCATCAACAGCATCCTTTCTCAGCTCGTCATTTGTCCTGTAATCAGAACGGTAAACAGTTGAAGCAACAAAACAAAATGAACGGTAAACAGTAGAAGCAACAAAACAAAATGTAATCACATCTACGCCAGGAAAAGAGCATATGTGAAAAGTTTAGGAAAATAAATCTGCAGATGGTCTAACCTATAAAATTTTATACATCAAAACAGAGACTTGAGATGAAAAAACAGCTGGCCAAATGATATAAGAAACCACAAACAATCCACTAAAACCAAAAGCAATCACTAGAATCCTAGAGAGATGAATGCTAATGGATATACTAATTCTTATAGTAAGGGTCTATAGAACAATAAACAGTGGAAGTTTAGATAAGAGGCAAAGCCATATCACCAACTCTGACAATTGATGTTTAAAAGCAATATCAAGGTCTAATAGGCACATTAAATTGGACTGTTAAAGAGCAGAGGAGTTCATAAAGTTGAAAGTGGATGCGGTGAATTTTCATAATTCTATGTGAATCAAGAGGAGAGGAAACAGACCCATCCAAAACTAGCTTCAAGTGATGCACGAGAGCTGATATGTGACCAGTAACCTGATGAGGAAGAAGTAAAGAAGCAAAAACCAAAGTAAAAACTGTTATTACAACATTCTAATAGATTACCAGCTATCTTTTACGCAGTTTACAAGGCGAACACAAGTTGGTGCTTACCTGAACACAAGGGATCAATCTTGTCAGAGTTTTGATTGACGCACGTCTTGTCTCCACTGAGGCATCCACTTTAAACAATCGAATAAGTGCAGGAAGCAGTAGATGCATGTGCTCATCCAATGTCCCTAAATGTGAGATTGGATGAGTGTTTCATAAAGATTAGAATCTTCCAATGAATTTGCAAATATATATAATGAAAAATGCACAAAATATCACACATTGAAAGAGGACTAACCACCAAACACTTCGAGTGTGTGGAGTATATCACAGACATAAGTATAGTCGTTAAACCGCTCTGCGTCACTCAGAACTTGTATACAGCATGGAAGAATGATAGGTAGATATGTTCTGAATTCATCATTGAGCGCCAGGCAAAGTTGTTCCACTAGATGCAGAAGCTAAGATAGAAGTCCAAATGTACGAAAATCAATGTCAATACTATGCCAACATAATCGATCTTGTGTATGGCATCCAGGTAATTGTGTCCGAAAAAACAAGGTATACATACTGGAGATCCATGCATGGGACGATTAGCAGCTGGTAAACTGAAGGATGGCCATAATTCAGATATTAGAAGGAGCAACTCCGGAAGATATTTCCTAATATGCTGCACGTGCACACCAAAATGTCTTAAACAATCTACAAAAAGAATGTGATTACTAGGAAAAATGGACGTTTCATGACAGCTATATATACCTGACGAACAATAGACACCAGTGTTCCAAGCTTCCATGTAATAAATTCCTTCAGACCTTCTTCACAGGTACGAACAGTGTGGAAAAGATCAGGCAAAACCTACAGACAGAAAAGGGTAGTATAGAACCCACGTTTTGTTCAACCATAATTCAATCAGTCTAGAATACTATACCTGCACCATGTTTAGCACCATAAAAAGGAGTACTACTTAGAAATAACTTCATGATATTGTAGTCTACACCACACTGCGATTGTTAGATTTTCAAACATTACAGTAATTCTTTTATTACTGTTAGAGTTTTTTTTTTTATTCATTAAGGGATCTATTGTACTTTTATCTACATAATAATAATAAATAGGTGAGATGTGGGGTAACCCTAACAATCCAACTCTCTTTTTTCACTCACGTTCACTTTCTTCCTCTTCTTCTACAACAACGAACCCTAATTCTACAACTTCAACATGATATCAGAGCCTACATCGAGAGTAAAATTATTCAAGTTCAATTGTCCATCAACAGGGAGGCTCTCGTCAGCAAAAATGACGCTGACATCATGCTGACAGAATTCTGACGATGTCAGAATGATGTCAGATTCTGATTCAGAATCATCCAACAAGCCTGCCACAATTTTCTGCCTTTTATGACGGGTACCATGATGTGTTTTGATGCTATTTAAAGGGCATTTTTTATTTTCTTGAAACAAGTTTGAATCTCATCCCAATAGACTGCTGTTTGGGAAGTTTTTTCTGCTGGTGTTTTTTTTTTTTTTTGTTGAAATCTATTTTAAGGGTTGTCGATTGAACCTTAGAAGAGAATCTTGGATGTTTGTGAGTTGATTCCGGATCTATAATATGTTCGCTTTTAGTTTGACTTGTTAAGGTACTCATGGCTGAGGCTAAGCCACAACCTACTAAGGATGATGAGATGCCTAAGTAATTACCTCACAAAAATTGAATGGGATTAATTATCTTGCTTGGGCTCATGCCGTTCAGGTGTTTCTACATGGCCGAAGGAAATTAAAGTACTTGACTGAAAATCCTCCTTCCCACGAGAAACATTCAGAAGAATGGGCTTGTGAGGATAGTATTGCTTTGAGATAGTTACGGCATAATATGGAAACCAAGATTGCATACTCGATTGTTGAGTCGTCTTTGCTACTAAGCAGTCTGGAAAACCATTGTCGGAATACTATAGTAGTCTGAAAATTTTAAGGGATCAGTTACTTCAACATCGACCATTTCTACAGATCTAGAGTAGCAAAAGTGGTATTTTGAAGATTTTAAGATTGCTTCATTACTATCCGGCTTAGACACAAATTCGTGACTTCAAATATCAAATTCTTGCAAGTGAAAAGTTACCTACAACCGCTAATGCTTATTCTAGACTATTGAGATCATCATTGGGACAAAGCTCCATTGCACCTCCTGTAGAGTCTTCTGCATTAGTCTCTAGCATATGGAGAATTGGGCAAGGCCCGCGACATTGAAGTCCACATGACCCATGTTTATTATTGAAGACGTGAGAAAGAGAGATGACTTAGGATATTTTAGACATTACAAATATTTTAATACTTTAGGGTTATTTTAGTACTTTTACTTTTAGTATTTATTTGTTATTTTAATTATATTGGTTATTATTTTAACTTAGGGTTGTGTTGCC
This sequence comes from Cornus suecica, assembly GCA_963922005.1. NCBI lineage: Eukaryota > Viridiplantae > Streptophyta > Magnoliopsida > Cornales > Cornaceae > Cornus > Cornus suecica. Next base: position 44,493,864 of record OY998247.1, on the reverse strand, counting down.
TATAAACGGCTTTGATGTAACAAGACATCGTTAGTTTTTGAGAATATTGATTACATCGTTTTTGTGACTTTTCTTCTTCTTCTTCTCGTTCTTTCTTCTCTCTCTCTCTCTCTCACTCTCTCTTCTATTTCTTCTACTGGTTCTACATCAATTTGGTATCAAAGCTTTCTTCTATTGTGTTCTGCATCAATTGGTATCAGAACTTTCTTTCTATTGTACCTACATCAATTTGGTATCAGAGCTTTATTCTATTTGGTCCTGCAACACTAGCACTGGAGGTCGAGGTAGATTTCGTGGAGGTTCTCGTGGTAGCCATGGTGGTCGTGGTTTTCGTGGTGATAGAAAGTGTGATCATTGTGGTGGTACAAATTACACTGAGCCTTATTGTTGGGGTGAAATATGGCAAGCCAGAGTATGTACATCAAATTATAGTTGGTAATACCCCACAACCGCTACACTCTCGTACTACATCTGGACAAGTGACTTCTGATTCTGGTTCACGTGATACACTCAATACTTAGCTTAGCGAGCTCCTTCAGACAGTGCAATCTGTTCTTCTATCCAGATCAACTGTAACCTTGGCTAACTCGGGTAATATTGCATGTGTGACCCAATCTTCTCCATCTTGGGTCATTGATTCTGGAGCTAGTTCTCATATATCTAGTATATCATCTCTCTTTTCTGATTTCTAATCTATTAAACATCATATAGTTTTAGTTGATAGTTTTTCTCGTCCTGTTTGTGGGAAAGGTATCCATCACCCTACCAACTCATTATCATTACCTTCTAGCCTTTACATTCAAAATTTTCCTTTCAATCTACTTTTTGTGAGCCAACTAACAAAGGTGTTGAATTGTTGTATAACCTTTTCTCCTAATTCTTGTGTTTTACAGGATCTCAGGATGAAAAAGATGATTGGTTCAGGTATGAGAAAGATGGGTTGTATTACTTGGATCCTGGTGAACCTCATTATACCTCGTCATCAGCTTTGAGTGCACCAGTCTCTCCTCTATGGCATTTCCATTTAAGTCATCCATCTGTGTCAAAGTTACGATTAGTTATTCCTACATTGAGTCATGTGTCTGTCTTAGAATGTGATGTCTGTCAGTTGGGCAAGCATCACCGTAGTTCCTTTCCTAATTGTAGGCATCGTCGTGAAATTGAGTTTTTTTATGTAGTCCATACGGACATATGTGTACCTTCTCGAATCGCTAGTTTGAATGGATTTTATTATTTTGTTATATTTGTTCATGACTATTCTCGAATGACATGGTCATTTGTAATGAAAGAAATATTTGAATTGCCTCGTATTATGACTAAATTCTATAATAATTTTTTTACTCAATTTGGGAAAAGGATTAAAATTATACAATTCGATATTGCCTTGGAATATACACAATCTATTATTTTATTTTTTTTGCCAAGTCATTATTATAAAAAACAATCAATCGGGGAGTGCATCTCAATTACAAACCCCTAAGGGCCAAGAAATCCCAAAAACTCTATCTTCTCGTCTAAAGATTTACAATCTCTCCCCCCAACCCAAGAGAATAAACTAGAAATAAATAAATCTTTGATCACCCCCAATGAGGACTCCATGCTCTCAAAATAACGCCTATTGCGTTCCAACCAAATAGTCCACCAAAAACACAAGGGAGCCACCCTCCAAAGAGACCGGACATGGGACCCCATCGACGCCCTCCTCCAAGAAAGCAAACTGCCGCAAACCAAAACCGGCATCACCCACTAAACACCAAAAAGACAAAAAAGAAGACAACAACAATCATAGATAAACGGACAATGCAACAGAAGATAATCCACAAACTCCCCGTCCTTACATAAAAAACACCGATTACCCACTGATACACAGTCTATTATGAACTACTTTTGTGCCGATCGTGGTATCATTCATCAAACTAGTTGTGCGCGCACTTCTTAACAAAATGGTTTAGTTGAACGAAAGCACCGCCACTTATTGGATGTTGTGTGTACTTTGTTATTTAATATGCATGTACCGAAACATTTTTGGTTTAATGCAGTTCTAACAACTTGTTATCACATAAACCGCATGCATTCTGTTGTTTTGAGTAACAAGTCTCTTTCTTTCTTTTATTATCTGATTGGTCTTCTTTTTATCTTACTCCTTGTGTTTTTGGTTCTGTGGCATTTGTTCACATTTTAGGGCTGAGCCTGACAAGTTGTCCCCAAGTGCTCGCAAATGTGTTTTTCTTGGCTACTCCAACACTAAAAAGGAGTATCGTTTTTATAGTTCTAAGTCTCGACGTTACTTTGTGAGTGCTGACGTCACCTTTTTTTAGTCAACTTCTTTCTTTTTATCTTCAGGTCAGAATTTGTCCACTAATCTGATTTCTTGTTGTGAGGGGGAGTCTTCTTTATCTTTACATACGCTTTCAATGCCGGTGAGTCTCGACATTACTTTGTGAATGTTGACGTCACCTTTTTTGAGTCCACTTCTTTCTTTTCATCTTCAGTTTAGAATTTATCCTCTAGTTTGATTTCTTATCATGAGGGGGAGTCTTCTTTATCCTTACATACGTTTCCGATGTCGTTAACTCCACCTTCTTGTCTTTCTTTATCATCAAATCCTTCCTTGCAGGTTTACCAATAGAGAAAACCTCGGTCTGTCGTTTCTCATAGTCCGGACACATCTTTTGAACCAAAGGTTCTAGTTCCTCCATCCACCTCTATTGATGATTTACCAATTGCATTACGTCGAGATAAACGTACTTATGCTCAACATCCCACTGCTAATTTTGATTCTTATGATCGTGTTTCCTCCTCTTTGCAATATTTTGTTTTTACTTTGTCTTCTGTCTCTATTCCTTCATCGTATCAATAGACCTTATCTATGTCTGGATGGAAACAAGCTACAGATCAGGAAATGCGAGCACTTCACAAGAATAAGACTTGGGAGCGTACCGTTCTTCCTTCCGGGAAACGAATTGTAGGTTGTCGTTGGGTTTAAACTGTTAAATACCTTCCCGATGGTATTGTTGAACGTCTTAAGGCACGTATGGTTGCCAAAGGGTACACGCAAACATATGGAGTTAACTACTTAGAGACCTTTTATCTTGTAGCCCGTCTTACTGTTCGCATTCTTTTATCAGTGGCAATTTGTTATTCTTGCCCTTTATATCAGCTTGATATAAAGAATGCATTTCTTCAAGGAGACTTACAAGAGGAAGTTTATATGAATCAACCACCAGGTTATGTTGCTATTGGTAGTGAACACCTCGTGTGTCGTCAGCGAAAGGCTCTATATGGTATGAAACAGTCTCCCCGTGCTTGGTTTGATAGGTTCAATGCGGTGGTGATTGAGTTCGGTATTCAGCGCTCTACTTCTGATCATTCTGTCTTTGTTCGTCACTCTTCTACTAGCACAATTGTCTTGATTGTTCAAGTTAATAATATTATCATATCTACGAGTGATTCAGTAGGCATTGCCGAGTTGAAACGCCATTTGAGTGAGCATCTTCACACTAAAGACTTGGGTGTTCTTTGTTATTTCCTTGGGATTGAAGTTGCTCTTTCTCATCAGGGCATCTCATTGTCTAAACGGAAATATGTTCTTCATCTTCTTTCTGAGACCGGTCTTTTGGGTGTTAAACCTATTAATACTCTTATGGATTCCACGGTCAAATTGGATGGGGTGCAAGGGGAGTTGTTTGTTGATGTTAGCCGGTATCGACGAGTAGTTGGAAAGCTAATATATCTTACCGTCACTCGTCCTGATACAACTTATGTTAGTCAATATATGCATGCTCCTCTTCAACCTTACTTTAATGTTATTTGTCGTATTTTGCGTTATCTGAAGGGTTCGCCTGGGAACGGCTTATTGTATACTCTGTCTTCTTCCTTATCTGCAATGGGATTTAGTAATGTAATTTGGGCTGGTAGTCGTTGGGATAAGCGATCTACGTCGGGTTATTGCACATTTGTTGGTGGCAATCTTGTTACTTGGCGCAATAAAAAGTAAACAATCTTTGTTCGCTCTAGTGTTGAGGCTGAATATCATGCTATGGCACACACTGCTTTTGAGATTTTGGGGGTTCGCTATCTTCTTTAGGAGATGGGTTTTAATGTTCCTACTCCTATGTCAATGCAATGTGATAATCAGGCCGTTATCTTTATTGCTAATAATCGAGTTTTCCATGAACGTACCAAGCATATAGAAGTGGATTGTCATTTTATTCGGGAACTACTGATGCAAAAACAGATTGTTACTCCATGTATTTGCTCTTGCAACCAACTTGGTGATATTTTCACAAAGCCACTTGCTCGTCCCGTTTTCCAGCTCATATCTTCCAAGTTGGGCATGTTTAATTTGTACGCTCCAACATGAAGGGGGTGTTAGAGTTTGTTATTTTAGTTTATTCATTAAGGGTACTATTGTACATTTATCTACAAAATAAAAAGAAATATGTGAGGTGTGGGGTAACCCTAATAATCCCACTTTCACTTTTCACTCGTGTTCTCTTTCTTCCTCGTCTTCTTCTTCTTCTACAACAAACCCTAGATTCTACAACTTAACTATTACTTCCCAAAAATGACAAGAAATGTGTAGTGTAGAACCCACTTTTGTACAACCATAATCCAATCAGTCTAGAAAACTATACCTGCACTATGTTTATAACCATCAGAAAAGAGTACCCAGAAATAACTTCATGATATTATAGTCTACACCACACTGCAATTGTTTAAGGTTCAAACATTACAGTAATTATTTTGTTACTTCCCATTAATCCAAAATGACAAGAACCAAGCATATCCATAGTTTTAATGTGAAGAGAACTTTTCATTACATGCCTTCAAATGATTCTCACGCCCAACACAATTTTCCTAAAGGCTACAGGATGTATTTACAGGAAACGAAAAATCAAGTGCATAAAGAATGAGATTGAATTTAACATCAATTGCAAAAACGCACTAACCTTTGGCAAGTAGTTGATGCAACCAAGACCCATGGACTGTCGCGCAGAAAAAGAAATTGAATAAAATCTCAGTTTATAACATAATGGCAATATTTGCACAGGAACAACATAATAACCGTTGACATAAAACAAACCTTGAATATGAACATGAGAGAGCCAACAACTTTCTGGTGGTAACTAGATAGTGAAGGATCTCTAAGAATTCGCATAAGGGAATTGATAGCAACCTGAAGTACTTGATGTATTAGAGGAACCAACATTGACAGGTGTCATATTTCAGGTTTAACTTTTACCGTGGAATAATAATCTTCTGGTGTAGGAAAAGATGGCCAAAGATCCGTAGGCAAATCATCCATAGAACGAATGTGTTGACCAGTATCGCTGGCAGCACGTGTAACTTCACCATGTGATCCTAGTGAGCTTTGCTGATTGCGCTTGTGTACATGGGGATCTAAAGCACCCATAATGCCAAGAACCTTGAATGGCACCCAGCATAATTTCAGCATCAAACAATACGTAAAGAAAATTTATAGCAATCTAAATTGGTCTAGAAATACCTTTAAAACTTCTCGTCTAGTAGACCATGCGAACTCACCATTTAACATCTTCAAGAGTAGGCCAAGCAACAGTGGATACTCATTATAAGGAGCTATGACATACCTGTAAACATGATCAACCAAAAATTTGGAAAACTTGTGTAATTGGGGAACAATACAGGCATAAAACTTAACATCTGATAGCATTTTGAGAAAAGCATTTTATAAAGTGAGTTCAAAAATTCTATCGAGAACATTTGCTTTAGCTTAATCACAAAGTTTCTCATTTATAACAGCCAGCTAGCATTTAAACTGGATGCTTAATTATCAATTTACACAATTTCTAACAAATGCTACAAAACACATTTCTATTTGCCTTACGAGTATAAATTTCCCATGTGACCTCGTCATAGAGCTATTCCCCAAGCTGCAAAAGCCACATGGAATTTAGGGTGCAAATTATTTCAATCCCTCAATGGCACAAGTTTGGAACCCCATTTCACTAGATACAGATAGTCACAATTGGGGAAAGTCGAGGGTTTTCACTTCCAATCAAAGGTGGGAAATGATACTCCTTGCTTATTTAGCATCCACACAAAAATCAATAACTTAAAATCTAAAAGGAACCTCAGATGAGATCATTGCATAATGCACTGTCATATCCAGGCTCAAGAGGGAAAGAACGGGTTGAAATCCCCAGAACAGCTTCTTTGTGTAGATAATGCCAAAGGCTAGATCGTATCTACTCCACCCGCCCAACACCATCCATCAACAGGGTTAAGGACCATGTTGATAATGACTCGTGCACTTAAAATAAACAGTAGAGACTTAACTTTAGATGGACAACAGGTAACTCTCCTTGGCTGGCATCAACATTTGTTCAGAAATTCTTTGGGGAGCTCTCACAAAGGTTCTCTTTCAGTTCCAACCACTCTTTTTTTCAGTAGGCAACCAGAAATGCAACAATTTTGTTTGTAAGCACACAAGGAAAAAGAAAGAAAAAAAAGGTGAAAGTTTTTCAAATGGAAAAGAAAAAAAAAAACAAATTTGATCATTTCGTATCAAAATCAAAGCTTCTCAGCTCTAACTATGTGAAATTTAACATTTTTTAGTTTGAGAATACATGTATTTGTTGGTATCTAACCCACCATACTCCGGGTGTAGCCTTCATTCGCAGAACTTCGGCAAGTAAAGAGGTAACTTGTTTTCAGCTCATCAACTTCAAACCCAAAGATGAGCACTATAGGAGCTATTAAAATAGTACATCTATACCAAAAGATTAAAGAATGTGAGGTTTTATCTGAACCCTTACCAATTTAATGGCCTTGTGTCTTATAACAAGAGTTGCAAAAGCAACTATGTTTCCCAGCAAGGAAAAAAGATATTTCCACCAAATTTACTATTAATTCAACTGAACCCAAGCCCCCTTTAGAAAGGCTTCAATATAGCAATTGAATACAATACTTGATAGCTTGAGGATTCAAGAAAAATTTTACACTGACCTTGAACACTTCCACAAGCAAAATGAAAACTAATTTGAAAGAAAAAATTTACAAGAGTATGCCACATGATCTACTAGCATCCAAATAAACAGAAGGCACCAAGAATTAGTTTCTTGAGGAGCCTCAACAACCAACCAATAGAATTAAATGTCCAGCAACGAAAGCTAACGAAAGACCCACAGGAGGGGCACCAAAATAGTCTGTAACACCCCGTGTTATTTTCCTTTTTTCTGAAATTATTTCTGATTTAATTTCGGTTATGACGTCACTTGTTCATGACGTTCTGGTTATCATTGGTATTTCGCGTGTAAATTTTTCGCGTTTAGGTTTAAAGTCGACTGGACGACATTACGCGAATTCTTGTTACCGACCACGCGGTTTTGTTTCCACGTTTGGCTTTAGTACTTCGACTGGGTGACAACGCGTTTTATTTCATCGGGCTAGTTAGGTGTTCCGACGTTTGGGTTCCTACCCCAGTGTATTTAATTAGGATTGTTTATTGGGCGTCCCGTTATTATTTCGGGTTTGCGAGATTGCGTTTGGGTATTCCCGGTATTTATTGGGATTTATTATATATATATTTAATTATAATTATATATATATATATTATTTTGGAGTTAGTTTGTAATATCAGATAATAGGAGGGTCATTTTTGCAATTAGGTTATATATGTATATACACATGTATATTCCTATCTGTTGAACGAACCGACAGTCTTCACCTCCTTCACGCGTCTCAGCATCCATTCTCTCCTTCTGCCCAGCAGCCGACCACCATCCTTCTTCTCCATCATCATCATCTTCATCTTGCCGCCGGCAAGAAGGGAGAGAAAGAGAGGGACGATCGGTAGCTACGGCAGTAGCACGACGCGAGCGACAGGGACAAGGTTGGCCGAACTTCGGCCAATTGTTCCGACGACTTCCCCACCTCGATTTGGGCTGATTTTCGGAGGGTAGCTTTGTATCGGTGCTAGGTACGTCATACTAAAATTTCATAATTTTCCGTTGAGTGGTTTGTCGGGAAATTGCGTTTATATGTTAGAATTTTCGTTTATATTATTTTAGATTTATCCAAATTGATTAACCTATTGCTAATGGGCTTTAGATATATCATATAGGTTGTCGAGGCGGACGCTTCCGTATATTCAAAATATTATTCCAGTGACTTTGGTCAGTGGACTCCATATACGGGCGTCGGTACTGTTCACGGTGGGCCGTTTCGGGCTGTTCTGTAAGCGTAAATTTAGGTAGGAAATTTTATTCTCACTTCCGTATCGTTGACGTGATTTAAATATCTATAATTGAATTAGAATCGAGGCAGGACTTAGAAATTAATTTGGGAAATTAATTAAATTATTTTCCTGCGAAATTAAATAAATTCTTATTTGAATTGAAAGAGAATAGGTGTCTTAGTAACCCCTTGAGAATTAAATGGGTTAGTAGAATTTTGTAAAAGGTAGACGTGAACTTAGAACGTTATATTAGTTCCCTTTTTGAATGTGTTAGGGGATATGTGAACGTGAGGGACGTGAAAACTTAGACGTTATGCTAGGTTCCCCTTATGGTATGTGGACTATTTGCTTTAAGGAAATTAAAAGCATGTTTAAATTAATGGACTTGTATACTTGTGAATTAAATGATAAGTTGACAAATTGCAAGCATGATTATGTGATATAATTGTTTGTCGGGGTTTATTGTTTTAAAAGCATGTGAAAGAGATTATGAGATTCATGTAGTCGCATGTGGATATTTTCATAAATATGATGCATTACATATTTATGTTGAGACATGATTATTATTGAGGCCCTGGATGCATATTGAGAATATCGTGTAGTGTCAAATGATGGTGTTGGTATATCAGGGTTATGTAATCATGTGTGGGTGTCTTTGTGTCGAATCGTCGCAACAACTGGTTAAGGGGTGTTCCCAACCTACGAAAATAATGAGTCCGGGAATGGGGTATAGGGTGAGTTGTCTCATTCTCGAAATCGCGGGTCGTCTCGTGAATCCGTTATTCGGATCTTTTGTCACAGGTCGTCTCGTGTAGACCGCCTTCCTTGTTGAAAGTGAGAAGTGTCAAAATCACTTGGGAAGGATCGGTGCGGTACTCTGTTTGCTCATAGTATGGGTAGAGTGCGTATCCCTTAACCTGTTTTGGGCAAAGTGTGTTTCATGAGGTTTATGCCATGAGGTGTATGAGTCACATTGCATTGCGTAGCATTTATGTGATTTCATTTGACATGTATATGTGATATTATTACATGTGGATTGTTGGAGCAGGTTTATTATGTGTTATTATTACCTGTGGATTTTCGGAGCATGTTAATTATGTATTTTATTAAAATGCTCAATTGAAAGTGAATAATTTGAAAGAAAATGATTACATGCAGTAATTGTTCAAGTATAATGAAATGCATATTTTTATACTTGTGATTATATACTTTTGTACCCTTGGGGGAGGTTAGGTATATAGGCGTAGTGACCTCTGTGGATAGTTGAGGTTAGTAATGGACCGTAGAGTCGATGTTGAGTTGATGCCTTAGAGAAGGCAGGTGACGAGATTGTAAACCTAGTTGATTGTGTACTATCAACGGTGAGTTGAGGCCTTGAGAAGTCGGGTGATAGTCTTGTGGTTTTGGTTGGTTGCATATTACTGACCCTTGATGTTCCTCTCCCACTTAGAGGGATGTATCCTTTATCGTACTTTTGAGGTTTTGAGTGCGGTTAGACGAGGTTGTGATTGAACCTGTCTAGTTGAGTGACAATGGTCTCTTGATTCTGTTACTAATCTAGAGAGTTAGTATCGAATGTGAAATTGAGGTTATAATGAATTGGATGAGGTATTGATTGAAACTAGTTAGTTCTGTGGTATAGGCCACTAGTTTTTCCTTTTTATGATATTCAAAGGTCTAAGTGATTTTACTAAGTACTTGGGGTACTGTAGTGTTGCAACGTTGTTTCTCATGCTTAGTTCATTCCCGTAAGCATTCCTTGTACTGTGTTTTGTACGCTAGTACGTGATCGTTGACTTAGATGTCACTCCTTGAGTCGTCGGTTACGGCGTGGTGCCGAACCTCTTCCATGTGTTGTCATTTGATTTCGTGGGGTTAGAAACGGATAGTTGTGTTCCGTGAACCCAATGTAGTACTCTTCCTTCCTTGTCCTCTTGGACATTATAGGAATCCGTAAAATTGTGTTCACTCATATTTAGCTGTCTTTCGGAAACGGTGTTTTGTAAGTCTTGAAATAAACTCTTTGTATTTGAAAGGAAAAACCCGTTTTCGCCTACCCCCGTAGCAACTAAAAGTTTCGACACTTTATAAAATGATCTTAGGATCTTCTTTAAAAAGATGAAACAACTTCTAATAGTCGATGATGGCAACTGACGGAGACCAGGGGCAAGACGGTCATTTTTACTATGTGGTTTCTTAAAGGAAAACTATTTTAATTACTTTTCTCGAGATTCTGAGAATTCGAGACTTCTTTCTCAAGATATCGCCCTGTAGAGTTTTGAAATGTGTTTTCTTGTTCACCTTTGCCTCGATCATTTTTAAGTCTCGTGTTTGAGGCTGGTTGTTGTTCAGTGCACACATATAGTGTTGCCCTTCCTTTCTTCTTGATTGTTGATGTCACCACTTAGGTGATTTGAGTTGTTACACATGTTAGGGGCATGAATACCGAGTGGATTGGTTTATTTTGTCCGGGTGTTCTCCCTAAGCACTTATGGTGTTTTTGACCTTGACATTGTTGTCTCGGTTATCTGTTGGTTAGCATTGGGATTTCTTTTCCCTTATTTTGGTTCCATGACTCTTATGTGGTTGTCATGAGAGTAATGTTTAGGTACTCTCCGAGATTCGACCTTTTAGCGTTCCTTATCCATAGTGAGAGTATTGGTGATTTATTGACCTTGTTGGAGGTGGTATTTTGAGATTCTCGAATGGTGATATGATGAGGTGATTCCATCCTTGAGGTATAGATTTTCTCTAGGAATGAGATGATGTTTCTTATATATGTATGGTGTAGATATATATATATAGATGACGATTGTATTAGTACGCAAGGACGTGAATGTTTTTCCTCCTGTGTTCTCGAGGAGTGAGTTATGAGTATTCATTGGTACTAGTAGTGGATTTTGATCCCTGTGGATATTAGAGGTGAGTGTGTTTTTCCTCTATTTAGATTTTCTAGTTAGTGTTGTGAGCAGTTGATGATTTGTTAGATTAAACTGGGTGTCGTGTACCTAGTGTACGTTGGTGAGAGTAGTGTAGACTACTGGTGTTGGTACTTAGAGTACGAGTCTTAATTGTACCTTATAGACTCATGTTGTGTACTTATATATATATGTATATATATACATATATCCCCGATATATATATACTCGTTTACGGTAGCATATGAGTACGTGCCTTGGGTTTTCGTAGCGGGGTTATGTTGTGGGCTACATATCTTGCTAGATAATTCAGCATTACCTAAACAGTCAGAGGATGTGGTAGTTAAGATATCATTTTTCCCACTGAGCTTATTTACTCACAGGGGTATTTCATCGCCCCCTGGTATTCCCACGTCAGATTGCAGGAAATGTTATGGCTATGAGCCGCATGCGGTGCAACGGCAGTTCTCTTTTGTTTTCCTTGTTACAGGTTTTGGAGTTGCCTTGGGTGACGCGGTTACGGTTGCAGCGCGACTGGTTTGGGGACAATGGTTATTTGCTGTCAGTTTCTTTACCCATTTTGTATGGGATTGTCATATATTTCTCTTGGGAGCCAGTCTGTTGGCAAATCTCTATTGGTGTATCTTTTATTTCATGTATTTATTATCTAAGGGTGGTATTGTATCTATTTTGCACTGCCATGTGTATTTCTGTATTCTTATTCGAGCATTTGTGACTCTGTTGATTATAAAGGGTTGTGTAGAGGTAGCGGTGCTTCTTTCCACTGCCTCGGCCCTAGTAAGATTGATGAATGTTGGGCCTGTGAGCCATTGATATTATCAAACTGTTATTGGCAGGTTATTTTGTTGTGGTTGGGTGTCCGGATGTTCCAGTTACAAACGGAACTCTGCCGGATTTTCGTTAGATTCCGCTGCTTTGTTCAATCATTCATTTAGGTATGAAATGTACCATTTTTATCATCATTCCATACTTTTTCATGGTTAATGATATCTTAGTTGGTCACTTATATTAAGGATCACATCCTGGATTCCTTGGATGTCCCAGTTCGGGAATCTTAGGGATTTAGGGACGTGTCAGTTTGGTATCAGAGGATACTATTGAGTTTCTAGTATTCGATTAGGCATGGAATATATTTTTCATTGTTATTCCATGTATTTCCTCGTTATTGTTGACTCTAGTAGTTGTTTGACTGACGTCATCCCTTGGAAATTCAATGATTCTCTAGATTAGAGTTTCGGGAATTTTAGGGGCGTGACATAGCCCCATTATTCAGATGACCTACTTGGAAATCAAACATAACACTGAGACAACCAACAATCAAAATCAGCAAAATTAAAAATTGATATATTTCATTGAATGCATTTACTAGCCCGCCCAGAACAACTGACAAACAAACAAATGGAAAATGAAGGAAAAGTTTCTAGAATAGATAGAAGGCATCAAATACCCTGTACTCTGTACAACTTGACCAAGAGTTGCAACGGCCACTTCACGTTTTGCAGCAGCAGCTCCATCAGAAAGAGCGTCAAAAATCAACCGCATAAGTTCAGGAATGTATTGCCTCATGGCAAAACCGCCCTGAAAGGTATGGGGAAAACAGAAAAGAAAAGAAAAATACATCACAATTAGTTTCAAGGGTAAAGAAGTCATGATATTCAACCAGAAACTTGTTGAATTTTGGTTGAATGTCATGAAATAATTTACTATAGCAGAATCCATCGCCAGAGCTTATAAGTAAGCTCATAAAGTATAAAAAAGACAGATTTTTCATAAAGAACAAAGAATACACCAACAAGAAAAAATTCCGAATAGGCGTGTTTTCAAAATTCGAAGTAGGTTACATCAATTTGCAATTACGCACTATATCTAGAGCCATAACTCTACGGCCAAAGCATGAGAATATGTTTAGGAGTCTGTGAACCATTTTTGCAATTAGCACCAAACATTAGGTCAATATCCTGCTTCCTCATTCAACGATCTGTTGAATGAGGAAGCAGGATATTGACCTCAAGCTTGGTGCTAATTGCTACTAGATAAATTGTAAGTTGTAACACTTCTTATATTATATGCTAAAAGTCATTCATACAGAGCACATTCAAAGAACCATAAAGTAGCACTACATGTTGAAACAATTTGATTATAAATTTTTTTTTTTTTTTATAAGTAAGTAATTTATAAAAAGAAAAGCATTCAAAAGGGGAATGCATCCCATATACAACAACCCTTATGGGCCAAGAGAACCCATAAACTCAATTTTCTCGTCTATAGAACTACAATTGCGGCCTTCCACCCAACTAAATAGACAGAAAATAAAGACATGTTTTAGCACCCTCGCAAGGGACTCAACACCCTCAAAACAACGCCTATTGCGTTCCATCCATAAGATCCACCGGAAGCAAAGAGGAGCCACTCTCCAAAAAGGACGTGCATGCGAGCTAATCGACATGCTCCTCCAAGAAAGCAAAACCTCCCGAACCGAGGCAGGTATCACCCAATGAACGCCAAACAAACATAACAGAAAACACCAACAATCGTAAGCAAACGGACAGTGCAAAAGAAGATGATCTATGGATTCCCCATTATGTTTGCACAAAAAACACCGATTAACCAAAAACATGCCCCGCCGTCGCAACCTGTCCAAAGTGAGGATCCTACTCCTCGCCGCCAGCCATGTGAAAAAAGCAACCTTAGGAGGGGCCTTCGAACGCCAAACCGTCTTCCAAGGAAAAGGGTCATCGTTCGTCCTCGGCAAGAGACAATGAAAAAAGGAAGAGACTGAAAAAAGTCGTTAAGTAGTCGGCTTCCAAATCAATGAATCCGCTCCGCCACCTATAGTCAATGAGTATAAAAGCTCCAGAAACGCAGAAACCTCCTCCAACTCCCAGTCCTGAAAGCGCCACACAAAACTGACATCCCACACTAGCGTCCCGGTATCAAGATGATAACAGTCAGCTACTGAAGCATGACGATCCCGAGCGATCCTATAGAGCTGAGGAAACGAGGCCTCCAAAGAGCCCGCACCGCACCACCAATCTGACCAAAAACGAATACAACGGCCATCCCCAACTCTAACACTGGTACAAGAAACAAAAGAGTCACATCCCTGTCTAATATCCTTCCACACCCCCACACCACGTCGTCCCCTAACCTCCTCAGAACACCAACCACCACTAATCTCACCATGACGACAAGCAATCACCCTTCTCCACAACCGGTCCCTTTCCATCCCAAAGCGCCACAACCACTTTCCCAACAGAGCCTTATTGAAAGGCAACACACGACGTATACCTAATCCTCCATCCTGAAAGGGCCGACAAACAGCTTCCCACCGAACCAAAGGAATAGAGTAACCCTCCCTACAACCACCCCATAAAAACTGTCGTTGAATCCTCTCAATCCGCTGAGCCACCCCGCTGGGAATCCGATAAAGTGACAATGCATACGTAGGTAGGTTGGATAGCGTGCTCTTCACCAAGGTAAGTCTCCCCCCCTTAGAGAGATACTGCCGTTTCCAACCTGCAAGACGCCTTTCCACCCGGTCCACCACCGAGCCCCAACATGCATGTCGCTGCCCTGAGGATCCCAATGGCAAACCCAAATACACCGTAGGAAGCAAATCCGCTCTGCACCCCAATGCTGAAGCCAAAGCAGACACATTGTCCACCTCACCCACCGAAAACAACGAACATTTGCAAGTATTAATCTTCAGACCAGAGACCGCCTGAAAACATATCAATATACATCGAAGATACCGCAACTGCTTCACATCCGCATCACAAAATACTAAAGCATCATCGGCAAATAATAAATGTGAAACATCCTCAACCTGAGGTACGACACCACCCACCCTGAAACCGCGTAATAGTCCCGACCCAGTGGCTTTAGTCATCATCCGACTAAAAGCATCCATCACAACAAGAAAAAGGAGTGGAGATAAAGGATCACCCTGCCTCAAACCACGAGAACTCCCAAAAAAACCGGATGGTGACCCATTCACAATCACCGAGAAGCGAACCGAAGAGATACAGAAATGAATCCATCTACGCCATCGCGCCCCAAAACCCAATCTCTCCAACATATACACAAGGAAACCCCAATGCACATGGTCATACGCCTTTTCCACATCCAGCTTCACCAAAACCCCCGGGATACCACTCTGCAACCTAGCATCCACCATCTCACTAGCAATAATGGTAGAGTCCAAGATCTGGCGACCCCCAATTAAAGCATTCAGAGAATCAGATATAACACCATCTAAAACACCGCGCATCCTCGATGCAAGAACTTTCGCAATCAACTTGTACACACACCCAACAAGGCTAATCGGTCAGAAATCCTTAATGTCCTTCATCTCCCCTTTTTTTGGGACGAGAGATAAAGGTGGCATTAATCGATTTCACAAAGCATCCCTCCTCATAGAAAGTACAAAAAGTGGCCATCACCTCCTCCCGCACCACAGGCCAACACTCTAAAAGGAACCGTATAGAGAAACCATCAGGACCAGGAGCTCGGTCACCATTGCATTGCTTTAATGCCTTCAGAACCTCTTCTTCAGAGAAAGGAATCTCCAACATGTCACGATCCCTTTCATCAATAGCATCAAAAACAAGTCCATCCAGGTTCGGCCTCCAACTCTCACTTTCGGTAAACAACCTCTGATAATACGGAGGAATCCCCGCACGAATCTCCTCCTCAGTTGAACACAAAGAACCCTCCACAGTTAAACTCCCAATAAAATTCTTCCGCCTCCGTGCATTTGCCGAGCAGTGGAAAAACTTGGTGTTCCTATCCCCTTCCTGTAGCCAAATAGCCCGAGATTTCTGTCTCCACGAAATCTCCTCTTGAATTGCAATCTCCTCAATATCCGACAAACACTGTGCCCTCCTCAATCGCATACTCTCATCCACCCCCCACTCAACTCAGCTCTATCAATATCATCAATATCTGCCAGCTGCACATTCCTACGCCACACAATGTTACCAAAAACCTCTTTGTTCCATGAAATGAGAGAAGACTTCAAACATCGCAATTTTGAAGCTAACACATAACTCGGAGAACCTGAGCCAACCGGACAAGCCCACCATTCCGCCATCCGCTGCTGAAAGTCCCCTGCCCTGAGCCACATATTCTCGAACCTGAACGAAGATTTTCCTGAACAAATACCCCCACAATCCAGAAAGATAGGAACGTGATAAGAAGTAAATCTGGTAGCAATAGACTAAATAACACCCGGGAAATGCTCCTCCCAATCACCGGATACCAAAAACCTATCAATACGGGAATAAGTCAATGTCGCCCTGCCACTGGACCACGTAAAAGACGCCCCACTGAGAGGTAAATCATGCAACGACTGTCTGTCAATAAACTCTGAAAAATCAGCCATCGCCCTGGTCCATCGTCCCCCCATAGATCTCTCAGCAGGCGTCCGAACCACATTGAAATCCCCACCCACACACCAAGGTAACTCCCACACATGCCTAACATCACTAAGCTCCTCCCACAACACTGACCTCCCCCTATCATCCCCGGGCCCATACACACCTGAGAACACCCAATCAAAACCATCCTCCACCATAGAAAAAGAGCATGAAATCGAGAAACGGCCTATACGCGTATCCCGGAACGAGACCCATCTCCTATCCCATAACACAATCACACCTCCCGAAGCTCCGCTAGATGCCATGAACGCCCATTCCACAAACCTATTACCCCACAAACATCGAATCACTCTATCATTCACCGCTTCCAACTTTGTCTCCTATAAGCAAACAACATGTGCATTCCACTTCCCAAGAGCCAATCTAACTATCTTTCTCTTTTCCGGGCAATTTATCCCCCGTACATTCCATGACACTAATCGTAACAACATGAGAAACAATCTAAACCGCCTCACCCCTCCGTCTTCCCCCACTCCTTTCCCCTTCGGTACCCTTGGAACCACTCCAGCACCCATCGTAATTCACCGTGCACACCAAATTACGGTACTCTCTCTCCCCCTTCCAACATGAAGGAGATCTATGAACCACCACAGCCCTATCCGTACTACTCTTCTCTTCCACCGAATTCTTCACCAAATCCAAAATAAGCTCCTAACCTTTCTTATGGTGGATTCCAAACTTGACCCCTATTAATGAAGCCACATTCACAACGTTCTCCTTAACCCAATTATCCGAATTCAATTCCGAACAATCAATTACAACTGGTAACACATTTTCCAACACTTCCATACTCTCCAGCTCCTTGCATGATGACGACCCGCCGCCCTCCGAAACCACTGATAGTGCACCAGAAACATCATCACCATTTCTTTCCCTACCCTTCAGTGCCATATCCCTCTCATTACTGCCAGAATCAATGCCTTCATGACCTGTTGAGTAACCCCATTCACTTCCAGACTCAAACTCCCCAGCCGAAGACAGGTCAGACGAAATAATTGAACTAATATCCACAGACCCATTCACAGCATCATTATTCATAATCACCACTCCTCCTTTATCAACACCCTGCATACCATACAACCCAGAACAGACATTTAAACCACACCCCTGCTTTGCCGACAGTAGCAAATGGCCAACGGGCCTTCTCCTCCCTTTCTCTATCCCACTGTTGTGCATCGAACCTGGCCTCAGACCATTAAAGACAAACCGCCGCTCCATATGAGCCCTTCTCGACACTCCCCTGACAACCACCTCCTTGCCTCGTCGGCACGAACCAGCTTCCGGACCTTCGTCAGCCCCATTTGCCCTTAAAGCAACAGCAACCTTCGACGACCCGCCATCCAAAGCAACCGAAATCGAATTCCGATCCGAACCCTCACCATCGCGATTCGATTCTGACAGAACATGGTTCGGATCCGGGTCGGGCTCCATACCCGGATCCACATCTCTTGGATCCCAGCCGGGTTGACCCATCACCATATCCTCCCCACCCGAATCCTCCAAACCATATCCTGACCCAGTTGAATGGTCTTTAACCTTCAGTTTATTAGCCCTATTATACACGGGCCTGGTATTGTATACAAGAGGGCCTGCACCACCAGCCCCATCAAACCCACCATGAACTTGGGTCATCTTATTTCCCACAAGCCCAATACCCTTCCTTGCAAAACATGGCCCATCCCTCACAGCCCATTTCCCAACCCTACTTACGCCGCACAACCCTTTCATTACACTATTGTCAACAAAAGGGAGCGTCTGCTCCTGCCATCTGTCCCCCCAGAAACCAGCATCACCACGTGCCACTCCACCACCTCTCATCCCACGCTTCTTCCTCATGCCCCTACTTCTGTGCGCGATACGCGCGTCATCCTCCACCATACAACGCCTATCACTAATACCAGTCATCCCCTTCCTCGCCTCAGCCCTAGAAGCCTGCTTCGCCACCGTAAAAGATGATCGCATGGAAGGTTGAGCATACCTTCGATCGAACGCTACCTACCGGCGAATATCCAACCCTTCTCTCCACCCACTAGACTGTAAAGCCAGCCACTCGTTCCTCTGAAATACCAGAGTTCTGAAACCCCCTTCAAGACATTGAGTAGTCGCCACCACTGAAACGCGAAAACATACGGCATCATCATGCACAAAGATATAAGGAGGGCTGGATCTACCGACATCGACTATGATGGCCACTTCGTCAGGCCGGCATGGATCCACCTTCTCCAAACTCCTATAACCACCACACAAGTCTCCCACTCTTTTAAATAATTGTAGACAACAGAGATGCAAGGGAACTCCCTTAAGAAAAATCCGACGAACATCACTCCTTTGCCATGGTGCCACCGCCCCTATTCCGGAGGACCATGCATCCAACACCATTCGCCTATTTCCCCAGTTGCGTCGACCAGAGACCAACACCTTCATAGCCACCTCCTTAGATGGGAAGCAAAACAGGTAGTAGCCATTGTTGAGCAGAGCAATCGAAAAACCCGACGCCACTTTCCAGACCCTCATAGCCCATTCCTCCACCTTGTCCGTCTCTTCCACCTAAGTCCTCAAATCGCCCTACCAAGCACGATCGCAGAAACTCTTTTCGCCGGCAAATGGACTCCTCGTCAACATAAAGCGACGGACCTCTTGGGGGGCTTGCTCCTTAACCTCGCCACCCCAAAAGAAAGAAGGGAGAGCAGCAGCCTCCATGTAGGATCTCATTACTCAGACCAATAATCAAGAGAGAAAACAAAAGGGTGTATACAGAGGTCACCGGTAAGACACCGGCGACCTCAACAGAAATGATGAGTAATTAAACATAAATAGGGTGTAATTATAAAAAAATTCACACACCACTCTGGCAAGATCCCCAACAGTCACAAGGACTCCACAAATAATGCCACTATTAGCATTCACCCCTGTTCCCTCATTAAGTTTTGCCACGAGTGCCTGAAATAAAAGATGCAATATAAGAGCGGTGATAATTACTAATCTGAAAAACAATAATAAAGAAATGAAAGATAATTGACCTCGTGTATTGGAGCAATATAAGGAAGGATTAATCGTTCACAATTGCGAATTAAGCAGCCCAGCAACTTAGCACTATCTTCTCTGCATTTGCTGTCTCCACTGCTGACACATAAAGATAAGTCAATATCTGAAGCTTTAAAGAGACGATAAAAAGGAATAAGGTCTCAGCAATATAATATCCTATGTTATTAGGGTATCCAGTAGATATCACAAGCTACGACCCTTTAACCCTACCTTTGTTTCAGATACGTTAACAACTGAATAAGATGGCGGCGAAGAGCAGGAAGAACATATGCTGGATTCTTTTCGGATAATCTCCCAGCCACTGAAATTGCATACTCTCTAACTTCAAAATCCTATGCGAAGAGAGCACAAGCAATGGAGAAAGTGAGCGCATTGGAAAAACGAACATTTCATCATCTAGCAAATCCTCGTGTTAAGTTCCTTTCAAAAAAAAAATCCTAGTGTTAAGTAGGGACTGACACTAATAAAGCTGAAAATTGACACCAAGATTGACAGGTCAACCACTAGGTAATTGTGTTTTTCCATCGGAGTGAAAGAATCAAGTGCTTTAACAGTTCCTCTATGGAAACAAAAGTGTGTACTTCACAAAACAGCGATGTACATACGTATCGACACCCTATAAGAACATACAAATTCCATTTGTGAGAAAGATATAAAGAGCTTATGCAAATTCCAGGCTTCGACAATATATCCATATCTTAATTCAAAAATAAAATTAGGAGGAGCATATTTATACACACACGCGGGCATTCCATTCACTGAAATGTGCATCCTATCCCTGCAAAAGGACATAATAAAAGCGGCTTTGACGAGTGACAATTGTACTGAACAAGTCTTTCTCAAGTGTTAAACGGAATGGACACACAGATCTAACTACCATTATTTGTACAAAGTAGCTTCTCTCAAGACTCAAGCCACGTTATATCATGCTTAACAGACCGAGCATTTAACAAGAACAACAAGCAATGACCCAAAAAATATCAACTTTTATATGTGGTAACCACCTATAACTTGCATCGCTCTTGGGAAAAGACTCAAAGCTCCCAATAAAACACAATATGCCTCTTTCAATTTCTTTCATAACGAAAACTGCCATTATTTATACAAAGAGGCTTGTCTGAAGACTCGAACCTCATTATCATGCTTGACAAACTGAGCATCTAACAAAGCAACAAGGAAAGACCCCAAGAAGATCACCTTCTATAAGAAGTAACCAGCTATAACTAGCATCACCTGTCAGGGAAAGACTCAAAGGTCCCCAAAGGAACATAAGATGCATCCTTCAATTTCTTTCATAATCTTGAAAGATTCTCATTAATCTAATTTCTCCCAAACCACTTTATGCCCTCTGTTTCCCTCAACTCCAGTACAACCTTCCCCCACCCCAAACAAAATAAACATAGACACATAAATATTTGATGTTCACAGTAAGAATATACCTTGCATGGGAAGTTAAAATAACAAAGAACGGTTACAATTTTGCGCACACACATTGGTTACATGCAAATAAAAATAATTATTATTATCTTGTTTCTCGCCAACTTTTTCACAAATAATCCGCTATTTATTACTTTAATCTACTTAGAGGCCTTCTCCTGAGAAAACTTTTAGTAAAATACCGAATTGAAGTTTTACTTTCAAAAGATGTCTTTACCAAAAAAAATTCATTTCCATATCTTCACTAAGCATTCCTCAACCAAAACAAGCCTTCGCAGAAAGTAGAACGAGGCAGATCACATCATGCTCAATTCTTCGTTTTTCATAGCCAAAAAAATAACAGAGTTTAACATAATAATAACCAAAGTATATATATATAGAAGTCATGTCTGGATGAAATGAAATAAATTCAGAGTGTCAAGCTTGAGAACTCGAGTTCAAGTATGAGGCACTGAGACACATCATGCAAAAGGTCAGCTGACTTATGACCTAACAGAACTGAACTACATAGTTTATAATAGAACTATAAAGTACCAATTTTCATACAGCATATCAACATAGCATTAAGTGTGCACTACTAGAAACATTTTTTTTTTTTAATGGACCAGAAACAATATTTGACTACATATTAATTAGTAAAACTGACTCTCAATACATTTAGCATTCATGAATTACCTAGAGGGGGTATAGATATATTGAGAATTCATAATGAGGATGCAGGAGCAAAGGATGTAACAGTAACTGCATCCACTCTAACTGCAAGCATTGGCAGTGGCAAAGATAATGGTGTTGCTATAGCAGTGATAATCAAAGTAGTTACAGGTTCATTGACTCTGCAACTGTGATTGTCCAGTGCATACTGAACTTTTCATTATGTGTGTAGCAAGGAGTTTAACACAGTTCAAACTTGTCATTTACTCTTTCTCTCCACTCTCCTTTCCTACTAAAGTTGGGAAAATTCATTTCTAACCAATCTAGGAAGAGAGATAATTATAAAATCAGAATCGCAATCAATGATGTTATAAAAACCTATCCTTGGAATTTCTTCCAAGAACTTTGTTCTACTTCTCACCAATCCCCCTCCATGTTCCATGAACTGTGGACAACCATCAGACCTAAGTTATTGTTCAAAAAGGTTTCAACTCTTTGATTAGGAACAAAAATAACAAATTAGCAATTTGTGTGATCTCCCGCTATATTACGAAGAAATCACACCTCATCGTTCAAAGCAGCAAATATAGCACTCAAACAATCAGCCTGTGCAAGATAATTATCAAAGCCTCCATTCCCATGCAGAGAAGAAAAGATTGAATGTCGAACAGTGACATCAGCATCTGCCACAGCTGCAATGAGAAGCTTTTCTACAATCTGCAGGAAGAGCAAAATCAGTGAAAAGTAACCCTCCAAATATAAAAAAATCAGACATACTGCAATTTCATACATTGAGAAACACATCATTATCTCTTTCAAATTTGATTATTCCCATCTGAGCCTCACAAACCATTAAATATGCAGTCAACGTATGTAGAACACATTATACATGAAATGTCAGCAAGCCAAAAAAAATATATGCAACAAAGATTGATGACAGGAAGAATACAGATGAAATCAGTTAAAGAAAACAGAGAGTGAAAGAAAAGGACAATCCATATAACAGAAGAAATCCAAAAAACTCAAAAATATTTAAAGTTAGTGTTGCTAAAAAGAAATTCCCACTTAATAGTATCTACAGCTTTATGAATAAGCCAATGCCTAAAACTTAAGAACGACCTACATATTTGAAAATGATTCATATGTTGACACAAGTATGCAACAAAATAACACTGGACAGAAAATTTTCAGTACAAAACAAGCCAATTGGCTGGTACCGCAATTTCTTTTTCCTTTTTTTTCTTCGTTTCGAGTTAGGAATTATAGACAGCGCTCAACAAGGGAGCACAACCCAAAAGCTACACAAGCACCAGATAGGGGGGCTAAAATCTCCCCACATAACTCTTAATTCACTTTTGTGCTCTATTGTACTCCCCCTAATCGCTATTACTATTACACCATACATAGTAGCAACATAAAATATTTCTCTTTACTTTCAAGAAAAAATAATGGTATTACATTTTCATTAAATTGCCACACCATTTCGATTAAGAATATGTTACTTTAGATGATAAGAGTATGTTAGTTTACTTCCCATGGGCATAAAGGTGTTAATGATAAACTGCTTCAGTACAAGTTGGGCCACCAGGCATTTATATCATCCGGATCGGGTAGACCCGTTCCTTGTAAGGGGCTGGATCAGAGGGCGGTTTCGGGACGGACCAGTGCGATCCAGATTTCAGAGGCTTCGCGACCCATTACAGGGGCTTCGTGACCTCTTTCCACTGCTTCGCGAACCTTTTCTGATGTTTTACAACCTCCTTTATCCTCTTCTCAGAACGCGGAGGCATCACGAAATGGATTCAATGATGGGTTCAAAGTGGTGAGGGATAGGCGTCGACGGAATCTATTGGCGAAGGAAGGGATGGTCTCGGTTATTAAGCAGGGTCCCTCTCAGGTTGCAGTTGGGTTGAGCCGATCACAAATTGATGCTGGTCTGAATCAGATTCCTTCCAACGGGCAGGGGTTGAAGCCTAGGGTCGGGATGTTTGGAGGCCGGGACAAAGGGATGTTTTACCGTCATCGTAGCCGGTTTGAAAAAGGTAAAGAAGAGGCTGGGGGACCTCTCTCAATTTCAAAGAATGATGCAAAGAAGGGGGAACCAAGTAGCAGTGTGTTTGGTGATGCCAATGATGCAATTCATGGTGTGAATGAAACATTTGTGGAGGATTGGGCTGGTTTGGGAATTGAAACACATTCCCTTGAGGGATCGGATTGCCCCTCTGTGGGTGGTTTTGATTCGGGTGGTGGGTGGGTTCAAGGGCTCCGACCGCTTTCACAAGGAATTGGAGGGATTATGAACCAGATGGGATCTTTGTTAGCCGTTAATGCAGATGAAGTGGGGGACATGAGTTGTTTTGATTCGGGAGGTAATGAAGAGCTAGGGATTATGGAGGAAATGGTTTCTTCGGGTGAAAAGTATGGGAATGGTGAGTTATGCCTATGGAGGGAGCCAGATGGCATGGAGGTGATGGAGGATGTGAGACCGGTTGTCGTCGATGTTTCCGATTGTGATGTGCGCTCTTGGGTGAAAAATAATGTTTTGGTAGTTGCGAAAAAGTTGTGGGTCTCCTATGAGACTCAAAAGGAGAGAGGGAAGGCTTTGATTTTGTCATCGGTGGATGATCAAGAGAAGGAGGGGGGTGTGGGAGAGGAGAAAGCTATATGTGTGGCTCCTCGAAAGTCGAATTCGTGGAAGGGGGAGAGGGAGATGAGGGGATTAGTTTGCAATGTCAAATATGATGGTGGGAATGGCGGATCGCAAGTGCGGGGTGGAGGAAGCGGTGGGAGGAGGCGAGAGGAGGGTGCTTTGAGAGTGTTACCATGAAGTTACGAATCATTTCTTGGAATGTCCGAGGTCTCAATTGCCCGAATAAGAAGATGTTAGTTAGGATGGCGCTTCGGAAATGGGATGCTCACATTGTTTGTTTGCAGGAAAATAAGATGGAGGTCTTTTCTGACAGTGGGGAAATCAGTTTGTTGATTGGTTCTCTTGGGGCTTCAGGATGTGTACTTGTGATGTGGGACAGGAGATGCGTGGCTTTGGTGGATTCAAGGAAAGGTCAGTTTTCGGTTTCTTGCTCCTTTTCTATGGTGGATGATGGCTTTTGTTGGGTATTTTCGAGGGTCTATGGTCCAGTTGATGATAGTGATAGGGAGCATCTTTGGGAGGAGTGGGGACTTCCTTAGTGTGTGGGAGGGGACTTTAATGTGGTGAGGTTTCATTCTAAACGATCTTCTGGTGGACGTCGGACTCAGGCTATGAGGGATTTTTCCAAGTTTATCGACAGATACTTGCTTCATGATCTCCCTTTGGTTGGGACCCCATTCACTTGGTCCAGTTGCAGGGCTTCTCCTTCTTTTTCCCGTATCGACCATTTTCTGGTGTTCGGTGACTGGGAGGAAAATTTACAGAGGTGATTCAGACTGTTGCTTCTAGATTTACCTCGGATCATGTTCCGCTTTTTTTGGATTGTGGTGGTCTTACTGGGCGAAAGCCTCCCTACAAATTCGAGAATATGTGGTTACGTGCTGAGGATTTCCAGTCTCGAGTGATGGAGTGTTGGACCACCCCCGGGATGCTGGGCTCTCCTTGTTTCATGTTGGATTTGAAGTTACGCACTTTGAAGCTCATATTAATTAAATGGAACAAGGAGGTTTTTGGCAATCTGGAATCGAGGAGGAACAAATTGATGTTGGAAATTGTTGATACTGACATATTAGACTTGGGTGGGGGATTAGATGAGGAGATGCATTTGAGGAGGGAGTTGTGTCTTGCAAAGATTAAGGAGATAGCAATTCAGGAGGAGATTTCTTGGTGGCAGAATTATTTCTAAGGCCCTTTGGCTTAAGGAAGGGGATCGGAATACGAAATTATTTCATCGTATTGCCAATGCTCATCGGTGATCCAGTTTCATTGGAAGCATCACTATCGATGGTTCTTCGTTGTCTTCTAAGGCATAGATTCACCAGGGTATAGCAGCTTATTATCAGCATCGGTTTGAGGAGACCGAGGAGTGGAGGCCTTGATTGGATAGGCTTCAATTTGGTACCATTTCTGTGGAGGATCGTGATGGTTTAGAGGTTACATTCTCAGAAGAAAAGGTTCTGCGGGCTATGAAGCAGTGTAATGGGGATAGAGCACGGGGCCCGGATGGCTTCATTATACGATTTCTTCAAGAGTGTTGGCATGTGGTTCGAGAAGATGTTATGGGGACCTTTCATGCCTTCTTTGTGGAAGGTTGCTTCGTGAAATCCCTTAATGCTTCTTTCATATCTCTTATCCCTAAGAAAGGGGATGCAAAGGACATTAAGGATTTTAAGCCTATTAGTTTGATTGGTTGCATCAATAAGTTGGTTGCGAAGGTGTTTGCGACTTGGCTTCGGGGTGTTCTTGATGGTGTTATCCTGGATACTCCTGATGCTTTTGTTGGGGGACGACAGATCCTTGATTCGACGCTTTTTGCTAACAAGGTTGTGGATGCTAGACTTCAGAGTGGGATTCCAGGTGTCGTGAAGCTTGATGTGGAAAAGGCTTAAGATCATATTAATTGGGGATTTTTGTTATACATGTTGGAGAGATTAGGGTTTGGGTTGAGATGGCGTAAGTGGATGGAGTTCTGTATCTCCGTGGTACGATTCTGTGTGTTGGTTAATGGCTCCCCTTTTGGTTTCTTTGGGAGCTCCAGGGGGATCCGCTGTCCCCGTTCCTTTTCCTGGTGGTGATGGAGGCTTTTAAGAGACTGGTGACTAGAGCATCGAATCTAAGCTTGTTACGGGGCTTTCGAGAGGGGGATGCGGCAACTCAAATTGTAAACATCTCGCACCTCCTCTTTGTAGATGACACCCCGATTTTTTGTGATGATGATGAGGAGCAGTTGCGTCACCTCCGTTGTATTTTGTTATGTTTCCAGGCTGTGTCAAGACTAAAGATTAATATTGGAAAGAATTCAATTTACCGGTTGGGGAGGTGGGTCACATCCCCTTTTTGGTTGTTGTGCTTGGCTGTAGGGTTAGTCAGTTTCCATCTGTTTATTTGGGCATGCCTTTGGGAGCATCGGGCCAGAGAGCTAGAGGTTGGGATACAGTTGTGGAGCTAGAGCGGCGGTTGGCTAGTTGGAAGTGTCAGTACCTTTCTAAAGGTGGGAGACTCACCTTGGTAAAGAGCACGTTATCCAATCTTCCAACTTATATCCTCTCTTATTAGATTCCTTGCAGTGTGGCTCAGAAGATTGAGATGATTCAACGCCAGTTTTTGTGGGGGGTACTATGGATAGTCCATTGCTTCATCTGGTGCGATGGGATGCTGTTTATCGGCCTTTATAAGAGAGAGGCCTGGGTATTCTTTTTTTTTTAAGATAAGTAATAATATAAAAGGGCGCTCAAATAGGGAAGGCTTGGGTATTCGCCGGTTGATTCCTTTCAACAAAAGCTCGTTTGGGAAAATGGTGGTGGCGTTTTGGGAAAGAAAGGGACCGTCTATGGAGGAGGGTGGTTTCATGCCGATATGGTGAGAGGTTGGTGCACTCGACCTGTCCAGATTCGCATGGGTATGGGTGTGTGGAAGGATATTTGGAGGGGGTGGAATTCTTTTGCTCTGTTTTTCCGCTTCCGAGTTGGTGATGGAGCTTGTGTTTGTTTTTTGTCTGATCTTTGGTGTGGGGAGGCCACGTTAGCTTCCTCTTTCCCTTAGTTATTTTTCCATTGCTCGGGACCGTCATGCCTCTATAGCCGACTATTATCGTCTTGATACCGGGAGGCTTGTGTACGATGTTCAGTTTGGGAGGTGCTTTCAAGATTGGGAGTTGGAAGAAGTTTCTGGCCTTCTGGAGCTCTTGTACTCTCAGACTTGGATCAGATGCTTTGGTTTGGTGCCCGCTGGCTAATGGGAGATTCACAGTCTCTTCCTTCTTTAGGGGTCATATGCCTCGTGGCGACTTGGTTTGGTGCTCTAGTGCCCCTTTGAGGGTTGATTTCTTTGCCTGGACAGTGGCTTGGGCAAAAATTCTCACATTGGATAATTTTCAGCGACGTCAATTCATTGTTGTCAATCGGTGCTTCATATGCAAAGAGGATGGGGAGTCGCTGGATCACCTTCTGTTGCAATGTCCAGTATGATTGTTGGTGCATGCTCTTTGGCCTTTTTGGTGTTTCGTGGGTCATGTCTGAGTCGGCTTGCCAGGTGCTTGTCGCATGGAGTCTTTGTGTTGTCGAGCCTCATGTGCGCTCCTTTTGGCGGGCGGCTCCCCTTTGTCTTTGGTGGAGCTTACGATTGGAGCGCAATATGTCGTGTTTTGAGGGGAAAGAGTCTACTATCAGCGTCATCAAGGATTTTTTATTTCCAATTTGTTTTATTGGGTGGAGGGTAGATTTTGTAAATCCATAGATGAAGTGTGATGGATTGAGAACTTGAGCACATTAATAAGAGTTTTATCTCCTCAAAAGCCTCTTATGCATTTCCTTCCACAAAGACCACCAAGACACAAAAGCAGAATTCTCCAAGCATCACTGGCCAGATCTCCCACGAGGCAACCTCTCTGAGCCTTAAGAGCATTCCTCGTAGAAAAGACGTAATCCACTGCACCTGAAGAGGCAAAGGAATATTATCCTCACTGTCACGAGACCCTGGGCAACGGAGAATAAATGATCCCATTGTTTCCTCATCCCTCCTACACATGTAGCACTACTTAACTTTACATCACTTCACCCCCCTCAAGTTGGCCATTGTAAGGTCCGACTTCCTTCAATGTCACTCTCTTTGCCGAAGAAAAAACAGTCGAGACTAAAGTGGATACCTTAGGAATAAATAAATAGAAGGAGCTGAAAGATCCTGCCTTATCGTAGGAATGAAGGGATGGGAACACCCGATGCGAAAAGAGGATTTCTTAGTGAATTCACTTATTCTATTTCTCTCTATCTAAATAATCAAAATTCACTTTCTTTGCTAATTATAAGTTAAAAAAAAAAGTCTTAGCTTATGAAGGTGAAACCCTAACGTTAGTCGGCCGTTACACAGCTGGATTAGCCACTGAGAAAAATAAAAATCCCATGAGCTAAAGGTTTCTCCAAAGCCACTGTCCAAGCAAGAAAGGCCACTTTAATGGAGGCCTTTGTGCGCTTCCATGAAAAAGGAAGAGCCTAATCACTCAACTACCCCATGTCAAAAGATCACACTACGAATCTCTCCTGAAAAGAAAAATTCATAACCACTCATCAGACTCCACACCACACCCTCCACCCTCTGGCGGTAAAACGCTGATAAGATTTCATATATGTCCTCCAACTCGGAATCCTTAAAGTGTCTAGAAACTATACATCACATGTCATCCATTCGTTATCAAGGCGAGAGCAGTCAATAATCAGGCATGTCTCTTTGTCAACACTGAGTAGTACTCCCCAATCTAACTACATGAACTATCCCTTACCCAAAGGCCAGAAGGAAAAATGATTTAAAACCCCATTCTGTCCTAAATATTTTTTTTATAAGAAATATATAAAAAAGAAAAGCGCTCAAACGGGGAACACATCCCATATTCAAGGAAAGCACATAAGACCTACGGCCCAAGAGAACCAAATCCGTCCTCCTAGATGAATTTCTGAACCCAAATAACAGTCTGGTGCCAACCTTCCAGATGGAATCCCAAACCCAATCTATATTCGGGTGCCTCATTTTTTAAGGATACCAACCACAACTATTGACAGAATGGCCCTCCTCTAGACCCTACTCCTCTCTACCACAAATAGCAATAAATATTTACCCAGCAAAACATGATTTTAATAGAGTGAGTATCCTAATCCACAAACCCCCCATCTGTATCTGCCGACACACCTGGTCCCAACTCAAGAGATAGTACTTGAACTCCTCCATCCTTCCACATAGAAAATTCCACTAGGATATCTCAAGTGATTGTCTCACTGAAGCTGGGATTTAAAACAATGATATGGAGTAAGTAGATACACTTGATAGCGTGCTCTTCATAAGGGTCAAGCGACAACCCTTCAGATGCAGTCTCTTCAACTCTACCAGCCTATATTGCGACTCTCCTTAAAGGAGCGCCATAAGGCAAGCCTCAGTGTGATATCGAGAATTCCCAATTTTCTTCCACCCTACGAGCTCATGCTGCCAAAAGCAAGCCTAGTATGATATCGGGATCTCACATATCCCACAACATTGGCTATCTGTAAGAAGATAAATCTGGGTCCTGTGAACCACCATGCAATCTCACTTTTCCCTCAAGTTACTTTCAAGCCAGAAATTGCCTAAAGCGAACCAACACTTCTCAAATACCTCAGTTGACTCGCATCTATATCACAAAACCTATGGTTTTTGTTTTTTTATACATAAGATGTATATAGAAAACACTCAAAGGGGGAGCAAACCCCAAAGCAAGAGAGAGAGGCCCAAAAGGCCTTACGGGCCTAGACATCTCAAAAAAATAACTTTCTCCTCTATGAATGAACAAAATCTAAAAAAAAACTATGGGGTCATCTACAAGAAAATGCGAATTCTCCATCAGTTGCATCTGCTCTCTACCCACTCCAAAGCCTTTTAATGGATCCACTACCCTCCTTGCCAGAAAATTAACCTCCATAACTATAAGGAATAGAAATAGCCATAGTGGGTCTCCCTCATCGAGGCTAAAGAAGAATCTAGATAAAAATCCATTCACCAGCACCGTGAATTTGACAAGAAAGTCCATGGAAATTAGTTTCGGAGTCTCACAAAAAAGTCTTAACAAAAGTTGTGGTGTGAGACTAAACCCCACAAATATATCCATCTAGAACTTAGAATTTAGTGGAACATTATAAATCGCAAAAGTTGAACAACCTACTGTTGCATGCTCCGAATCTCAACAATTTTCTTTTAGACACAAATCAATTGAACACTACATGCCAAAGGGGTTACTCTCCAAGAAAACTACACTTTCATAGAAAGCCTGGTTTGTTTTATCTCAACCATGCTAGAGCCCATCTGGACTTGAAGATGATTTAGTGCATCTAGTCGCACCTCGACCGCGGCTTCTACTTCTATACACATGGCCTCCATGTAATCCTCAGGCATCAAGTCGCTTTGATTCAAAACCCATACTAAAGGAAGAGACTGTTTGATTGGCAGGACTGCATTGTGGCAATAATTATAGTGAAGGGCATAGTGCCTGTAGCAGACCAAGGAGATGTTCGAAATGCCAAGAGATTCTCACTATTACGAAAAAATATATGATAAAGAAATGTGTATCAATACCTATGTTTATCTCCAAAGGCTACATTCCTACCAATCACATGAATTCAAAACACAAAACATAATAGAACATCCCAAATGACCATAGGACTTCTTAATGTATACCTTGAGCACAACACCTTTTTTTTTATAAGTAAGAATAGCACCACACCTTCTTTGTTGTGGTTGTTCTTGTAATCTTCTACCACGTCTTTACAAATGACTAAATTTTTCTACTACTAACAAAGGCCAAAATGGCCAAGGAGATAGTTTCATCAAGGTCCTCTGTGACAAATATGAAAGAACCTTACAAATGACTTCACAATTAATTGATCTGAACTAGTACCAATCAATCGTTGGAAGTTGTGTAGCACCGATACTTCTTTGGAGGCGTCGTGGCGGTATCGGACACATGTTCAATACACCAAAGAAGTATCCGATGTTCTACAATTAATTTTTCAATATTCAAATATGGCTGGGATACACGGGGATACGGGAGGATACCTCGAGGATACGCGGCAATACATTGTGGATACTTTTTGGATATGTCGCCATACCTTTTTGGACACTTTTTTGCAAATCTAATGCTTTTTTTCCTCGTGCAATGCTTCCCATTGTCAATTAACTTTCTATTTGTGATTTCTTAACCATTTTTTATAATGAAAGTAATATAGAACATATAACTTACTAATCTAAGCTAACGAACAATTGAATGATTTAAGCTTCTAAATTTAACTGTGTTTTTAGTTATGAACATTTTAATTATTGCATTAAAGTTAATAATATTATAGAAAATTGGTTAAAATGTATTTTTTTATGAAAAAAATATTTTGTCGTATCCTGTAGTACCCGTATCATGTTCTTTTTTATTTTAGATTTGTCGTATCCCCTATCCGCATCGTTTCTATGCCCCTTACCCATATCGCATCCGCATCCCGTACCCCTATCAATGCTACATAGATTGGAAGCAAAGCAACTAAACTAAAACTAACGGCTCCACTTATGGTTCCTTTCAAATGAAACTGCCAAAACACACTCGAAAATAATCTCAGGCATGCCACGGCTAGGCCAAGGCATGCCATGGCATGCCTTGGCCTAGCCGTGGCATGCCTTGGATTTCGATTCCGGCGAACGACGACGCTATATCTTGAATCCTACGCCGGTTAATGATGCGATGGGATAACTTTTGATATTGACTCATGGAATATTCACCTTGACAAGAAATTATCTACATGATAAAATATGTATCACAAACACTAAGGGCTCTAATGAAAGATATAGCTCCATGAGCAAAGGCTCATGTCATGATAAATCCTGCGATATATCCCTTCCCTGCCCCCATCGAGAAAGAAGCAGTTGTCGTTTGAAAATAAAGGCTTTTCTCATGTTCTACGTATCTATCTTCCAACAATCTTCAGAAACACAAGCCAAAGTTGACAGAACCATACATATTCTACCCTCACGAAGCTATAAAATAGGAACATTGTAGCATTTTGTGAGACAATTCCATCATTTACAGCAAGCAAAATGAAATATGTATTCAATATTTAATTACATAAGGCATACGAAATTATCCTTCAGACATGGTCTTCTTTACCATACCTACTTTCTGCTTTTCTCTCCCTCTACTCCATCCTAAACCTCAGACTTCTATGTGGCCTCGAATCCAAATCTCCACGGAAACAACTACCGCGTGAAATCCACCGCCATTCGAAACCTCCTTCCATCCTCAAACTCTGGTGGAACGCCTTCCAATCGCCGAAACCCCCTTCCTCCTCTTCTTCACATATAGGCCGCTCATAGGGCGAAAAAGGTACTCTTCCAGTTCCGCCACCGTCCAAACCACGATCGATCAAACCAAGCGGTCGAGACAGCACCCCTTGCTTAATCAGAGTGGGCATGTGATGAGAGTGCCAAAGACTTCTTGAAGAGAGATTCAAAGAATCCTAAACATCGGTGATATAAATCGGTCTTAGTTTGTGAATTTGTGAAGGACACCTGTCCCTGAACCATAACTCAAGTTGGTTAAAGGTGTGATGTGGTTGGTGTAGGTTATAGGTTGAATTGTATCATAGATCATGGGGGCATCTATTCACACCACCAGTAGTGTGAGATAAATACGGCACCATCAGTTTTACTACTCATTCTCCACAGCAGGGACCAACATCATGGACCTTGGAATCCGCATTTCAGTTTCAAAGATAAATGTATCAGTTCGCTCCAACACTTGGTATGATATTGTCCGCTTGGGCCCAGCCCGAACGGTTTTGATCTTGACCTTCCCCCAAAATGTCTCATACCAATTAGAGACACATGCACATATAAGCACAACACAATCTCTATACTCGGACGATAAGGGACATCACATTACCCCCTCTTGGGACCCAGCATCCTCGTTGGCAAAACCCGTATGGGTTTGTGCATACTGCCACAATTAATTTCGTTCCGGCTCCGGCTCCAATACCATCTATAATAGCCCGCTTCAACACTTGGTATGATATTTGTCCACTTTGGGCTCAGCCCCGCACGACTTTGCTCTTGGGCTTCTCCCAAAAGGTCTCATACCAATTGGAGACACAAATGCACATATAAGCACACCACCATCTATATACCCGAGTGACGTGGCACATAACAATAAATACATGAAAGAATATACAAGAGTGCAAATAGCTTGCTTAGGGTCCATAGAAGACTGGAGAGAGACCGAAACAAAGCTATTTCAGAGTTGTGGACTAATTAGCAAAAGCAACCTCAAAACGTCAGTATTTTGGTCAGGATATTACTGGCATTTCAAAATAAGTGTTGTATTTGATTTCCCTAAAACAATTATATGTTAGGGTTAATTTGGTAATTTTACAACGTTGTTAACGGAACTGAAGGGCATGTGACGGACAGGGGTGATTTGAACAAAATCAAGAGACTGATGGAGGTTAGTGGAGAGGGAAAATAATACTAGTGGAGGTTCTTCGATTAAAATGATAATAAGAGGGGGTTTGCGAAGATTGCCCTAAAGTAAAAAAGAAATATATATATATATAAACACACACACGAAGCCATATTAATTTTTTGTTGTCAATCAAAAAACAAAAATGTGATGTGATAGCAGTTGGATCAATTTTCGAAAGAAGAAAAAAAAGGAAACCTCTTCAATAAGACGTCGTCGCTTTCCCCCAATTCGATTGGACCTACTAGAACTAAACTGTGTACATGCCACACCAGAGAAGGAATTCGCAATCAATCTGCAGCAACACAGGGCAGCATCTTTTCGTGTAGCTCCATCATCATCTTCCAAATATACTACAACTGATTCCCTTGCAAACTCTAGAAGATCGTGGCCCTAAAAGAAATAATAGCTCAGTATTAAAACGAAAAGGAAAACTAAGCAACAAAGTAGACAGTATGACTACGCAAACCTTGAAATTAAAATGTGCGAGAGTTTGCAAAGCGAGTTGCACTAAAGCAGAACCACTGTGTTCCAAGACTTGCTGAAGGGTACTAGCCGTATTTCCTCGACTCACGGCAACAGATGGCCTTGTTTGGGCATAATGGTGTTGTGAAAGGACCAATTTAATGCATTCAAGCAGCCGCTCTTGAATGGTTGGCAGCAAAGATGGGATACTGAAATATCAACAATTATTTAAGTCACTGCAAAAAATGTTTGACAAAAGAGTTACGGAATGCTCTATTATACCTAGCAGTTATTTGATCCAGGGATTCTACTAGTTGTGAGGAAAGGCCAGTAGAGAACATAGCATCCAAAAGACTGCGGACATGAGGTTCCATAGGAGGCCCCATGGCTTTTGCAATGTTTCCAACACAAGCCAAAGCTTCAAGCGAGGGTTTAGCTCTACGAGGAGCAATCTACAAAAAAAAAAAAAAAAAAATGTTTCAGGAACATCATACTGTATTGGATGGATTGTTATAAGTCAAATGAATATCTAAACCACACAAATGCATCAGGTAAAAAAGCAGAAACTGTGCAATAACTCCAGTCCTGGCTGATAGCCTAGATAACATACTGCATCGCGTAAGTGAGATGTTATTGTCGGCAAATAGTTGATAAGTTCACCATCCAAGGCACCAGCCATTTCTCCAAGAGCAATGAACCCACTGCCACGTTCGGCAGGTAATTTAAGAACAGTAAGAATATGGTTCATGCATATCTGTACACGAGAAATCATTTAGTAAGCACATGACAGGGCAACCAACAGTGAAGATAAGTGATCTTTTCTCATCACCATCTATAAAAAAGAAGGAAAGATCAAAACCTCCAAGTAGTTTGTAACAAAGCGGTCCCGCAAGAAATGAGCAATGCGGGGTAGAAGCGTAGTTATGCTTAGACGAACAAGGCGGTCGCGGTGCTCTAGGTATCTCAGAACAATTTCTGCAACTTCTCTATACCTTGACATCATAAACTCACCCGTATTCCTGCCCATTGAAATTCAAATGAGAACTACTAACCAAGCAAAGAAGCAGCATGTAGAGGACAGTGTCAATATTTAAAAGATGCAAAACACGGAAAATTCTAATCATCTATTTTACCATGGGGCTACCAACCATAAAATTGTTAATTGACAATTACAGGATCTAAATATTAAAGTTAAACCTTCTGAGCAGATGGCTAGTTAACATAGTATCAGAGCCAAAGTTTCTCGAGTTCAAACCTCGCCCTAAGTCACATAATCCCGGACCAGAAGCAAGAGCGGAAGATTTGAGCACGAGAGCATCAAATCCAAAACAAAAAAAATAAGAGCGGGAGCGTCTTTAAAATTGTTTATATGTATCTATTTTCCTTTAATATGTATTTGAATTTATTCAATACCACTTTTGATTATATAATTCAATATAATATGGTCCATTACAAAAAACAAATCCTTACTCTTAGCATTTATAATTGCATTTCGCTCATTATTTGAATGTAAATTATTGTCTCACACTAGAATATTACTACGACACAAGGACTTGATATTTGAAAAACAAGAAGCAACGTGAAAATTTCTAGGGAAGGGGAAAAGAAAGGGAAAAAAAAGGGCAAGTTCTACTCATTAAAAACAATGATCTAGCGTGAAAAAATAAACGGGAAAAAATATCCAATGATATAGGGCAATAACAATGCATCACATTTTATGCCTAGAAAATACCACTTAACTCCAAGAGAACCTGCAACCTAAAAATTTTCACGAACTTGGTGCTTGGAGAAAGCCAACAAATTATATCAGCAGAACCTATTATCATGTAGCTTGGCCTTGATGACAAATTACTACTATGGCATCCAAGCTGCCACGAAATACTTGCATCAGATGGCAAATAAAAAGGCTCTACTGAAGACGAAGCTTTCACGGATACAATTTGTTATGGTCTAGATTTCTTTAAAATGATGTAAAACCATAAAGTCATCAGGAAAAGTTCAGAACCAATCCCAGCATGCCAGGAAAGCAACCAATGATATAATCAGCCATATCATAATACTCCTTTGACTCATTTTTATTGAAAGCTACAAAATGATACAATAATATATATACACACACATAACGAATTGCAACCTTGTCGACAAGAAACTTCAAATAAAAATTAAAAGTATCCATCATACAAGGAATTCGTGTAAGTTTGTTCCTAAAATACTTGTAAGCATGAAATATAAAATAGAAAGAACCAAGGGAGGAAACCAAATAATCCGCTGTTTCACATTTCTCTTATAACAACAAACCTTAGAAGCTCCCCAACTGCAAGTAAAGAACCGTGTATGCTGTGAACAGGAGCATTTTTACCCAACCCATCTTGTGTAGCCTCAAACATTCGGTAATACCTGCCAGAAGTACAATAAAAAGAATAAATGATCCCTAATGTAACAACTAAAATCATAAAATACATCACAGAAAGCATAAAGAAATTTAAAATGCAGCACTCAACTATGCAAGTCAAGTTCAAAGAACTCAAAATTTTCTCCAAAGCAGAACCACAGCAGATATAAAATGTAAATAACTAATAATTTTAAATTATAATAAATAAATAAAGAAAAGCATCAGTAGAAGAGTATCATAATTAAAAACTTCTTCTATTTGTCCTATGCAATAGAGTTAGCAAGGAACAAAAACTTTCAATGACTTAGCTGATAGAAAGTGTTACAACAAATGCAGTGAACCGGTATAAAAGACAAATCAAAACAGAAAATTGAACACACCCGAAGACGATTTATCTGGTTCAACTTAATGCAAGCTTGCATCCAAGGTGAAAATTTGGCTAAAGATTTTACTGTTTGAAAATCAAGAGATTACAAGTTTCAGCTCCCAACTCTCGCTCTCACTCTCTCTATGATGTGATTTTCAATGTCGTACGTTTCCAACAAAAAACCCAAAACTCCTTTATCTCTCCCTACACAGGCTTTACGATCGGCAAGAGAGAAAAAGGTTCATAGGACCGAGGGTATGTTGAACTATATTCATTCTGACCTTTGGGACCCTTCTCAAGTTGCGTCAGATGGAGGTATTAGAGATAGGAAGGCGTTGATTGAAGACATCTCTCAAAATGACTGAGTTTAAAGTTGAGTCTACATGCCAAAATTAATCATAATTTAGAATCACAATTTGAGTGACCACACAGGAAAAAGCAGATGCCACAACGAGGGGATTGATTTCTATATTATTAGCAATCTTACTTGAAATTGGGAATGTTAGGTGTCCACCGTGTCCAAACGTCTGATATGTCAAATACCA
This sequence comes from Cornus suecica, assembly GCA_963922005.1. Taxonomy (NCBI): domain Eukaryota; kingdom Viridiplantae; phylum Streptophyta; class Magnoliopsida; order Cornales; family Cornaceae; genus Cornus; species Cornus suecica. Next base: position 44,456,203 of record OY998247.1, on the reverse strand, counting down.
AATAGAAGGTTACAATAACACTGATAAATATGCATGGTCTTTCATTTTTCTTTCATTTTTGAGCAACAGAAAGTTTTTATGCAACTTAGTATTTTAATGAAAGTGGATTATGTTTATAGGTACATATCCAGTCCAAATGTGCCACACAGTCCCCGCCCTTTGCCAAGTTGAGTGTCTGATGTCTCCAACACAACCAACCAAATTGCGGGATAGGTCAGAGAACTTAACAGATATACTTGATGTAATTTTTCACTATCACCAAATCCAAAAATTTAAACATATTAACTACTAACCATTGGACACGCCAACGCGTCTCACGCTTTTCAATAACACGAAGGCAAGCACGCAATGCCTCTACAGCCTGCTCTCTAACAGCCAATGTGGGATCCCTCAGTGCAAACCAGATAGCATCCACAAATTGCTGTACATGCACGTTGAAGACAGTAGGAGCATTCTCGGCCATTTCCTAAATAAAGACAATTAAAGAACAGATTTTAAAGAGAGATGGCATTAATGGACACCAGAATTTGATAAACTTCTTAAACAAACAAATCTGATTTTGCAATGCCATATACGAAGTGAAATTTTAGGAGAGCTAAACAATGACTCTAGCAGATAAATAACGAGTATCGTCATGTGGGGGCAACACGATTCACATTTATTAGTCAGTTAAGCTTTTCAATTTGAGAGAATTTTTTCCAGTTTAATTAGGTAAATAAGAAATCTTTGAGTCCAAATCGTTACAAGGTATTCCAGCTACAAATTTTAAAGACCAAAAATGCATTATACAGAAACAATTGTAGAAGAAGCATTTTCCAATTCTTTATATTTGGAAAAAAGTACTTGAAACCAGCATGTACAGAATAATAGAACAAGTAAAACAAAGATGCTCAAAAGGTCAACTGTAGTTGGCTTCAGCCATTAGTTGACTGGTAAGTCACTGTACAGAGTGAGGTGTCACCGTACAGCACCAGAATTGGATCAGAGGACAAGAATGAACTGTGGGCTTACTAAAACACAGTACTGATATGCTAAACTTGCTACAAAAATCATTGTCAAAAGAAACTTGTAGCACTTACTTTCAAGATCAAGACAGCAGCAAACCGGCGATACTCAACTCTTTCGGAATTAAGCCATTCCAGTGCATTTTTTACCTGAGAAACAATAATATTGCATCCTCTTATATCTCCAACAAACGTGAAACAAAGAGAGCAACAATGCAACAAACCTGGCGTTCCACTTCATCTGCAGTCATTGCCCCACCCTTCCTGGCTAGGTGGCCAAGAACTCTACTGGCAAGAATTAGAATATCACGATCACGCTTTACTTCAAATACAGTTCGCATGTAATTAGAGAACCTTGAAACCTTGGATGCACTCTCGCCAAGTGTCACATCTATCAACTCATCAATAGCCCGTAATGCTCCCAAATTTTCAGCAACATCATTACTTTCCAGTAGAACAGTGATACGATCATACAAAAGATCCATAAAACGGGAAAAAGCTTCCCCACTAAGATCATGAGCTTCTTCCTCCACGTGTTTCTTTAAAGCCAATGCAGCCCCATCCTGCGGAATAAAACCTCAGCAATGACAGAGGTAAAATAATAATAATACTAATAAATGTTCTTTTTATTAGCAATAATATTCTTTTTAAAAAAATGAGGTTAAATATGGAAGCACTTAAGAAAAGATAAACCAAAATAACAAAAAAGCATTTTATCTCAAAGATTGAGAAGAGCAGCAACCACCTCTTATCTTACAAAAAACACACACACACACAAAGATGAACAAGTATTAAAGGGTGATGAGATGAAGGAAACAAGGAACCATAAGTGCTGGATACGGTAATCGTGTCTCAAGAGCTAGAACCAAATGACCGGCACTTATCGTTTGAGAAGGGAAAAGAAAGACAGAGTTATAGACTTTAGTCACCTAGGGTTTTTATTTATGCTTATACTATTTTGATAGTGTTTTGATAGTGTTTTGAGGTTAGCGTTATTTTAATACTTCATTATATACGTTTATGTTAAGATTTTGCCCATGCAAAGGTTTGTTTATTAACAGCTCATTTAGCTTTGGATTATTGACACGTATTTTCAGTTTGCGAACTCTTTTCAGTGTCTTCTTCTCCCTTCTGTTCCTGCTTTCTTGACCCTCGGTCTCTCTAACCTATCTCCTTTGTCTGTCTCCTCATCCCTTTCCTCTGCCTTCTCACCTCCTCTGTCACACCTCAACTTTCCTTCTAGCTTCTCATTCCCTTCTTTCTTTCGGTTACTGCTGATCCTTCCTTAACTATAGGTCTCGGACCTAGGTTGTTCTAGGTCAATTTGTTTCAGATCAAGAGCAGGCCAGAACATCAGTGAACCAAACCCATCCCAGTTTCAGAACCAGACCAGAGTAAAATCTGTCCAGACCTAGTTCAACAGTGTTTACCTATAAACCAGAAAAAGAAGATTAGAAATGAGTTTTGGAGGAGCAAAACCAATTCGAAGAATCTACTAAGTCAGTCACATCTGACTTCGGCAAAGGTACACTGGTCTAATAAATATAGAGATTAATATTTTTATTTGCTTGCAAAATTTGGAAAAGGCCCACACTTCAATTAAAAGAGAAAATTAATTATCTGTTTGCTCATTGACTTTCACTACCCATTGCCTCTTTGTTGCTCGCCTCCATTACCACATTGGATTCTATCCATTATTGTTCACCTAACATAAAGAAGAAAACACTATGCACTTCCTCTTCCCTAAATAACTCCACGGAGATCCTCCCAATATGATTACCCCTACTTTGAGCATTGGCACAACGGAAAAAAAAAAATTGATAACTAAGAATTTTATAAAGAAAAGGCACCCAAACGGGGAGTGCGTCCCTTCAACAAAAGACCCCTATGGGCCAAGAGATCCCAAAAACTCTATTTTCTCCTCTAAAGATTTACAATTACGACCCTCCACCAAACTAAACAAACAAGATGTAAAAAAATCTTTGATCACCCCCGTAGGGAACTCTACATCCTCAAAACAACGTCTATTGCGCTCCATCCATAAACTCCACCATAGACATAGAGGAGCCAACCTCCAAATAAGCCGAGAAGGCGAACCAATCAGCACACTCCTCCAGGAGGTCAACACATCACGAACCGAGGCCGGCATCATCCACTAAATGTCGAAGAGACCAAAAAGAAGGCACCAGCAGTTATAGGCAATCGATTTGATTTTTTTTTAATTATGGACCTAATTGATTTTTTTTTTAACTTGTCACCGGATAAAATATTAGTCCAGTTTTTCATGTGGAGTATTTGATGCCTAACCCAAGTACATTTGAGCCTCCTGTGTTGCTAGGTTATGTTCCTACAGCAGCGCGATGTTATTGACCATCATAGTTATTACATGTCGATCTTTTTCAGCTTCAGCTATCATATATACATCGATGAGTTTTTCCTTATTGATTCGAGCTTTTTAAAGCAATACTTTTCGCTTTACTCTTCGAAGAAGATTTCATCTCAACAAGGGAGACCTGACCCACAGTTATCATTGGAGAAGCGAAAAAGAAAGATATAATTAGATATTTTAGTAAATTAGGGTTTTTATTTATGCTTATGCTATTTATGTAATGTCTCGAGTTTAAAGTTATGTACATAATGTCTCGAGTTTAAAGTTATTTAGGATTTTGTTATGATGTTGCTTCCCTAAAGTCTTCTTTCTAAACGACTAATGTAGCTTTTCGAATTATTGAAAAAATGTTAAGAATTTGCAAACTCTTTTCCCTTGTGTCTTCTTCTCTCTCGAATTCGATCTTTTCTTGAACGCTCAATCTCTCCAACCTATCTCCTTCCTCCATCTTCTCACCTCCTTCGACACACCTTATCTTTTCTTCCGACTCCTCATCCCCTTCTCTGGTTCTCGTTAGTACAAGTTTGCATCAATTGGTATGAGACATAGGTTAGTCTCCATCATTGGGATGAAAGCACCATAGTGAGATCTCAAGCCCAGGGCATGAAAAGCATGGAAAATGTCACATCCCCCCTCTAACCGGCCCCAACTCTCGAGAAAAAGTAACCTAGTGAACCCACAAGCCCGAGACGTTGTGTTCAAGTTTGAATCAACAGCGTTTAAAAAGCTTATAGCAGGCTTGTTTAATTAGAATTCTCATCCGGGCTTGATATGAGCTCGTGTTCAAATCATTTGAGTCATTCATTGCTGTGAACGAGCCTAAATAACTTGATGTTCATCAGCTTATGTTCCTGAACATATACAAGCTTATATTTATTCACATGTTCACAAACCACATGCGTATGTTGACAAACATATACGATCCTGCACAAGCTTGTGTCCACAAACATACACAAACCAAACACAATATTGTCTAGAATCAACACATTTAGTAACGAGCCTAAAAATTGAGGTCGAACTCAAGCTAGGGACGTTTGTTAAAGAGCCCAAGCTGTTCATGAACAGATAGGTTCATTTGCATTCTTATACCTCAAGTACTCACTATTTTGTCCCTAGTGCTGATGATGAAGTAAAGTATCGTGCAATTCCAGTTTGGAAGGGAATAAGGACTTGCGTTCAACACATCCGATCCTTATGTGTCCCATAGGTGATAACTCTCAAGACCCAAAAGAACTATATTCATCAAGCCGAGTATGAACAAGAATGTGGATCACTCTGTACTAATAGGAAATAACTCTCAAAATATACCCAAATTGGAACTCCACCTCCGGCATAGCACATATATGTTTGCAATACTTCACATTTTTTTGCATGTCCAAACTAACAAACTCGCGTGGACTCAAAATGATTGCAAATTTTGAGCGTTATGGGCCAAAACACATGAACCATATGTAAAATTACAATTTCAACAATTAAAGCACAAAATCGAAACTTGCAAAGCATCAAACTTCAGTTTAACCACATTTATAACCGAAAATAAAAACAAACAATTCAAACTTTGCAGTTCCATAAATAAAAACCTTGAAAATTAAGCTGGAAACGTGTAAACAACTCAAATTTCAAGCCCCCTTTTACTCTACTTTTTCAAAAACCCAGAGCGAACACCTCAGAATTATTCTCTTACTCCACATTTTCCGTCAAATTTCACATCAATAAACCCATTTTTTAGGGGAATCAACAAACCTTTGGAGGGCCTCTGGTGCACAGATCAGCAAGGACACGGTTCAGCGCATCTAGGTTTCCTGCGCCGCTACCGGTGGCCGGACCACCGAATCGGACTGTTTGCGATGAGGTCGCCATGAGGAACTACAGAACCCTAGTGCAGAACACGCATCGAAACCTCTATTAAATATATATGGGAGTGTCTATATCTATAAACAAATATATATATATATGTATCGCAGATAGATATAGTTGTATATGAGTGCGTGTGAGGAGTGAGGAAGTCCTCTTCTTCTTATGCAATTAGAAACTTTGATGATAAACGATACGGCAAAAGCTGCAAGACCCTCTCCTTCTAGAAAAGTCTGTTTGGCAGGAAAGAAAATGAGAGAAAGTGAGGGAAATCATGTATGGAGAGACGGAATAATTATCGCTCATTTGGAAAATTTCTTGTAGGTATAGAAATGTAGAAGACTGTAGAAGCAAAAGAGTTTTGGCGTCTGCGTTTTTTCTCTGAAAATTGAATCCAAAATATGACCTAAAATTGCTGATTTTATTATTTAATCACTCGTCTCCTGTTTTCTTCTATTTCTTTTGGCAAAAGCGCATACTACCGGGTTTGCATTCTTCATTTACCCTCAATTCACTTATCTCCGAATCACTATCACGTGTTTTATAAGTGTTTATTTGGTACATGGTTTGGTGTTGGTTTTGGTTTTGGTTGGAGTTAGAGTTGGTGTAGTTTTATTTTGATTCCAAATCATGTTTGGTGTAGATGATTTTCGTGTGAAAAAAAGTTAAACTAAAAAACCAAACCATGTTTGATAGAGTTGGCATGAACTGAAATTCTGAAACCAATCATATTTGGTAACTTGGAATAGTTTGACATTTTATTTATTTAAAATAATATTTTGTAAATATATATGTTTTAAAAAATAAAATATATAAATATTCAATTGTTTCAAAATATTTAATTTTTTCGAAATATTTAATTTTTCATAAATATTTTATTCTTTCGAAATATTTATATTTTTCATAAATATTTTATTTTTTCGAAATATTTAATTTCGAATTTATATATACATATAATATTATAAATGAATAGTGTCAAACCATTGGACCCAACTTCAACCAAACCATCTATTGAGATGGTGTGAAATTTGATGGATTTGGATCCAATGGAGTGACACTATTCAAACACTCTTTATCCAATACCATGCTTGCCAAACATGAAGTAGAGCAAAAATTTTAAACCAAACTCAAAAAAATGGCTTCATTCCCTCTACCAAACTTGCACTAAAAGTTGCAAAATACCCCCTTAATATATTTAACACAAAAACATTAATAATTTTGCCCCCTTATTATGTAATAACCCAATTTTAATATTTTATTTTTATTTTTTTCCTTCTCTTTCAATAATATAACTAATAATTCAAAATTTCACACACAAATTTATTTCAGGGGTGTCCAAAACCGGTTTGATTCCTTAAAAATAGGAACCAGAATAAAAAAAATATAAAAAAGCTACCAAAAATATAAGTAAAAGAAGCTACCAAAAAAAATCATTAAAAAAATATATAATTTTGTATATTTTTATAAGAAAAAATTAATAGTAAAGTGAGAATAGGGAGTATTATGCATTTTTACACAAATTAAAAAAAATTCATAAAAAAATATAAATATCCCCTATTCACATTTTATTATTAATTTTTTCTTACAAAAAAATATACAAATTTACATATATATTTTCAAGAATTAATTTTTTCCTGAAAAAATGCATAATACCCTAATTATCACTTTATTATTAATTTTTTCTTATAAAAATATACAAATTTATATTTTATTTTCAATGAATTAAATTTTTTTTTCGTGAAAAAATGCATAATACCCCATATTATCACTTTATTATTAATTTTTTCTTATAAAAAATTTAACAAATTTATATATATATTTTCTACAAATTAATTTTTTTTCGTGAAAAAATGCATAATACCCCCTATTATCACTTTATTATTTATATTTCTTATAAAAAAATATACAATTTTTCTCAAATTAAATTATTATTTTTGATAGCCTTTCACGAAATATTTTTAGTAGTTTTTTTACTTATACTTTTGGTAACTTTTTTTTTCGGTTCTGATTCTTATTTTTAAGGAACCGAACCGGTTTTGGACACCCTTAAAAATAAATATATGTGTACGAAGTTTTGAATTATTAATTATTGATATGTGTCAAATGTTGTACATTTTAAACCCCTATCTTGCTATTGTTACATCTTTACATTACATTATTTGGTATTTTTATGTGGTTTGTATGTCTAAGCGTGTTTCAGGAGCTTAATGAAGATAACGAACTAATTTTGGTGAATTAACTGAAGAATGCTTGTGTCTATTCAAAAAGATAACAAAAGAGGTATTTTTAAGATAAAAATTGTCTCCGAGAGAGCAAAATTATCATTTTTCGGAGCCGTAACGTCAAGAATCATACCAAGGGAGTCGAGGGGGTTCAAACGGAGTAATTATCAAGAAAAGTGTTTTCCGATGATTTTGCTACGCTTAACCTACGCTTACAGTAGCTAAAAGTGGATAGAAAGTGTTAAAACTTCCTTTAGTGAATTTTTCGTACACTTGGTGAATTTTCTCTTACGCTTGGTGCTACGCTCCAAGCGTAGGGACCAAGCATATGTCAAATGAAGTGATTTTTGAGCCTAAACTCAAGAGCTTGAAGTCAGTTTTCCAACAACAAAAAAATACGCCTCAATCCGAGTTGTGTAACTCCAGTTATGATCAAAAGAGTGAGACGTGTCTGCAGGAAAAAGCTGAAAACTGCAGATTCGACCAAAAATCCTAGTTTGACCCGAATTGATCATTTTGACTTAGGATGACTCTGTGTTCGACTCCAACACTTCCAAACACGTGTATAAGGTGTATTTACATCAGATTAAAGGGGTTTGACTCAGAATTGAAGAGAAAGACATCAAAAATGAATCCTACTCCTAGTGGGACAAGTCTAATACAAGCAGAATTCTTCTTAATTTCTTCTATAAATACCAAGGTCTGATTCAGATCTGAGGAGATTTTGTGCTTGAAATTATGTATTTAGAAGCCCCTTAGATCTGAATCAGACCTTGGTATTTATAAAAGAAGTTAGGAAAAGTTCTGTTTGTATTAGGCTTGTCCCACTATGAGTAGGATTCCTCTTTGATGTCTTTCTCTTCAATTATGAGTCAAACCCCTTTAATTTGATGTAAATACACCTTATACATGTGCTTGGAAGTGTTGGAGTCGAACACAAAGTCAACCCAAGTCAAAATGATCAATTCGGGTCAAACTCGGATTTTTAACCGAATCTACTGTTTTCAGCTTTTTCCTGCAGATACGTCTCACTCTTTTGATCATAACTTAAGCTACACAACTTGGATTGAGGCGTATTTTAGCTTGATGGAAAAATGACTTCAAGCTCTTGTGTTTAGGCTCAATAATCATTTCATTTAGACCTGTTTTGACCGAGATATGGTCATTCGAAGTTAGCTGAAATTTTGGACCTATGATTGGCCCTTACCCTTGAGCGTAGCACTGTAGCTACGCTTAAGCGTAGGGCCTGTTTCCCCATGCGTAGCTCAAACGTAGTTTTTGATGTTTCTAGCCACTTTTAGCTAATGTATGCGTAGCTCAAGCGTAGCAAAATTCACGGAAACCACTTTTTTTAATTATTGCTCCGTTAGAACCCCTTCAACTCTGTTGGTATGTTCGTCGAAGTTTCGGCTACGAAAAATATCATTTTGGCCTCCGGGAGACACTTTTTGCTTTAAAACTCCTCTTTTGCTCTCTTTTTGGGTAGCACAAGCACATCTTTGGTTAATTCATCAAATTTAGCTCGTTTCTTCATTAAGCTCCTGAAACACGTTGTAACATGCAAACCGCATAAAAATACCGAGTGACGGAATGATAAGACTTAACAATACCGACTTAGGGGTCTATAATGGACAACATTTGACACCTATCAACTGACATGAAAAAAATTAAGAATAAAAGAGACAATGACCAAAACAATGCTACTAAACGTAACGTGTTTCTTTCCCATTGCACCAAAATATTTTAAAAAATCAATGAAAATTCACTATTTATTATTAAAAATGTAATTGCTTAAAATTTTGTAAGATGAATTTGTGAAAGTCATTTTTGTTTGTCTAATGACACCAAAATATATATAAATTAAGTGGATTTTTTAAAAATATATACAAATTAAGTAAACTTTTAAATATTTTTTAAAATTATTGATATAGTTATCTTATATCATCACTTCCTTGTAATATTAATATTATTTAAATTTATTATATTATATTATTATTTTGTTCGTTATTGCGACCGTGATCGATATCGTGATTGTAAATTATGATTAACATACAAAATTAGCAATCATTTTTTGAGAAAAGTTTAGTCCAAAACAAAAAGTATTAGTCATTTTTAATATCTTATTTTATTCTAAATAATTATCTATATATACTATTGATGCATGTCGAACGAGAACTCTTTAAAGTGGGTAATTGTATGTTGCGCCTCACGGGTTCTACCTATCGGAAATTATTTTTCTAAAAATTCAGCTTTTAGGTTTTCCCAATTGATTTTTATCTCCCTATCAAAGTTAATATACCATATTTTAGTTTTTTCTTTTAAGGAAAAGGGAAATAATTGCGCACACAACGCATGGGTACTCAGATTCTCAATCTTCGCAGTTGAAGCCATCTCTATGAATTCATCAACATGTTGATATGGATCCTCATTCCTGAGTCCATAGAACTTGGGTAACATGTTGATGACACTAGATTTGATCTCATAGTGTTTGACCCCTTCATCTTCTGGAAATACAACATATGATTCATGAGCAAAAGATGCATAGTGCCCTTTCAATGACATAGTTGGGGCTTGTCGCGCAGCTGCATTGCGGTTCGCCATCCTTTCAAAATCCAAGTTCCTTTGGAGTTCTTCTAATCTAGCTCAACGATTCCTTCGAAAAGTTATCTCGATTTTCGGATTAAAATGTACTAATTCAGCGTTGGGATCGAAAGGGGATTGTCGATCGCTCATGCACAAGGCAAAAAACTTTATTTTTTATGAAAATATAACTAACTACTTCTAAACTATTATAATTATTAACAAAAAATAAAGCTAAAATTATGCGTGAAATCAAATTAAACTAAAACTCACAAGAGGTCCAACGACGCAACTTCACTGCTCCGTTAATTCCCTTTATGTTTTTCAGTGTAGTTGTCATTCACACAAAAATACTAACTTTAAGTACAATACAATAACGCAACACTACTAAACTACTAAAGCTAAGAATAATGCCAAGTCCCTAGCAATGGTGCCAAAAACTTGATGCACGTCGAACGGGGTTAAAAATAATGATTAAGAACGGTCACTTATGACAACAAGGTTTTACCTATAGACCACGAAGTAAAAAGTGATAACGGCCCTCGTTCATCATCCCATAGAGAAAGAACACGCTCTGATACAGAATTGTCACACCCCTAATTTTCTAAGACTCCAAAACCCAAACCTAAGAGCTAAGAGAGTGAATGCGGAAATAATAGAAATGAAATAAAATCCTTTTTAAGTCATCAAATACCCATACAAGGGTAAAATAGACATACAACATCTCAAAGATTCCAAAAAGATCACACGGGATCAAAAAGGAGGTAAACCAAAACACTCGGTACCTTGAACGAAATATTCCAACCCCCCATATTTACCCAAGGGTAAAATGGTCAACTCAGGGGTAAAATAGTAATTTCTAATTACAACTACAAATGTTGGACCTAGCACAAGCCATACGAACAAACATAACCTAATTTGAAGCCACGAAGAAAGAGATGAATTTTCAAAATGGTATCGGACAACACCGACCCAAAACTAAAGTTGAAGTACCCCTCTTTCACCAAGGCTAAAATAGTCATTTCAGGGTTAAACTGGTCATTTCAAATTTTATCTCAATAATTTGGACATAGGAAAACCCATAGAAACTAATGGTGGTCCATTCCAACGTGCGAGGAGAAAAATATGAATTTTCGAACAATGGACGTTGCATGCCGCATGCAGCGCTGCGCACAACCTGTTACTGGCTGGCATGCCTAAACTCAAAAAAATGAATTTTTTTTTGAAAACTGAAATTTTTTCTAAGTGTTGGAAGCATCAGCCAGTGGTTTTTCAATAATTTTTCTAAACATGCAAAATCTCTTATTTTGCGATATAGCTTTGTTTTTTACGCCGTTGGTCCAAAAATTCATAAATATCGAAAAAGTGAGTTTTCATTGATGGAACCCAAAAATAGTTGACGAGGCCTCGGGAAACGCGTAAAATGTAAACTTATCATAAAAATGATTTTTTGTAAGTTTTTATAAAATCTTCCATCTTACACCCGGTTTCCGTTTTAACTACCGCCGATTTCTAAAAGTTGAAATCTTTAAAAAACGAATTTATTTAAATCCATTTCTAAAACAAGGAAGTTTACCGGGGTTACGAGGGTAGGCAAAAATGGGTTTTTCCGTTTAAAACGAAAGGGTTTGTTTGAAAACCTAAAAAAATACTATTTTCGGTCGGACACCTAATAACCACATTCAATAATTATTATTGACATCCCACTTAGGATAAAAGAATTTATACATTTAATAGATAAACCGCACCAAGGCAAAATAAGACATAGTTTTCATAACATGAATAGTCTTACATTTCCGGCACCGAAGTACACCAAAATAATATAATCCTCGCGTATAGAGCTCCAAGATATGCACATCATGTAAGCTACTTGGCTAACATGCTAGCCGGCAAAAGATAAGTATCTAGCATTTGTTTACAAGTTTTACAACAAGAGTAACATATTTATACATGTGGATTACATTACTACTCTATAAAATAGGTATTTTGTCTCCTTATGCACAAAAGGGCGAAATCCACACCATATCTTTACCGAAAGACTACTGACCTCCCAGAAAGGGATCACCACCTGAAAAATATATATATTGTGGGGTGAGCTCACTAGCCCAGTAGAGGAAGCGTCATCGCCTCAATCTCGGTAGTCCAAGTGGTACAACTCACCCATGGTATATGCAACTACTCATAGGTCAGTCTTTTGTTCCACATGACTCTCACGTCAATCCGAAACCCCTTCGAACCCAACAAACAATTTCCCCAACATGCTTACATTTTAGTCATTCAAATATAATATGCTTCAAAACCGAAATCATAATCACACATATGATTGTCTAAATGCACAATGACTCAACACACCCCATGATACACACGACGCCCAACTCAGATTAACGGATACATACTATGTCCACTTACTTTTGAGGATACAAGTTCATCAAGTAATGTAGATGTAATAGTAAAAAATACCTGGCCCAACCGAGATGGGCTGCAGGACTAATGGGCCGACGACTGATGGACCGAAGACAGATGGGCCGAAGGTGGATGGGCTAAAAACAAATGGGCCTACAGAAAATTCTAGAAGATAATTGATCCACAAGTTTAGGAGTAATCCAATTATAGAATAAAGAGTCCAAAAAAGGGTATGGTTTATCAAATCCCCTGATTTTAGGGATTGATAAACTTGGGTAAATGGGCTTGACCCATTTACCGTAATTGTGTATAAATACATGGTGTTGATGAATGAAAAAGGATCCAATTTTTAACCTAGTTATTATTGTGTAATTTTTCTGCATTTACACAATTGGCGCCGTCTGTGGGAAAACTCTATTATTGAAATCTTTTTCAATAAGCTTCCCACTCTCTACAAAAAGCTAAGATTCGTATCATCAATGGCGGTCACACGTTCACAACAGACCGAATTACCTCCAAACGAGGGCCAAAATCCAGAAGATCCGATCAGATGAACCCTAGAGGAGAGGACTGCCGAGTTAGAGAGGCAGAACGCTGAACTAGTGGCAAAACTGGCTCAACTACAGAACCCACAAGAGGTTCATAACGATGAGCAGTCCGGCCAGTATAAATGATCTATAGGCTGCCAAACGGACAAGGACGATCTCCCCGTTCGATCCCATAATGATCGTGAAGAACACGCGGAATCATCGCTACAGGTTCTCGGGGTACGTAACCCCAAAGAGGTCCTGACCATGAAAAAGCTGGATGAAATCATGTCTAGATTCCAGCGGGACGTGCTTAAAGATCTGAAGCTTCATACCCTAATCGATCTGGCATCTGAGGCATCCATAGACGTCGTTCAAACACCATTCACCATCGCGATCACCAGTGTGCCCTATCCGGAGAGGTTCAGATTACCGAAGTTCACCCTGTTCAATGGTACGAAAGATCCAACAGAGCACATCTACCACGTTCATACCAAGATGAATGTCTACAACGAGAACGAGGCCTTACTTTGCAAAGTCTTCCCCACCAGCCTGACCGAAGCAGCCCTCCTGTGGTTTAGAAAGTAACCACCCCGATCGATCGGAAGTTGGCTCAGACTCTGCGAGCTATTTATTGCCCAGTACTTCGGTAATAAAAGACAGAAGAAGACTATCTCCATTCTGTTCACCATGATTCAAGAGAAGGGCGAATCCCTGAAAAGTTTTGTGTCACGATTCAACGTGAAGATGTCCTCAATTGACAATTGCGATCAACACTCAGTTGTCGAAGCCTTTAGAATGTCCCTGATCCTGGGAACCAAGTTCCATCAGTCCCTGGTCAAGAGGCCACCTGCAGACATTGGAGAGCTCAATTCCAGGGCACAAGGGCACCTCCGAATAGAAGAAGAGTTGGCCATACGACAGAGAAGGACCGCCTTTGCAACAGTAGAGGCAAGGGCATCCGAACCTTCCAGGGTAAATGATCGGGAACCAGATCGGAATCAACCGAACGCTCCTCCTGTTCCTTCCCCGGTCCCATAGAAACGCCCAAGGTTTGAGGAGAAGGTCACCCCCCTGGAAGTGACCCTGGCAAAGTTGTACCAGGACAAAAAGGGCAAGGGAATCTATCGGTCACCACCACCCATCAGACAGCCGATGGATCAGAGAGATATGTCAAGACATTGTGCCTTCCATGGTGAATACGGGCACCACGCTAACGAATGCAGAAGCCTCAGGAGGCAGGTGGAAGCCATGATAGCAAAAGGAGAACGAACCGAGTATGTTGGCAAGGAAGGAGCCTGATCAGATTAAGCGTCGCATGCTCCTACCAAGGGAGCTATGGGACAACCCGTGCGGGTCATTCACATGGTCCATGGAGGGCCCAGTCGATCAGAAGTGGAGGAAGCCCGTAGATCCCAGATGCAACAGGCCCAGAAGTTGCGAAGAGTTGGGGAAGTCAGCGAGTTCCGAAGCCCGAAAGAGGATGCCCGGATTATTTTCACCTTTGCGGATATGCGGAACATTCAGACACCCCATGACGACCCTCTGGTTATCTCCCTCATGGTCTCCAACTACTTGATCAAGAGAGTAATGGTTGATCCAAGAAGTAGCGCCAACATTATCACCAAGTGGGCCTTTGAGAAATTGGAAATCAACTCCAGGAGATAGTCCCTTCCAAGAGCCCGATAGCAGGATTCGATGGCAGAAGAGTGGAACTAGTGGGAGAGATCCAACTACCAGTAACGACAGCAAGACGCACGCTCCGAGAGACTTTTGTGGTGGTAGATGTCAAACCTTCCTATAATCTCCTCATGGGAAGGGGATGGATCCATCGTATGCACGGAGTCCCTTCTACCATGCATCAGGTCATGCGATGTATTGACCCGAACGGAGTTGACGTGATCAACATCAGGGGCGATCAGGTAGCAGCAAAGGAGTGTTATGTTGTCACCATGAAAAGTCTAAAAAGAAAGGCGGAACTGGAACAAGGATCACAATCCAAGGCGGCATCCGATGACAAATAGCAATTACAGGAGGGCGGTTCGGGGTCACCAGTAGCAGTTGAACCCCTTCTGGAGGTTCAAATTTGCCGCGATCGTCCTGAAAGATTTACTTATATTGGTTCAGGCCTCAGTCCCCAAGAAAAAGAGGAAATGGAGTCCCTTCTCCGTTCTAATGTTGACATGTTCGCATGGAGCCATATGGACATGACAGGTATCGACCCATCAATAGCCCAACATTCCCTCAATGTGGATCCCAGCGCAAAGCCTGTCAAGCAGAAACAAAGGTGAATGGGGGCCGATCAAAACCAGATCATAGCTGAAGAGGTTGATCGACTTCTTCAAGCAGGATTCATAAAGGAGGTTCAGTATCCTTCCTGGTTGGCGAACGTTGTGGTGGTCCAGAAGAAGAACGGCAAATGGAGGGTATGTGTAGACTTCACAGATCTGAATAAAGCTTACCCGAAAGAATGTTTCCCTTTACCAAAGATCGATCAGATGGTAGATGCCACCGCGGGTTTCGAACGCTTGAGTTTTTTGGATGCATATTCTGGGTATAACCATATCAGAATGAACCCGGAGGACCAGGAAAAGATTGCCTTCATCACTAAGTCAGGTACATTTTGTTACACAGTTATGCCTTCCGGACTAAAGAATGCAGGTGTTACCTATCAAAGGTTGGTCAGAAGGGTGTTCCAAGGAATGATGGGATCCATCGTAGAAGCCTACAACGATGACACGGTGGTGAAAAACATGGCGAAAGGAGACCACTTGACCGATCTGCAGTAGGTGTTCGACACCCTCAGGAAGTACAATATGAAGCTCAACACGTCCAAGTGTTCTTTCAGAGTGTCCTCAGGCCAGTTTTTGGGGCACATAGTTAATCGGACAGGAATACAAGTTAGCCCGACGCAAGTCAAAGCTTTTGTGGAGTCAGCAGAGCCAAAATCCCGAAAGGAGATCCAGGTACTAACCGAGAGAGTAGCGGCCCTTAGTCATTTCATCTCTCGGCTAACCGATCGGTGCAAGCCATTCTTTCAAGCAATAAATGTAGTAAAAGGAGATGTCTGGGGGCCAGAGCAAGTGGAAGCGCTGAAACGACTTAAAAGTTACTTGGCAAAGCCCCCGATATTGGTAACCCCAGAAGCCGATGAGCCGCTACACCTGTATCTGGCCATATCCGCAACATCTACCAGCGCCGCTCTAGTCAAGGAGGGCAAAGGGTGCCAGATACTAGTCTTCTACACCAGCAATGCCTTTGCCAATGCGGAGACCCGTTACTCAAAGCAAGAAAAACTGGTATTATCACTGATCAATGCTAAACGACGCCTTCAACATTATTTTGAAGCACACCCGATCATAGTGCCTACTTTAACTCCGATCAGATATATAAAGGCAAAGCCTGAGTTATCAGGGAGAGTATCAAAATGGGCGATTGAACTCGAGATTTTTGATATAACCTATATCCCCCGAACGACCATCAAATGACAGACAGTAGCTGACTTCCTGTTAGAAACCGAAGCGGCAGACTCCGTAGAAGAATGTGAGCCTGGATTATGGGTCGTGTTCGTGGACGGATCATCAAACATCAACGGAGCAAGGATCGGAGTAGTACTCGTAACACCCGATGGTACTAAAATCCAGCAATCCGTTCGACTGGAATTTCCAGCCTCTAATAATGAAGTCGAGTACGAGGCCCTTCTTGCAGGAATTCGGTTGGCCCGAAGCCTTCAAGTGCAGAAAAAAGAGGTTTGAAGTGATTCTCAGCTAGTCGTACGACAGTTAAATGGGGAGTATGAAACCCGGGAGCCGAAGATGGAAACATACAAGAATTTGGTTCTAAGGGAGGCTGAAGGGTTCCAGCAAATAAACTTTGAACAAATTCCCAGAGGAGATAACTCCGTAGCAGATCATCTGGCTAACCAAGCCTCCACGGCAGGAGAAAGTATGACTCGCACTGTACCAATAGACTTTATCGCCCGATCCAACTTGGAAGCCCCCAAAGAAGTAATGGTTATCCCATGGGAACCGAGTTGGATGGATAAGATAGTAGATTATTTGAGATTTGGTACATTGCCTGAGTCAAAATCAGAAGCCCGGAAGATAAGAATGAAGGCAATAAGATATGCCCTCTACAAGGGCCAACTATACCGGAAGTCTTTCTCCGGACCATACTTGAGATGTCTTACCCCCTCCGAGGCTTCGGCGGTCATGGAGGAGATTCATGTAGGAGCTTGTGGCAATCACTCCAGAGGAAGGTCCCTAGCTCATAAAGTTCTCACCCAGGGGTAATTCAGGCCCTACCTAGCAAGGGATGCTGAGATCTACACCCGACATTGCAAAAAGTGTCAGTTTCATGAAGATGCCATTCATCCACCGCCGGAGCTCCTGAACCCAACAATTGTTCCTCACCCCTTTGCCCGATGGGGTATGGATATTGTGGGTCCTCTCCCGCAGACAATACGATATACCACGCATGTTCTCTTGGCTACCGATTACTTTACGAAATGGGTGGAAGCCGTGGCATATCCCACCATAACTGGCAGCCATGTTATAAAGTTCATCTGGAGCCACATCATCTGTAGATTCGGTCTACCCCGAACCATAATGATGGACAATGGCACCAACCTGGATAACAGAAAGGTTCAAGCATTCCTGACAATGCATGGGATCAATCAAAACACTTCTTCCGTCGGCTATCCACAGGGGAATGGACAAGCCGAAAGGACAAACAAAACCATTTTTAACACACTAAGGAAAAAACTTGAAGACGCAAAAGGGGCATGGTTGGAAAAATTTCCCGAGGTGTTGTGGTCCTATCGGACTACTCCAAGGCAACCTACTGGAGAAACCCCTTTTGAAATGGCTTATTGGGCTGAAGCAGTTATACCGACCGAGCTAAGGGTACCTACTTTAAGGAGTCAAACATGGGAAGAAGGTCCAAACAACCCGCACCTAACCCATGATCTTGACCTCCTAGAAGAGAGAAGGGAAGCCGCCGGGATAAGACTAGCTGCCTATCAGCAACAAGTCCGGGCACGATTCAATCAGAAAGTCAAAAGAAGAGAATTCCAAGTGGGCGATATGGTACTTAGAAGAAAAATTGGGATTGTGGGCAAATTGTTAGAGAAATGGGAAGGACCTTATATAATTGTTGAAGTTATCGGGCGCGGCGCTTACCGGGTTCGAAAGAACGAGACAGGCCGCCTCGAGTCCAATTCTCAGAATGCTTATCGGTTAAAGAGGTATTATCCCTAGATAGTTATTTTTCCAATTAAGAAATAAAACTGTGTCTTACTATGGCACCCCTTTTTACAAAGCATATGTGCCCGATGTTCGACACTTCTGCCTCATGATTTTCAAGTTCATCTCAATAAACATAGATTCTACTTTTATACAAGTGCTTCATGTTTATTAAAATTTTCCTAAGTATTTGAGTTCAAACCTGATTTGAACTAACTAGAGGATGAAATCAAGCCTTAGGGGCCAAATGCCCGAAGGCTTCATGTTTATTAAAATTTTCCTAAGTGTTTGAGTTCAAACCTGATTTTAACTAACCAGAGGATGAAATCAAGCCTCAGGGGCTAAATTCCCGAATGTTTCATGTTTATTAAAATTTTCCTAAGTGTTTGAGTTCAAACCTGATTTGAACTAACTAGAGGATGAAATCAAGCCTCAGGGGCCAAATGCCCGAATGTTTCATGTTTATTAAAATTTTCCTAAGTGTTTGAGTTCATACTTGATTTGAACTAACCAGAGGATGAAATCAAGCCTCAGGGGCCAAATGCCCGAAGGTTTCATGTTTATTAAAATTTTCCTAAGTGTTTGAGTTCAAACCTGATTTGAACAAACCAGAGGATAAAATCAAGCCTCAGGGGCCAAATGCCCGAAAGCTTCATGGCCAAATGCCCGAAGGCTTCATGTTTATGAAACTTTTTTCTAAGTATTGAATTCAAAACATGATTTGAATTGGCCAAGAGGATAATGGCAGAGCCTCTGGGGCCAGATACCAGAAGGCTCAATTGTTTCATAAAAAGATAAAGTGCAAACACTACATATGTAATGAGAACAAAATGAATGCTGAAGATGAAGAAAATTCTTTTCATTAAATAAATAAGTTGAAATACAAGAAGTACCCTTTTAGAAGGGGAAAATATAGATAAACTTAAAACCTATTCTACTGTTCGGGAGGATGATATTATTCTCCCTTCAAAATGACAGTTAACTTTTTTTTGTTTTCAGAAGCAGAAGGGTTGTCGTAGGGCATCACCACTCCCATATAGGCATCAAATTCCTCTGCGGTCTTGAACTCCCGAGCCTCCAGAGGAATGTGTTCCATTTCATGCTTCCTTCGCCAAGCCCTAGCCGATCGGAGATCACAGATGACGCAGTATTGGTTATACATGTCAAGACCCCCTAAATAACATACTTCCACCTTGGCCCATTCAAGATCTAGCAGCTTTTCTGATTCTGCCAGGAGTCTCTCTGACTCCGCCTTTTCGGTTGCCAACTTCTTATTAGCTGACCTTGTTTCTTCTAGCTCAACAGTCAGGACCAGCTTTTCGGCAGTCAATGCCCGCTTCTCCGCCTCACTGATTTCCAAAAGAGTCTTTTGCTCGGAGATGGTCTGGCGAATGCCATCTGCCTCCTTGACTAGAGAAACCCGATGGGTGTCATTCTGCTTTATTTGGGCTTTCATGCCGGCCATTTATTTGATGTCATCCTCCAAGAGGTTGTTGTAGGCCTGGACGCCATAGAGAAGCTGCACAGTAAGGAAACAATTATTACATGAAAAGGGCAAGCAACAAATATATTTAGTACAAAAAAAGTGAACAAAGTTCTTACCTCCATAACCATTATTGAAGTCTTCTTGGCCAGATCAGTTCTGGTGATTTTGTTTTGGGCAACCCTGTCAGCAGGAGTCCAGACCCCCTTGGCCTTGGCCCGAAGAGCTTCTGGCTGATTAAGGGTGATTTGGTCAGCGCAGACCGATGTCCCATCTGGCAAAAGGAACTTCGGCTCCCAGGGAATCAAGGGTTGGAATGATTCAGGAGCTATAGGGGTCTTGCTTGAAGAAGTAGTCGAAACATGAGTTCTGGTACTTTTATTAGCCACTCCACCCGCTGTACTAGACCGGGTCCTGATAGTTGAAGGATTTTCAGGAGGCGGGGGTGGAGCTGTCATTTTCTGTGCATGTCGCGCTATCGGGTTCTGAGCAGGAGGAGGTACCGAAGCCGTCGACGGTGCTATCGAAAGGGGTACCGCATCAACCAATGTGACTCCATCGGGAACTTGAGGGAATCTGGCAGAAAGAGGTTTGTCTGGCAAGTCCATCCTATCAATAGCAGTGCCCAAATTAGAAATTGACTCCAGATTTTCCAAAGTTAGCATATCTGTAGTTGATCGGGTTTTTCCCCAGACATGGGTTTTCAGGAGGCCTATACGTTGTTTTATGAAGGTAAGGGGGATGTCCTTATCCTCATAACCCAGAAATTTGAAGGCATAGTCTCCCTGATGGAGATCACAGTGTTCGCAGAGGCAAAAAACTTTATGAAGGGGGCGGAAGATGGGCAAAAGAATGAGACCGAACTTATTAGGGATCGGGAATATACGGGAAAACGGGTATGACCAGTTGCCACTCACAACTACCATTCTCTCTTTCCATCCCTTATCGGATTTCTCGGTATCCATACATATGCTCCGGCCTTGGAAGGGAAAGAGATTATATCTACCCTTACTCGCTCTGGCATTTTGGAAGAAATAACAAAGGAGAAGGTCGACTAAACCTAAATTAAGGTCCATATCCCTATTGTACAATAGGAGCATGGACATGATCCTAAGGCTGTTCGGGTTCAGTTGAAGAGGATGCAACCCTAGGATAAAAAAACACGTAGTGAAAGAAGGGGTGAAGGGGAAACCTTAAAACCCTAAGATGAGACGCCGATAACAGAATGTTACTGGGTGCTAGTCCCTGACTCTGGGTAAAGTCTAAATAACCGGGATAGGGGGATGCGTCAACATCCTCAGGAACTTGGGTTTCAGCCCAAAGATGTTTAACGTCTACTTCCGGTCAGACTCTCTTAAGTGGGGTCACGACAAACGGTTCAGAAGGCTTAGGATTCACAGGTTCATTCATTGATGAACCTGGAATGTCAGTATTTTGAGGAGTTGTCTTTTTGGATCTTTTACGAGTGGATTGGGGACTGTCACTACTAGTGGGATCAGTGCCCTTAGTGGAGGACAAAACAACTTCTTCTACTGACAGGGTGTCGTCACTGTCAGACATGGTGTCAAGAAAGGTAAAAGAGACTGAAGGGGGTAATGGTGAAAATTAAAGAAAGAAAGGAGAAGAAAGGACCGATCGACTTACTCAACTGGTGAATGAAGAGTCACAGAAGCTTCGGGTAGCAGCAGGTTTCTGTTCTACTGAGAGGTCTGAACTAACCGACGGGAAAAATTGTGGTAATAACAAGGAAGTAAGTTCCAAAGATGAAGAGCTGAGGAAGAGATAGGCGAGAGCAGAAAATTGCAAAATGTATAATGAGGAATGAGATGGAAACGTGTGGGTTTTTATAAAAGGAGAAAAGAAGGCCAAAGGGCTGCACGAAGATCGAAGGTCACGCAACCCACGATGAGCCGTCATGGTGCTGAGATTAAGAAGTGATGGCCACTCATTTTAAATGCCAATAAATGCTCATCAGTGATTGACAACTCATCAAACCCTCATTTCCCATAAAGTGCATGTATGTATATATGTATAATGGTGTTTAAATTTTCGGTCATGGGCTTTTTACAAAAGTCCATAACCTCAGGGGCCTGTGTAATAGTAAAAAATACCTGACCCAACCGAGATGGGCCGCAGGACTAATGGGTCGACGACTGATGGACTGAAGATAGATGGGCCGAAGGCGGATAGGCTAAAAACAAATGGGCCTACGGAAAATTCTATAAGATAATTGATCCACAAGTTTAGGAGTAATCCAATTATAGAATAAAGAGTCCAAAAAAAGGTATGGTTTATCAAATCCCCTGATTTTAGGGATTGATAAACTTGGGTAAATGGGCTTGACCCATTTACCGTAATTGTGTATAAATACATGGTGTTGATGAATGAAAAAAGATCCAATTTTTAACCTAGTTATTATTGGGTAATTTTTCTGCATTTACAGTAGAGTACTGCACCGACTCTTCCCAAGTGATTTTTCTCTTTATCACTTCAATAAGGAAGACTGTTGCACGAGAGCCCAGATTGTAACTCCATGCGCTATGACCACCAAAGTAAAGAATATGAGCCTCTCTTATGACTTTTAAACCATTTCACTTTTCGGACTTACTAGTTCCGTAGGGGTGAACCCCTTCTCGCTAGTTGTTGTTACGATCCGAAACCAGACTACCCACATATGATTACACTACCCACATATACCAACACCATGATTTTCACACTACATAATGTATTCAATATGCATGAATGATTTCATATCAACCATACTCCATCACAATACATGTTTTTCTCATATGCAATATATTGTACATCATATAACCATGGTCCATCATAATATATGTTTTTTCTCTTTATGCAATATATTATGCCAAAATTATTCACATACTCATAATATCACATTTATAAACAATAAACCACAACAAGCATTTATACTACATAATCATGCTTTCAAGGCCTAATTCATCGTCTAGGTTATCAAGACTCAAATTGCATATATATATATATATATATATACGACATATATACACATAAACACACACACCCTCTTACAAAGACAAAAACAATTCATTTTTTTTCCCTACCTCAATTCCAAGTCGAGTTTAAGGAACGCAACAATTGAGTCCAACGATGCCAACCCACTAACCGGGCAAGAAAATGAATAATGGCTTCAAAGAGAATTTTTACGGAAATTTGTAAAAGGTTCTCCAAGTCTTTATAAATTCAAGAAAATAATAACAATATTAATTTAGGGTGTTTTTAATACATTGAACCCCAATGGAGGCAATAATTTCGATATTAACGCAAAACCCTAAATTAAGTGAGCTAGGGTTCCAACCAAAAATAAAATGAATCAAGGTAAAAGACTTACCACTAACTCATTCATAACATGATTCCAAGAGATAACCAAAAGAGTATCAACCAAGCTTGAACCATCACCTTTCCCCAATTTATGTTTTCAAGTCTCCCCAACTAGCAACAATAATTCATGAAGAGAAATGAATTACTAAATGGTCTAACAACACTTCAACCATGGAAAGAACAAGAATCCACGAGAGTAGTAGAAAGCTTCAACAACAATGGAAGCTAGAACTTGAATTTAGAAAGAAATCAAGAGAAGTGAAAGTAAGCTTACCAAATAAGAGTAGATGAAGATCAAGACATCAACCCACCCAACTCTATTCACAAGCTCATCAATATCCAAGCATGGAGGAAGGATAAAAGGGGCTTACAACCAAGAACAAGAGAGAGAGCTTGTGTGGTCGGTTCTAAGGAGAAAAAAAAATGTGTACGTGAGTTTGCAAGAGTGTTGTCTTTGAGAATGAAAGACTTAACTAACATATATGTATATATGTATGAGACTCATTTAGGTATTTAAAATCCAATGGGTAGGATTAAAGCTATAAAATAAAGGTTTAATCCAAGGGCTAACATGAAGTCTTTCCAAGTGAAAGACAATGAATAACGCATTATTACATTTAAGTGTCAACCAAACAAGGCCCTATGATCCAAGGGTTGAGACAAAGATGGGAGAAGGAGATCAATGGCTAGAATTTAGACACCACTTGAAAGTGTAAAATGATAATTTTCATCACGACTTAAGGTTAATTACAAGAGTGTCATCAAGCCTCTTAATTATCCTTCCACCCCTTGTCATCCTCTCAAATTACCAACACGACACTCATGTCCTAACACTAAGCTAAAATCTCTACACTTTCCGTTAAATGCTCAAAATATGAAATTACTCATTTACCCTTCAGTCATTTCTTTTCCGAAATCATTTTCAATAATTTTCATTATTCTCAAAATGAAAATACAACACGTAACTTACAATTTTTAATATCAAATAAAATATGTAAGTCATGCTAGGTAAATAAACACATTAAGCACATAATCACATAAGCACTTAAGTGTTAATAAAATTTTTAAATTAGCACATAAAAATACCGGACGCTATACTAAAAGTATTGAAATATAGTTTGAAAAAGGTTTGATCTGTTTTGAGATCTATAACTAATGATAAACTAAAAATAGTATTTAAATTGTGATTGTGATCAAGATAGAGAAAACTATGATTTTAATGGTCCGCCACTAACCAGATAATATAGCTATATATTTGTTTAATTACAAGAGGGCGATCCACCACCATGAATCAGATTGTACCGTAAATAGTCAAATACATCCTAAAAAGGATACTATCTACTAAATTCGCTACAACCTATCTCCGGATAGAGTGTGACTAGTACATGTCATCTACTCCTACAATATAAAATTAAACTAAAGCATGTCTATATCACTTCGTCGAGGCATGACCTATGTAAACCTAGGGTTTCAAGTGTTAAGCACCATTGTGTAAAAAATCACAATATGTTTTAGATAACATGATTGGTTGAGATAATGCATACATTCAATCTAAAACAAGAATTATAATAAATATTAAATCCCGT
The DNA here is from genome assembly GCA_963922005.1 of Cornus suecica. Taxonomy (NCBI): domain Eukaryota; kingdom Viridiplantae; phylum Streptophyta; class Magnoliopsida; order Cornales; family Cornaceae; genus Cornus; species Cornus suecica. The sequence continues at coordinate 44,431,558 of OY998247.1, read as the reverse complement.
GTCACGAACAACTACGGTCAGAGATCTACATAATCATCATAGTGTGGTCACAGTTTTCCCTCGTTACAATTGAAACAAATAAATAGACTACATTACTTGACTAGGGTTTTGCTAGAAAACCTAAGATATCGAATTAGTTGCTCATGGTGGTGGGTGATTGCATCGTCGATGTAGAAACGCCCTTCATGATCTTCCTCTTTGGATCTCTAGGTCTTGAATGACTCATTTTTTTGAAAGATGTAAATCTCTAGAGATAGTTCTCTGGAAATTATGTAATTAGAAGCTCCTTAGGTCTAGTCTAGACATTGGTATTTATAGAAGTGATTGAGAAGAGTCCTGCTTGGATTAGACTTGTCCTGCTTGGAGTAGGAGTCCTCTTTAATGTGTTTCTCCTCAATTCTGAGTCAAAACTCTTCAATCAAATGTATAATATGTCACACACACGTGCTTAGAGGTGTTGGAGTCGAAGATATGTCAAAAGAGTTCAAATCTAATCGGGACTCAAATTTCCAGCTATCCTCTACGCTTGGCCCAGCTACGCTTAAGCATAGCTTAGTCGTAGGCCAAAATCCATGAGCATAGCTTGAGCATAGCCTTTTTTTTTTTTTTTTTTATGTTTTTAGACACTTTTAACTACTATAAGCGTAGCTCAAGCGTAGCAAAATAGTTAAAAACCACGTTTCTTGATTATTGTTCCGTTAGAACCCCCTCGACTCCTTTGATATGTTTTTCGAAGTTACTGCTCCAAAAAATATTATTTTTGCCCTCCGGGAGATACTTTTTGCTTGAAAACTCCACTTTTGCTCTCCTCTTGGATAGATATAAGAATGTTGATGTCTGTTTAGGGGTGGTAAAATAATTGTTTAAAACAACCCCATTATAACATCTTAGGTTTTACCTATCGCAAGTGCACGAATCGTATTGTAGTACAATCGGCTTGAGAAAGGGAATATTGAACCCATAGAGAGTTGAATTATTCACTCTAGCAATTTAAAAGTATTAAATTATGTTTGAAAAAGAGTTTGGAATTGTTTTGAGATTTATAACTAAATTAACTAAAAACAGAAAATAAATTGTGATTGTGATTCAAGATAGAGAAAAACTAAGATTTTTATCGCTCCACACTAACCGCATAATATAGTCTACTAATTGCTCAATTGCAAGAGGGCGATCCATCACTGTGAATAAGACATACCGCAAATAGTCGAATACGTCCCAAAACAGATACTATCAATCGGATTTGTTACAACCCATTTCTGGATAGAGTGTAACTAGTACATGCCATCTACTTTACTCTAATCTACTCCTACTACAACATGAAATTAGACTAAAATATGTCTATATTATCTCGTCGAGGTATGGCCTGTGTAAACCTAGGGTTTCAAGTGTTAAACATCATTGTGTAGAAAATTACGTTATGTTTATGATAACATGATTGGTTAAGATAATATTTTCATTCAATTTAAGACAAGAATTTAGAATATATATAAAACATTGTGTCAAGAATAAGTTCGATCACTAATCTACACAATCATAACAGTGTGGTCACAGTTTCCACTTGTTACAATTGAAAACAAATATAGAACTACATTACTTGGATAACAAAATCCTAGATACCGAGTTAGTTGATCATGGTGGTGGGTGACTCCATCGTTTATGTAAAAACGGCCTCCATGTTCTTCTTCTCTGAATCTCCAGGTCTTGAACGACTCATTCATTTGAAAGATGTAAATCTCCAAAGATAGTGCTATGAAAATTCTATGGAAAGAAGCTCCTTAGATCTGGTCCAGACATTGGTATTTATAGAAGAAGTTGAGAAGAGTCCTGATTGTTTTAGACTTGTCCTACTTGGAGTAGGATTCCTCGTTGATTCTGAGTCATTACCCTTCAATTTGATGTAAATACACCTTATACACATTCTTAGAAGTGTTGGAGTCGAAAACAAATTCATCCCAAGTTAAAAGGATCAATTCGGGTCAAACTATGATTTTTAGCCGAATTTGTAATTTTCAGCTTTTTTTTGCACACACATCTTACGCTTTTGATCATAACTGGAGCTACACAACTTGGATTGAGGCATATTTTAACTTGTTGGAAATATGAATTCAAGATCTTGTGTTTAGACTCAAGAATCACTCCATTTTGACCTGTTTTGACCGACATATGATCATCTGAAGTTGGCTAAAATTTTGGACCTACGCATGGCCCTACGCTTTAGCATAGTTGTACACTGAAGCGTAGCTCTAAACGTAGGCCAAATTCCATAAGCTTAGCTTGAGCGTAGTTTTTGATGTTTCTAGCCACTTTTAGCTACTGTAAGTGTAGCAAAATACCTGGAAACCACCTTTATTGATTATTGCTCTGTTAGAACCCCCTCAACTCCGTAGGTATGTTTCCTAAAGTTTTGGATCCGAAAAATATCGTTTTTTCCCTCTAGGATACACTTTTTGCTGGAAAACTCCAATTTTGCTATCTTTGTGGATAGACACAAGCAAAACATTGGTTAATTCACCAAAATTAGCTCGTTTTTTGTTAAGCTCCTGAAATACGTTTTAACACGCAAATCGCATAAAAATACCAAATAATGAAATGATAAGATGTAACAATAATGAGTTAGGTGCCTAAAATGGAAAACATTTGGCACTCATCAAATGTCTTTGGTTAATTCCCCAAAGTTAGTTCATTTATTTATTAAGCTCCTGAAACACGCTTTAACATTCAAACCGCATAAAAATACCAAATAATTAAATGAAAAGACGTAACAATAGTGAGTTAGGGGCCTAAAATGGACAACATTCAGCATCTATCAACTACTTATAAAAAATATTAGTCATTTTTAATATTTAAGGGTATATGCACTATATTGATACTACAAGGGTTATACGCACTACATTGATACTATAGGGAGTTATACACACTATATAGATACTACAAGAGGGTTACTCGCACTACATCTATATTGCATAGGGTTAATTGCTCGAGTTTGGGAAATTAATGGAACACGAACTATGGGTATTTTGAAGATTTTACACATCCGGTTGATGTGCCGTCAGGTGTGTAAAAATTTGTGGTTAAAAATGACACCTTAACGACACTAGGTTTTACTCTACGCAAGCACACATATCGATTATAGTATAACAATGGCTTGAGTAAAGCATATCGATCCCATAGAGACTGAGATTGTTTACTTTAGTGATTCAAAAACACTGAATTATATTTTCTGAAAATGGTTTGTTTGGGTGGTCAAAGACCAAATTTCTATTTCAACTAAAATTATCTATAAATTGAATTAAATTGGTTGTGATTCAGATGAGAGAGAAAACTAGGGTTTTCATCGCTCCACCATTAACCGCAAAATATAGTTAATCATTATATCAACTGTATGAGGGCGATCCATAACTGTGAATCAAGTCATACCGCAAATAGCTAAATACGACCTCAAAAATGAGTATCATCAACCGGATTGCGACAACCCGTCTCATGACCGACCTAACTAGTACATGTCAATTATATTACTCAAATCTACTCCTAATGCATGAAGATAAACTAAAACATGTCTATATTAAATCGCCAAGGCACAACATGTGTCAACCTAGGGTCTTAATATTCATTACCACCATTGTGTAGAAAACAATAATTAAGCATCTGAGTTTCAGCTCATAGTGAATAATTATAGTTGTGTAAAATAATACATTCATTCCATCTAAGATAAGAATTTAAAACAAACATATAATTTTATATTGCAAATTCGTACGGTCTCTTAACTACTACAATCATCACAGTATGGTCAACAGTTTCCCTCGTTACAATTGAAAACAATGAAAGAAGTACATTACTTTGGTAGGGTTTTGCTAGAAAACCCTAGATACCGAGTTAGTTAGCCATAGTGGAAGGTGACTGCATCGGTGATGTAGAAACGATCTCCATGGTCTTCTTCTCTGGATCTCTAGGTCGAAATATGGCTCTCAATAACAGCAAGTCTTAATGAATGAACCTCTAAAACTCACGACTGAACCACCTCTAATGAACTCTAATGAACGTTTCCCCTTTCTCTGATATATATGATCGTGTATATATATGCAATGGTATAGAGAGGTCCTTTATAGTTTTGTCACTCTCATTCTCATGCAAACCTTAACTTCTGATATATATAGGTGTATATACATGTATATAGAGGTCTGGAGTCACGTGCATGTCTTCACATCGAACCGGAGGTAGAACATGCAGAAACTATTGAAAAACCATAAAACTTATCGCAGATACGCTTCAAGCGTAGGTCCAAGCGTACCTCCAAGCGTAGGTCTATGCGTAAAAATGTGTTTTTCAGCCACTTTTTTAAACTGAAAGCGTAGGCAGAAACATAGGTATTCTATAGAAGATGACGGCTTCTGCAAATGTCGTTTTTGCCCTCTGAGAGCCATTTTTTTCTCAGACTGCCTCTTTGGCCCTCCTCTTTAAATAGAAAGAACACACTCTTTAGTTAATTCACCGAAGTTAGCTCAATTTCTTCCTTAAGCTCCTAAAACATGCTTTAACATGCAAATAACATAAAAATACCAAATAATGGAATGAAATAACGTAACAATAGTGAGTTATGGGGTCAATATGTCAAATATTTGACATATATTACACCCCCAAACTTACATATTGTTAGTCCCTTAGCAATAAACTCAGGGAACTTTCTTGTGATGATTTTTTTCTATCTATTCTAACTAATCTAACCTAATCCATTGTTTTCGTGAGGGTCGACGATACACTTAGCACGTATAATAAGCCTTTTAAACCCCTAGGTTTCCCCTAGTGGACGAGTGAAGTCTCGCGAAGGTTTCCAGTGATGGTACCTACAAACATCTCAGTTCTCTGTAATTCCGCAGTCATGAAGTCATACACAAGTTCAATTAAGTCATGATATAATGCAAAAAACAGCATGGATGCAAATACTCCCACTCACTACCGAACAATAATTATATCGAGCTTCGTGTCATGAATGGTTCCCACTAAAGTGAATGATCTTGTTACTTACTACTATTAATCAAGACAACCTTCCGTGATCTTGTGAAAATTCGACTATGATATTTCAATTTCTCTTTTTCTATTTCATTGATCAATTTTTTGCCATTTTCGATAAATACATATCCTTCCATCTTTCCACTTTTATCCCTTTTTGTCTTTCTAAGTCTCCAGACTTTCTAGTGAGGATTTTTAGTCCTGACTAACTGGGTTCGAGCTTCTTCCTTGGGATTTATGCTCATCAGTCTTCTCCCCTTTAAACGCGAATAATGATATTGGTGATACCAATGCCAGGTTACTCAGCTTGAATAACTGTTTTTTGCATTTTATTTCCTCAAAAAAAATTCAATTTTCTCAATTTCAACCATAACATCTCCCATTCTCTCCTTTTATTGTGGAAAAATTACTTTCAACTACATAGTCAAAGATCAACCTATTTCTCATAGTGAATGTGTGTTTGTGGTTATAGGTTAAGGTCGTTTTTCTTAATTTCAACTTCACTCATTCACTCACCCATATATAACCACATCACTACACTAACTCGATTTTACCATTATTCTCATGAATGGGAATATCACAACACATACTAATCATACATCATAAATATGAACTCCATCAAATTGTAATGCAAAATGTTCATGCGTGAAAACAAAGAACTGGTCCAAATTTTTTTCAAAAATTTTTATACCTTGTAATTCTATACCTTCACCCCCAAACTTAAATCAAACCATGTCCTCATAGTAAAAAAGAATACATGGGAATGGATATAGTTACCCTTGAAGTTCACTTCTGAATTCCAAAGCAACGCATGCATCCCCTCCCCAAAACTTGATTTGGATCACCTGGAAATATATTCAACAAAGCACAAATACCCACAATCATAGTAAGGGAAAAAGAAAATTAAAAAATATCCAGAATTTCACAAAAAAAATTCAAGGAATTAAAAATTCTCACTTTTTTTATTTATTATTTTTTAAAAATAATGATAATAGTAAAAAAATAATTTGGCCTTAAGGGCCTACAATCCTATAAAATAAAATAAAATAAAATAAAAATAAAGACGTAGCCTTAAGGGTTTACCGTCCCTAAAAAATAAATAAAAAATTCTAATACTAAAACTAAACCCTAATCTCAAGCATATTCTTTTTCTTCTTCATCATCACTAGCCACGACACTCTTTAATCATATCCTGCAGTCTGCTATCTTTCAATTTATCCAAGTCTTCCTCCGGATATATCTTTATAATTGTCCACCGCATCTCATCCAACTCCTTCATCCTATTACCCAATTGTTCTCCAATGATCTTCGATAACAGAAATGGGTATGGAAGATAATGTTCAAACGTATCTGCACCCGCCCACTGTTTACTCACAATTGCTCGGTCAATCGATATCTCAGCCATAATCATCATCGGAATACACAATTTATACCCATGAGTTAGGGCATATAATGTTCTAAGCATCGTGTGATCCCTTACACTAGTCCGATTATTTGGCCGAATTTGAGCCGAAATGACATAATCCAAATAAAGCAAATCCGACTTCAACTACCAATTTTCACATGTTTTATCACCTGTATCTGACACAACACACAATTCTCTTACCATCTCGTTATTCGTATGTGGCCATACCTGAGGATGTTTTATCAGTCTTATTTCTAAGTTTGTTAGACTACTAATTGGTATATTCCACGCATCGGTAATACTTCTTTTTCCAATCAAAATAGGAGCACTCCACTGAGTCACTTTAGCCGACATAACCTTAAATCCTGTTGGTCCCGAAATCGTCATATTTATATAGAATATTTGGACCAAGCCCGGATACACATTTTCTCCCTCCGATTGCTCTAAACTACGCAACCCTCATTCCTTAAGGATTTTACTCTAGGGTGTGGTTAATACTTGGTTCATCCTCTCCGGACAAAACACTTTTTCAAATTATAGGCTGCACTTCATAAATGATTTTGGTGTGGTTCTTCTTCCTTTCCGGCTTGTTGCTCCATTATTTAAACTTTTGGTCTTTACATATGGTTCTTCCCCCTCTATGAACTCCTCTAGGTCAAAATAATTCTCATTATCACCATCCATCCTCACACTCCCAGGATAGAAAGAAAAAGAAGAAATAATAGAATGAGAAAAGCTAACTGTATTGCCCAACTGTTGTGAATTGTGTCTACTTTATGAGTGTATTTATAGATGGATGTAGAAGAATCAAAGAGGAAAAGGATTTTAAACCCTTGGTTGAATAGGAAAGTGGAAATAACTCATGATCCAACTCCAACTTGTATTTTCATTCCATTTCCTTGTCGGATTAGGATTACTCTAAAATCTCTACGAAAAATCTACAAAAAATCTTTAAAATACCTTAAACAAATCCTAATACAAATTCATATACAAACCAGACCAAAACACCTCTTAAATAAGTTAAATTTGTAAATTTTCAAAATCACCCTCGTAGTACCCTACGCTTCACACGTAGGGTAGCCTATGTTTGGAGCGTAACTACGCTCCTAGCGTAGGCTTGTCTTGAAATTTTTATTTTATTTTTATTTTTTTCAAATGGCCCCCTTCTGATCAATTCATATATGTATAACACACATGCGCCCCCAAACTTAAACGCACAAATGTCCGCATAGTGCGATTAAAAACTTTAAATAATTTAAAAATCAACACACTGAATATAAGCGTAAAAATCAGGGGACATATTAAACTCGATAAAATTGATTTTTAAAAAATTATCATTTTATAAAATATGAAAATAACAAAAATATTTAAAGAATAATCGTTAAAGGGGTCACATAAAACCCTATCACAAAGTCTATCCACTCCATGATTTATCTCTAAAAAAATAAAACCAAAGAAAATAAAAATAAAATCTAAACTAAGACTACACTAAGCCTCATCATCCGAGGTCGGTGGTGTAGATGGAAGATGTACGCCAAAATGTTGCCTCATGTCATCAACCCTATGACATAACTGCATATGATCTTGCCTACGGGTTTGTCTCTCCTGATCAAATCCCTACTCCAGTCTCTGCTCTAATCCCTGTATCTATGTCATAAAAGCATCAAACTAAGCCTGAGACAAGGTGACGGTACCACCCGCAGACGCCTATGGCATAATAACCTCCTTCTCAACTATCGTCATCTGTGGCATAGTAGCATCATCATCAACACATGAGCATCCGAAGTCATACTTGCATCATCCTGACCGACATCATCGGCCTGTGCCTGAGCCTGGTAATAAACCAAACCCCGGTCTCTTTGCCATAACAACATCCTTATGTAACCGGGTCCAAACACCTTTCCACATCCCTCTGGAATATGGAGACGCATCCCTGAATCGATTCGGCTCACTCGTATCCATCTCAATCCTGGCATCAAATATCAACTTCATCACTAAGCACGGGAATCGGACCATGAATAAACGCTTCCAAACTTTTGACTCCTTACGCAAGTGGATGTAATGTGCATACAAGCCTCTCACAAAATCTATGGAATAGAAATCCACCGCTCGAACTCGAAAGCATAGTGGAGGGCCGGAAATGGCAGATAGTCATATGGATGTGCAGAAGAATCTATGAACGGATTATCACATCCCAAAACCAAAGCCTCGGGTGATAATTCGACTTCTTCGTGCAGTTCCTCCATTCATCAGCCCACTCCCCCACAGTCTGAAGTATAACAAGATCGGTAATAGACGGGAGTATCTCAGGCATAGATGGGAACTCAGTAGCTAACTCGGGCGGACACTCATCCGGAATACCCCATGCATCAGCAATAGTCTGGGAAGTAATTTCAAACTCAGTACCTTGGACCACTGTTCGTAGCATCCTCCCTCTGCTGAAATGTTGCATGTGTAACCAAAATTCCCGAATCATGTCCTCACAAATATGCGGGGTGGCCGGGGCAAGAATAGGTAATAAAATTGGGCCCTCAGTCGGCCTTTCATCCAACTAAGTACTGGTTTTAGCCTCACAAACATGACCACCAGATAGGTACGCTCCTGCTGATACTTCTTCCGAATAGCCTGGTCTAGCAAATCCTCAATCGAAGTTGTCCGGGGGACTGGTAGAAAAATAGTTAAAACACCCGAGTCACCCTCTATTGGTGGCTCATGTATCTCTCATCCGGATGACTCGCATTATCTCCATGATCAGAATCATCCTCATGTGCACCATTATCACTCTCGGTATCCTCATCCATCTGCTCAGCCTACGGCTCAGGCACCGATGGTTGTGATGGTGGGCGTAGGAATATAGCCCCTACTGTATGTCTCCCATAGGGTAGGTGAAGATCATGGCCCCGTGTGGTGGACTCGGGCACCTCTGCCTTAAAAGATGATGAAGATGAGGATACCAAATTGACATCTTGTGGTCTCAAGGCACGTGTACTTCAATAGTTAATAGGTGCTCGGTCGGGAGATGATGATCTCGATCTCTGCCGAACATCACGCTCTACTGGTCTGGCCGCCTCGGCTACTGGCCTCATCGCACCCTTCACTCTAACCATGCCAATAATATATAATTTTTGAAAAGTGAGTGATAATATTCCAGACATCGAATCATACTCAAACTATATCTAAATATACCCAATATGACGCTTAAACAAGCCTTCATCCCAAAAGTTCAATATTCAAGCGCTTTCGAAGTAAAAAAAACTCAACTTATTGGAAAATATATCAAAATACGAATTTGATTGGAATCGTTCGTCAATACTAGTTTAGAATAGTTAAATAAGTCATATGAAATCAAAATAATGGAACAAAACTCACTGAATCAAGAGAAACGATTATTTTACCAAAATTGATATTCGGAGACTTTTCGAGTTCTTCATGTGAATCCGAACGAATCACAAACTAATGTGATGATCTGCCATCAATGAACGATGAGAAATCGGATAAGTAGATTGTAGAAACAAAACTCGTGGAGAAACGAGGGAGAGAGAAAGGAGTTTGAAATAAAAATGGGGGGAATGTCCTGATGGGTTTGTTTTATAACAGGCCCGTCGCTACGCTTGAACCGTAGTCGGGCCTACGCTTGAAGCATAGGTCCATATGGCCTAAAAAAAATTATTCGTCTCCGAATGTTGTCTTCAACCCCATACACTCTCAAGGCTTCCTACACACCTTTATCTATCCTATTGGCTTAATTTACCCTTCCTACTCAGATGACGATGGTTTCACGACTCGATTTTACAAACTCGATCTTAAATACAGAAATGACTAAATTAATATCTACACGGACAAACTAAGATCAAAAGATATTCTCAATCACCCAGTACTAATATTTAACGTCGTTGGTGCGAAGTTGCTGCCTGTCAATACTCCAGATCAAGTTTCTCCAGCTTGGGTGGTGGTTCAGTTAGATCAATCATTTCTACCACACACTCGGCTAGTTGAACTTATATGTAGTGCTTCAATCTTTACCCATTGACAACAAACTTATTTCTAGTGTCAGGATCATCGAGCACCATGACTCCATGGGGGAAAACCTTTGTAATCTTGTATGGCCCATCCCATCTCGATTGGAGCTTACCAGGAAATAGCTTGAGTCTCGAATTAAACAGCCAAACCTTCTGGCCGGGCTCAAAAAATTTCTTTTTAATATGCTTGTCATGAAACACTTTTGTTCGAGCCTTATAAATCCGAGAGTTTTCATATGCATCATTTCTCAACTCCTCAAGCTCTTGAAGTTGGAGTTTCTGCTGTGCACTGGCTTTCTTTATATCAAAATTCCATCTTCGAACAACCCAGTATTCTCGGTGTTCCAACTCTACAGGGAGATGACACGCTTTACCATATACCAATCTATACGGTGTCATACCAATTAACATCTTAAACGCAGTCCTAGACGCCCAAAGTCCATCATTTAGCCTTCTCGGCCAATCCTTTAAGTCAGGGCGCACAGCCTTTTCTAAGATATTTTTAATCTCCCTATTTGAAACCTCCATTTGTCCTTGTGATTGGGGTGATAAGGCGTACCAATGCTATGAGTGACACCATACTTCTCACATAAAGCAGGAAGAAACTGATTGTCAAAATGGCTTCCACCATCACTAATCAACACTCGTGGTATACCAAATCTTGAGAAAATGTTCATTTTCACAAACTATTCCACTACATCATGGTCAGCACGTTTGGTGGCTATAGCTTCTACCCATTTCGAAACATAATCAATCCCCACAAGTATGTATTCCTTCTTATCTGCTTTCGAAAATGGTCTCATTAAATCAATACCCCATACATCAAATAATTTCACAATTAGAATTAGGGTTAGAGGCATCATGTCTCGTCGAGATATGGATCCCAACTTTTGACATCACAGGCATGCTTTACAATATTCAATAACATCTTTGAATATGGAAGGCAAGTAAAATCCACTCTAGAACACCTTGTGAGCTGTCTTCTGAGCTCCGAAATGCCCTCCACACTCCAGCGTGTGATAATACGTCAGTATGCTTTGCACCCCACTCTCGGGGATGCATTTTTTGATAATCTGATCAGAGCAATACTTCTATAGTCGTGGATTATCCCAGATTTAGAATTTTACTTGGCTGAAGAATCGGTCATTCTCATTCTTGGACCATCCTTTTGGAATTCGACCTGTGGCTTTATAATTGACAATATAAACATACCACGGTATTTGTCCCACAACAGCCACATTGAACAAAGAAAATTCCTAAACGAGGCATGATTCGAGTAAACAACAATTTGGCGCCCAAAGATACGATTGGAATTTATCCAAAGCAAAGACAACTGCTAGCAACTCCTTCTCGGTAGTTGTATAGTTCATCTGAGCTTCATTCAGAGTCCTACTGGCTTAGTAAATCACAAATGGCAGCTTATCTTTTCTCTGACCCAACATAGCTCCTATGGGATAGTCAGAAGCATCACACATGAGCTCAAATGGTAGAGACCAATCTGGCGGACGAATAATTGGGGCTGTTGAGATTTGAGTATGCAGCCCCTCAAAGGCATGAAGATACTCTTCATCAAAGATGAAGGTCACATCCTTAGCCAATAAACTACATAACGGCCGAGCAATTTTGCTAATTTTTTTAATAAACCTTCGGTAAAACCTGGCATGGCCCAAAAAAAAGCGTATATGTATAACATATGTGGGAGGAGGCAATTTTAAAATTAATTTAACTTTTACTTTATCTACCTCTATCCCTCGCTTTGATACAATATGGCTCAATACTATCCCTTTTTGAACCATAAAATGGCTCATTTCCCAACTTAGGATCAGATTCGTCTCCATGCATCTCTTAAGTACCAGTTCCAGATGTTTTAAATAGTCTTCAAAGGTTTCCGCAAAAACTGAGAAGTCATCCATGAACATTTCAAGAAATGTTTATACCATGTGAGAAAAGATAGACATCATACACCTTTGGAATGTTGCTGCCGCATTACATAAATCGAAACATAATCAAGTAAAATTGATTTATCCTGATCAACAGGATCAATCGCCACTTGATTGTAGCCGGAATATCCATCCAAAAAGTAGTAGTATCTCTGCCCGGCTAACATCTCCAGGATCTGATCAATGAATGACAACGGGAAATGATTCTTCTTGGTGTTCAGGTTAAGCTTTCTGTAATCAATACACACATGTCACCCCGTGGTCATACACTATGGAATTAGCTCACCTTTTAAGTTTGGTACCACTGTGATGGCCGACTTCTTTGGCACCACTTGAGTTGGACTTACCCATGTGCTATCAGAAATAGGGTAGATGATACCCACATATAGTAATTTCACCACTTCTTTCATCACCACCTCTTTTATATTTGGATTCAGCCTTCATTACCTTTCTGTCGATGGCTTTGCATCCTCCTTAATATGTATGTGATGCATGCAAATCAAGAGGTCTATTCCTTTTAAGTCAGCAACACTCCATCCTATTACCTCTTTGTTCTTACTCAAGACTTCAACCAGACTCGATTCCTGTTTTTCTGTCAATTTTGAAGAGATAATTACTAGAAAAGTCTCATATGGTCCCAAGAAAACATATTTCAGCTTTTCAAGCAATTCCTTGAGTTCCATGGTAGGAGGAGTAGTTAAGGATGAAATTGGTTAAGTATTTGAAACTATCAGAAATGGTTCAACCGGCTCCCGCCATAGTTGAGTGTATAATGCAGTCTCCATCTCATCCAATTCTTCATTTTGCAACTTCCAATGTGACTCCCAATCAGCTACTTCTTCATCCGGCCATTCTCTAGTCATAAATGACTCCAGCTCATCCTTTTCCACGATTTGAGTCACAAAATCTGTTATGATATCATCTAGTTCATCGCACTCATTAATCTGGAAACATTCCCCCGATTCAGGCAATTGGTGGCTTCCTTCGAACACATTCATCCTAACTTTCATATTTCCAAACGTCAGATCCATGACTCTGATTCTGCAATTAATGCATGCATTTGCCGTGGCTAATAATGGTCTTCCAAATATCACTGGAATGTGTTTCTTTGATTCAGGGGCAGGTTCTGTGTAATACCCCGTATTTAATGGATATTTATTTCCTTAATTATTTTGGATGGCATAATGGGTGTTTAAATTATTGAATGAGGCTATCTTAGTCTTTTTAAGTCTAGTAGGTTATAATGAAATTTTGTGATCTGAAGGGGGGCAAGGTTGTCATTAGTGTTTGGGCAGTTTGGTGATTTATGCATAATACAAGGATAGTTTGGACATTTCCCTAACCCTAACATCTTCTATATAAGCATCCTTAACTTCAGATCTAGCCCCCATCTCATTTCTTCTACTATTTCTTCTTCATCATCAATTATACCCGAAATTGTGAGGGTTGAGAGGTTGAGAGCTTAGAATTGGTTTGGATCTGTACTTGTGGTGGATTCAGCTCTACATTACAGGCAAGACATATGTTCTACTCTTCCTCTTTGTACTAAAATTTCGTAGCCTTTACTTTGTGCATCTATAATCTGCTAGATAGTATTTTTCCTATATGTATATGTATGTGTAAATCATGTTCATATATGACTTTTATATATTCTGTTTATGCATATATGTATAGATCCGTAGGTATATATATAGATCTTGTATATAGGCATATATGTATAGATCTGTTAGAGTATATTCATATTCATGTTTATTTATGTGACTTATATATTCTATTTATACATATATGTATAGATCCGTAAGTATATATATAGATCTTGTATACATGTAGAGATTCGTGGATCTATATAGGCATATATGTATAGATCTGTTAGAGTATGTTCATATTCATGTTTATTTATGTGATGATATATATTCTGTTTATATGTATATGTATAGATCCATGATCATATGTACAGATCTTGTATATAGGTAGAGATTAGTAGTCTTATATAGACATATATGTACAAATTTGTTAGAGTATATTTATATTCATATATATATATGATGATTTTTATTCTGGTTATACATATATGTACAGATCTATGATTATATGTATAGATCTTGTATATATATAAAGATTTGTGGTGATATATTGATATATGCATGAGACTATGTTTATATCTAGCTATACGTACAAATTTGTTTTTACCATGTGTAGCTATACATGTATGGATTCGTGGTTATGTGTCTTGTTGGTATGATTCTGATGATGTGTATATGGTTGGAACTTAGTATAAATATCTGAGTACATAAATATTTTAGGTTTCAATGTTGACAAAGATTTCAAAACTGTTATTAGAAAAATATTGCATATTTATGTAATTGTTTTTCTCTATTTTCTTTGTTATCAGACTCTGGACATTGATTTATATTGTTATTATGTGTATCACGAATTATACTGGATTACGTATTTTCGACCGTATAAATGAATAGTTTCGACCGTATAAAATACCGTATACCTTGGCGCTGGGGCGCTGCCCCAGACCCCGTCAGGGGGGCACTCAGGTAATGGTCGCGCCGCCCCCCCTGGACCCCCCAGGCTCGACCTTATAAATTGTTATACGTTCCCGAATAAATATTACAAGCGAATTATTAAATTCGTAAAATCCTAAGATTTAAATTAAATGACTATGTTTTGGAAATTTATAAGAAACCACAAGGAGGCTGACTATTACTGCAGTCTAACTAGTACCACGGGACATGGGTGAGTTGTCACGGCATGGGTGAGTTGTCGGGTGCGTGGTTATGGTACGGCATGGATTGGATGTTGTATGGAAAAATCATATTAATGTAAGAAATTTATAAACATAATTATATTAAATGGTGGTATATTAGTGACTATAGTTATAGTTAAATATATTATTTTTTTTAATATAATTTTGGGATTAGGTGTCACTAGGAAAGGGGATGGATTTTGGTACTCTGCTTGGGATCATGTAGAGTTGTTCTTGCTCGTGGGTTTAACCCACATTTTTGTTGTTTCAGGTCCTCGGCAGTTTCACCAGCAGGGTTGAGGATTTCATATCTATCTGTCCGGTTCTATCATAGTTTCCTTCCACTCCAGGGTAGGATCCGATAAATGTCATATGTTGTATTTCTTATAAGTGTGTTTCTAGGGGTCCATGTTTATGGGATTTCCAAATTGTACTGTGTGGGACTTATTTTATTTAAGGATGTATTGGGAGTGGTCTTCTTCATGTATAAGTTGTATCCTTATTTTGTTATTGTTGTTATTATTATATTTCTATTTTATGTCTTCTCTTCTGTGCTTATGTTATCAATTACTAACGCTCCTAGTTTTCTATGTATGGGCCTGGCCAACCTATGCATGAAAATTTGGGGGTGTCACATTCTGTATCCAGAACTACAAAATCAACCGAAAAATAAAACTTGGCCACTTAAACAATGACATCTTTAAGAACTCCATTTGCCTGCTTGATTGATCGATTAGAAAATTGAAGTACGACCTCAATGGGACTAAGCTCACCCAACCCTAGTTGTTGGTAGACTGAATAAGAAAGTAAATTAAAACTCGTACCTAGATCAAGAAGAGCTCTACCAATTTCCTAGTCACCAATGACACATGGAATAATGGGAGCACTGGGATCTTTCCTCTTAGGTGGAGTATTGTTTAAAAGCAATGAACTCACTTGCTCAGTCAAGAGTATTTTGTTGGATTCTTCGCTCTGCTCTTTCACTTCTAGGTGCAAAGATCTTTGAAAAACTTAACATAAGGCGGTATCTGGGCGATTACATCTAAGAAAGGTAAATTAATCTTAATTTGTTAGAATGTTTCCAATATATCAGATTCTTTCAGTTTCCCGTACTTGGCCGGCTCTCTAAGACGTTGAGGAAGGCGCTGCCTCCTCGTTGCTTGCCCTGTCTGGCTCTTCAAGTAATGTCTGATCGACATTATCTTCCACTGATGGTTGATACTTCTGGACTCTTTCAGCCTCTTTTCTTTGTTCTTCTTCAGCTTCATTCCTTTGTGTTTGTTCAAATTCTTTTCTTTTCTACAACCTCTCTCTATGTTATTCCTCAACTCTACTTTCCACTTCATTTCCACTTCTTAGAGTCGTGATTGCTTGAACCGTGTCATTAGGCTCATTGACAAGTGATCCGAGCTCCAGTGTTTGTTGTGGCCTCGGGTTAACAACCGGCTAACTACGCAATCTTCCTAGTTCTCTTATATTCCTCTCATTAGCCATTTAGCCCAACTGCATATGCAATTGTGCCAATGATTGGGTATGAATGTCTATTTTGTTATGAATGTCCAATATAACCTGCAGTAATATATTAGTTTGAAAATTGGGTGGAGGAGTTTGGCTTCTTTGAGGTTGGGTTTGATAGTTATATGGTTGCACATCCTGATTATTATTGAATGGCTGAAGATCTTGGGAATTATTGAATGGCTGAAGAGCTTTGCAATTATTGGAAGTTCTGGGTTGGTAATTGGACTGAGAATTTCTAGCCATGATTGTTGGCTGTGATTCGAATGATTGTTGACTCTATTGGAACCTTGGTTATTGGTTGTATGATTGTTGTCTCTCAATGAACCTTGGTTGTGGGTTATATAACCATTGTCTGTCTATGAACCTTGGTTGTTGATTGGATGATTGTCCTTGATGGTGGATTCTCAACATTTGTAGATTTATAGGACATGAGTGGATGATTTCTGGCATTTGAGGTGTATGAATTGGTGAAATGAGCATTATTGGAATAGTTCCATGATGCATTGGCATCGACAACCATTATTTCTTGACACTCATTTCGAGAGTACTCAGCTTCTACTTCAAACGTCTCTCTTTGAGAGGAATGACTTCGCTACATAAACTTTTCAATTCTCTCTAATTTCTCTCCAAACAATGCCATGGTATCTCTTACATCATCATGCTCTACAACATAAGATTTCTCAGATCTCCTATCATGTTGTCCACCTCTAGCCCTCAACTCAGATTGTTATTGAATTGTGTTTTCACTATTATTATCAAATATCTCTAAAATTTCTTTAGCTGGCTTCAAGATAAATTGACGTTGTGTAGCCGCATCTATCAAAGTCTTATGTGCCTCACCAAGTCCCATGTAGAAATTTTTAGCAATATCTTGTTCAGAAAACCTATGGTGGGGACACTTATACAAAATTTCATTATATCTCTCCCAAGTATCATGAAAATGTTCACCAGGTAACTGCCTAAAGCTTTTGATTGCATCTTGTGCTTCAGAGGTCTTTCCTATGGGATAATGTTTTGCAATGAATTCCTTCTGAAGGGTTTCCCAATCAATTTTAATTCCTTTTGCTAATTTGATGTACTACTTTTTAGCTCTCTCTTTTAATGACCAAGGGAATAATCTCACTCGCAAGTCATTTTTGGGCAGATTGTCATACCTAACAGTAGAGGCTACTTCTAGGAAATCATTGATGTGTTGATATGGGTCTTTTATTCTAAGACCTAAAAATTTTGGAAGCATATTAATCATGCTTGTCTTGATCTCAAAATGTTTCGCTCCTTCTTCCTCCGGAAAATTAGCATAGGAGTCGTACGCATCGGGCGCGTAATATCATTTCAGTGATGTCTTTGGTGCCCTTGGCGGGTTGGCTCTTTAGTCAGCCATCGCTTCTTATTTTGAATTATGTTGTCGCTCTTCAATAGCTCGACGTAAATGACAGAGAGCCTTTTCGATCTCAGGATCATACTCGACTAACGCAGTGCTAAAATTAGAACGGATCGATCTATCAGTCATACACTACTCAAACGACTATTTTCTTTTTATTATTTTGAAATTTTGTGAAATAAAAATTAACTAAAATTAACTACTTCTAAGCTACTTTAACTATCAACAGAAAATAAAGCTATAATGAATATGCAAAAATCAAAGCAACACCAAAACTCACAAAAGATTCAGACACAACTTCAGAAGCTCCGATTTTCCCTTTTATGTTATTCAAAGTACTTGTCAATCACACAAACATCTAACCTTAGCTACAATTACAATAACGCAATGCAAATAAATTACTAAAGCTATTTGAATAATGCTCAGTCCCCAGCAATGACACAAAAAACTTGATGTGCAATCAGGTGTGTAAAAATTTGTGGTTAAAAATGACACCTTAACGAAGCTAGGTTTTACCCTACGCAAGTGCACGTATCGATTATAGTATAGTAATGGATTGAGTAAGGAATATTGATCCCACAGAGACTGAGATTATTCACTTTAGTGATTCAAAAACACTGAATTATATATTCTGAAAATGGTTTGTTTGGGTGGTCAAAGACCAAATTATCTAGAAAGTGAATTAAATTGGTTGTGATCCAGATGAGAGAGAAAACTAAGGTTTTCATCACTCCACCACCAACCACAAAATATAGTCCATCACTGTATCAACTATAAGAAGGCGATCCATAACTGTGAATCAGGTCGTACCACAAATAGCTAAATACGACCCCAAAAAGAAGTACCATCAACTAGATTGCGACAACCCGTCTCATGACTGACGTAACTAGTACATGTCAATTATATTACTCTAATATACTCCTAATGCATGAAAATAAACTAAAGCATGTCTATATTAAATCGCCAAGGCACGACCTGTGTCAACCTAAGGTCTCAAGTTTCATTACCACCATTGTGTAGAAAACCATAATTAAGAATCTGAGTTTCAGCCCATAGTGAATAATCATAGTTGTGCAAAATAATACATTCATTCCATCTAAGATAGGAATTTAAAACAAACATATAATTTTATATTGCAAATTCGTACGGTCTCTTAACTACTACAATTATCACAGTATGGTCAACAGTTTCCCTCGTTACAATTGAAAACAATGAAATAACTACATTACTTGGCTAGGGTTTTACTAGAAACCCTAGATACCGAGTTAGTTGGTCATGGTTGAAGGTGACTGCATCGGTGATGCACAAATGATCTCCATGGCCTCCTTCTCCGGATCTCTAGGTCAAAATATGGCTCTCAACAGTAGCAAGTCTGAATGAATGAACCTCTGAAACTCACAATTGAACCACCTCTAATGAACGTCTCCCCTTTCTTTTATATATGATCGTGTATATATATGCAATGGTATAGAGAGGTCCTTTATAGTTTTTTCACTCTTTTTCTCATGCAAACCCTAACTTCTGATATATATAGGTGTATATACATATATATAGAGGTCTAGAGTCACAGACACGTCTTCATATCGAATCGGGGGTAGAACAGGCTGAAACCATTGAAAAACCACAAAACTTGCCACAGATACGCTTCAAGCGTACCTGACCTACGCTTTAAGCGTAGGTCCAAGCGTACCTCCAAGCGTAAAAATGTGTTTTCCAGCCACTTTTTGAAATTGAAAGCGTAGGCACAAGCATAGGTATTTTATGGAAAACCACTTTTTTCCATGCATGCACCAAAACGACCGCCTTGAACCCATAATACTTTTTGTTAAAGATGACGGCTTTTGGAAATGCCGTTTTTGCCCTCCGGGAGCCATTTTTGTCTCGGACTGCTTCTTTGACCCTCCTCTTTGAATAGAAAGAACACACTCTTCAGTTAATTCACCGAAGTTAGCTCCATTTCTTTCTTAAACTCCTGAAACATGCTTTAACACGCAAACAACATAAAAATACCAAATAATGGAATGAAATAACATAACAATAGTGAGTTAAGAGGTCAAAATGTCTAATATTTGATACCTATCACCGGTCACCGAAAAATGCCTAAGAGGTGCAATACGTGATGAGTGTCAAATGTTGTCCATTTTAGGCACCTAATTCACTGTTGTTACGTTTTATCATTACATTATTTGTTATTTTTATGTGGTTTGTGTGTTAAAGCATGTGTAAGGAGTTTAACGAAGAAATAAGCTAACTTTGGTGACCAAAGGCAGCTTGTATCTATCCACAAAGAGAGCAAAAGAGGAGTTTCATGCTTGTATATATCAAATTGAAGGATTTGGCTCAGATTTAAGGAGAAACACATCAAAGAGAAATCCTACTCAAGTGGGACAAGTGAGAAACAAATAGAACTCTTCTATAAATACCAAGGTCTGCTACAGATCTTAGGAGCTTCATAATTTCCAGAGCACTTTCTTTAGAGATTCATATTATTCAAATGAGGGAGTCAAAGAAGACCTAGAGATCCAGAGAAGAAGACTATGAAGGTCGTTTCTACATCAATGATGCACTCACCTACCACCATGAGAAACTAATTCGGTATCTAGGATTTTTTAGCAAAACCCTAGCCTTGTAATGTAGTTTATTCATTTGTTTAAATTGTAATGAGGGGAAATTGTGACCACACTGTGATGATTGTGTAGATCTGTGACCATATTTATTCTTGACACGATATTTTATATTTATTGTAATTCTTGTCTTATATTGAATGAATATATTATTTCAACCTATCATATTATATTAAATATAACGTGATTTTCGACACAATGGTGCTTAAAACACTTGAAACCCTAGGTTTACACATGCCATGCTTTGGCGAGGTGATATAGACATGTTTTAGTTTAATTTTATATTTTAAGAGTAAATTAAAGTAAAGTAGATGGCATGTACTAGTTACTCTCTATCCAGAGATGGGTTGTAGTGAATTCGGTGGATAGTATTCTTTTTGGGATGTATTCGAATATTTGTGGTACAATCTGATTCATGGCGATGGATCGCCCTTTTGAAATTGAGCAAATAGATAAACTATATTATGCGGTTAGTGGTGGAGCATGAAAACCCTAGTTTTCTCTACCTTGATCACAATCACAATTTAAATTTTGTTTTTAGTTAATTAGTTATAAATCTAAAAACAAATCAAAACCTTTTTCAAACATAATTCAATACTTTTAAATTACTAGAGTGAATAATCCAAGTCTCTATAGGATCGATATTCCCTTTCTCAAGCCGATTTGTACTACAATATGAGTCGTGCGCTTGCGATAGGTAAAACCTTGTTGTTATAAGAGGTCGTTCTTAATCATTATTTTTAACCTCGATTGACGTGCATCAATACGCACACTATTTAAAATATTGGGGTCCTAGAGAACAACAAGGGTTTATATGCACTATGTCGATATCACATGGAGTTAATCACTCGCGATCCTTTTTTGTGTAATTAAGAGTTTGTCATCTGAAACGGTTGATTTTATTATTTAATCACTCATCTCCCTTTTCCTTCTAATTTTTTTTTGGTAAATGAATTTTTTTATTTTACTTAGGTGTTGGTTGATAAAACTAAAAATGAAGTGCTGAAAACTTTAAGATCTGAAATTTTAAGTATTGAAGGTTTTGAGTGATGCTTAAAAAAATTACTCCTACATTTTATGATATTTTTCTAAATTTTCAATCTTCAGACTTCAGTGATAAGTGGTCACCCTGTCAGTTAAAATTTTATCCCATCTGAACCCGCGCAACGCCTTCATTGCGGTCGGACCACCCTTCCCGCTCAACCAGGACCTGGACTCTGGCACGGGTGCTGTAGACCTGACGAGTGCTTGGCATAACACCAAATTAAGGATTGGGTCTGGCTCTGATACCCAACAGTAACGGGTGGATGCTTCACGGTTCAACCCAAAAGCTTAAGCTGATGGGTAGGGCTAACATCCACCCATTATAAACCCCCATTCAATTTCCCATCTTTATCCGATGTGGGACAACAAATGCACCCTCTAACATTAGGCCTAGCCTAGGGTGTCCAAAAAATTAAAATTTATTTACTTTTAGCCCAAAAAAGTTACCTAACCAAATTTTTATCAACTCAAATAAAGATAAAACCCAATCTCACCCATTACAAATTAAAAAGAGGCCCAATTTTTATTAATTCAAATAACAGTGGTGCATAATTTAACTCATCATAAATTACACATAAATTCAATTTCTATCAATCTAAATAATAATTGAGTATAATCTCACCCATTAGCTTTTACATAGACAATTATTTGGGCGGGTGCATTTTGATGATGCAAGAAATATAGCCCAACCTGGAATGACATCGCAACCACCTGGAGGGGAACTTATAAGGCATCGGTGTGGTACCGGCATAAAAGGCTCCGACGATCAAGTTAGTATATTGATCGGGGAAGGAATCGAGAGAGAGAAGTTTAATGGTGTGCAATTATTGCGTACTTGTTAGGTTGATCGTCGCTCTATTTTTATAGGGCTTTGGGTCGTGGTGCCCAAGTCACGGGAATCACTTCCCATGACTTTTCCATTATGTCCCAGATAAAGATAACTTTGCGTCTATCTCTATCTTAGGTTAATACATCTTTATCTCTGATTTGGGTTGATCTCTACCCGTTGAGATATGATCCTTATCAGTTGCCCCCTATTCCCATGCTAGCTTGCCTTGGTTTGGGAACACTGAGCTTTAGGATAGAATAATTTTATCATATCTTTCTTCTTTTTTCCACTTCTTTATTATGTGTTGTTTAAATGATGTTTTCCCTTGGAAATTTTAAGAATTGCCAAAAAGCCACTGCAAGTCGTGAGAGTTGCCTTACAGGAAGGTTATGTTACTCCCTCCTAAAAATTACAGGGGCAACTACGTACAGTTACATGTACACAGCGGGAAGCACGCGTAACATGTGTACGTAGCGCATACATAGGCTGGAGGTGAAGCGTGTAGCGCATGTACATGTTGTAGTAAGCACGAAGCATGCAGCGCATGCACAGTCAACGGGAATCGCGAAACGTGAAACGTGAAGCATGTAGCACATGCATGCATAGTCAGCGGGAAGCGCGAAACATATAGCGCATGAAGCTCGAAGCATGTAGCGCATGCACAGTCAATGGGAAGTGCGAAACATGTAGCGCATGCACGCGAAATGTGTAGCGCATGTGCTGGCAGTAGGAAGCTGACGCAGTCTACCTTATGTCACACATGCGTATGGATGAATGCATGGATAAGATAAGACATTTGTCGCGCACTGGTTGGATGCAAGGATTACGAAATCATATATGTGGGTCTTATCTTGCAGTATGGATGAGTGCATGGATAAGATAAGACACTTCTCGCGTACTGGTTGGATGCAAGGATTACGAAATCTAGCATGTGGGTCTTATCTTACAAGATGCAACAACTATATAAACGACTACTTCAAGAATACCCATATACCATTTGTTCCACTATCTATGTCATTCTTCATTTTCATTTTGATGTCAAAATCAGTCTCCTTCCCCTTGGCATCTATAGCCTCTAGAGTTAGTGATGCGGATATTAGTGTATTACATTCTATTTACTCCATCCCCTATACCATTACTCTCTGTGTTCCTTATCTGAATAAGCAGGCAACCTCAAGGATAGGTGTTGAAGTGTGTTTCTATGAGCAGGCCTTCGCGATAGTCTTGCGCTTTGCCTTGCCAAAATTTATCAGGGACTTTCTTTCATTCTCCGGCTTGGCTCCTTCTCAACTTACCCGTAATGTATGGAGGATACTGCTTTCTTGCCTGCTCCTTTGGCATTCATGCGAGAATGAGGTACTTTTCCTTAATGAGTTCTTGAAGCTTTTCATAATATAGAGGAGCCACTAGTGGGTAAAGCTTACTCCCTTGACAATAAACCATCACGTCTTGATACCACAAGGTAATGTTAGAGGTTGGGTAAAGAAATTCTTTTTTATGTCAGGCACTAGATAGGAGTTCAATCCAGGAGATCCGATAAGATAAGAACCATCCGTTCCCCGTAGGTGGGGTTCCCTTCGATATCAATGTAATACTTATTCTCAACCCCTTTGTATACATATATATGGACACATTTTCCTTTTCTCATTCAGCATCTCCCACACAACTGTTGTTACTCTTTTTCCTCTATCTTTTTATAAGCAAGCTAAGCTTGAAGCAGCTATGAAATATGAAAATAAGGAGGACCTTCTGCAGCCAAGCAACTTGGCCCCATTTTGCCTTGTTTTGAATGGTGGTGACCCTCCATACATTCCTGTGCCTATAACACCCCTTGAACCCTATGCGCCCTTAGCACCTGGAATTACATCTCCAGCGCAGGGTTTGTAGTATTTTGTATTTATTTACTGCTTGTTCAGTAGAGCATTTGTAACTTAATTTCTTAGTGTTCACAGGTGACACGGTACAAGATTTGGCCCAATACCTGTCAATGATGATAAAGAAGTATCCTGGGAACACCTCAGGGTCGAATAAGCATCGTGGGAACCCCTCCGGGGATATCCCTCATCCCATCACTTCAGGGTCGACCAACCATACTCTATTTGCAGGCGGAGGTTCATCATCCTCTTCTCCAGTAGTGCTAACCCAGATGACGCCCCCAACCGGCGTGCCCCTCGGCTTTGTGACACCATCTAGTTCCCCAATAAGGCCACGAGGCGGTTTCGGGGCAGGGAGCTCTTCCGTGCCTTCAAGTATACCTTCGAGTACGGGAACTTTATTTTCTGACTAGAATGTTGCAAATGACCGGCTAAGAAAAACCGTTATGCAAGAAAACCTTAGTTATCTTAGCCGAAGTGGATCAAGGTTCGACAAACATCGCAGATTTATGCAGGGGTTTGGTCAGGTAAGGAGTGTCCCATAAATTTAATTTTTATTTATTTTTTGTTGCGCCATGTCTAAGTTTTCTTCTTTTTCAACTAGAGCCTCACTTTTCATACTCACATGTATGATGAGTTGGAGAATACTAAGAATTTACTGGCTCAGAAGATCGCGAAGCACGAGAAAAAAGTTATGTTGCTTCAGGAGTCATGTCATGGCTTTGAGCGGGGGGCCTCAGACCAAGATGTCCCATAGAGAGGCAATAGAAAAAGATAGAGCGATGGCAGTGAAGGAAAGAGACGTCTTATAGACCAGGGTTGACTCGTTATCAACGAGCCTCAAGGGCACCCATTTAAGTGCCCATCAAGACTTTCTAAAGTCTCCGGAGTGTGGTATTGTCAGAGCCAAAGCCTACCTGGGGGGCTTCAATAGCTTCAAAAGGCAGGCAATAGCCTAGTTTCCCATTGCGACTTCTCAAATGTTGTTTTGATGCCTCCTATTGTGGATGAGGAGGATGAGGATGACGATGATGGTGCTATTGATGATGATGAGTAGACTACGGACTCGGTAGAAATGGTGGTTGCTTGCATTTCCTTCAATATAGCAAACCAGCCTGTATTTGAACTTTTGGATTTGTTTGTTTAAGAACTTTATGTCTTTATGTACTGAATATAGCTTTGACTGTGTGATAAACTATATGCCCTTGGGCATTACATGCAGTCTTTGACCATGTAATGAAGTATTTGAACTTTCCATGCACCAAGTTGGATATTTGTGTTTATTTACCCTTTTGATGCAATGTTTTATCCACGCTTCACTCAGTCTGCCCTTCTCGTTGAAAATAGCCTCTTTATGAAGAGGGACTAGTACAGTTTTGGCTTCATTCAGCCTTAATTTCTTAGGCGACCCCCGCTTGTTATGAGGTGTAATTATTATCTCAGGTTTCACTTAGCCCACCCTTTCAAGAAGGGACATCTCTTTCAGGCGTAATGTCGGTATTTTGAGTTTAATATTATTTATTTATACAATATTTTTCTCAAACTATTTATCAAAAATCATGAGTTCATGTAGAAGAATGAATGACAACAACTTTTATTGAAACTTGCAGTTTAAACTGCTTATTAAGATACTGAAGAATCTAAACTAAACATTGATCTAGAATGACAAGAATGAAAAAATAATCTATGAAATGAAGTATTAATACCTAGTAAGCTATGTAGACTTTTACTAGTAATACTTTATTAGATGCTCTACATTCCATAGATGAGGAAATTGCCTCCCTGCCTCTGTCTCCAACCAGTAGGTACCCTGCCTCTGGCTTTCAATGACTCTGTAGGGGCCCTCTAAGTTGGGGGCTAGCTTCCCCTTCTTCTTGATTTCTGGATTAGATAATGATTGCAGAACTTTTTTTAACACCAAGTCCCTTAGTTGGAATCTCCTTTGCTTCACTCGCGCATTGTAGTATCGGGTCATAGCTTGCTGGTATGTTGTAATCCTCATTTGAGCCTACTCCATTTTCTCTTCGAACAAATCCAAGTTGACCGCAAGCCCCTCGTTATTGTGGTATGAGTCAAAATGACTAGTCCTGAAACTTTCTATCTTAGTCTCTATGGAGACCACTGCCTCACTCCCAAAGGCTAGAAGAAATAGTGTTTTCCCGTAGGTGTCTTTGTTATAGTTCGGTAGGCCCAGAGTATGCTGGGAAACTCCTCTGGTCACAATCCCTTTGCCTTCTCAAGGCGCTTCTTGATCATACCAAGCAGGGTTCTGTTGGCCACCTCTGCCTGACCATTTTCCTGTGGATGAGCTGAAGATGAGAAGTGGTTCTTGATTCCTAAATTAGCACAAAACTCTTGGAACTCTGAGGCCTCAAATTGCTTCCCATTGTCCATGATAATGACTCGTGGTACTCTGAACTTGAACACTATTGACTTCCAGGTGAAGTTCTTGATGTTTGATGCTATAATTTTGGCCAATGGGATCGTTTCCACCCATTGGTAAAATAGTCTATTGCGACCACTACGAACTTCACCTGCCATTTACCTTTACGTAGAGGGCTGATCAAGTCCATCCCCCATTGACCAAAGGGCTAGGGACTACAATGGGTGTCAACTCTTTGGGAGGTTGTCTAGGAATATTCGCAAACCTCTAACATTTATCGCATTTCCTCATGAAGTCCTTTGAATCTTGATGCATGGTCGGCCAGTAGTACTTTTGCCGCATTGCCTTATATGCAAGTGACCTGCTCCCGGCTTGATTCTCGCACACCCCTCGTGTATGTCCTTCATGATTTGATATGCCTCTATTATCGATACACATCGTAGGTAGGGCAGGGGAAATCCTCTTTTATATAGCACCCCATTTATGGAGTATATCAGCTTGCTCGGACTCTGATCTTGTAGGCTTCCATTCTGTCGTCCGAAAGCTCTCCATCTCTGATATATTTGATGATTGGCAGGGCCCACTCACACCCTTCAGCCAGCTGCATTACAGTCTGCGACTCTTGTAAAATACTAGGGTCCTTTAGGCGTTCCACCAAGGTTGATCCTTCTCTCTCTGGCTCTACGATAGTAGCTAGGCGAGCAAGGGCATCAACCACCTCATTTTGGTTACTGGGTACCTCGAGGATGGTGAACTGGTCAAACATTGTTACTGCCTCCCGGACCTTTTATAGATAGGCCTTCATTTTCTCTTCCTTTGCCTCAAACTCTCATTGCACTATCCCGCTACTAGTTGAGAGTCCATATGTGCTCTTACTCGCCTTGCTCCAAGGGTA
This sequence comes from Cornus suecica, assembly GCA_963922005.1. Classification (NCBI taxonomy): domain Eukaryota; kingdom Viridiplantae; phylum Streptophyta; class Magnoliopsida; order Cornales; family Cornaceae; genus Cornus; species Cornus suecica. Next base: position 44,403,884 of record OY998247.1, on the reverse strand, counting down.
TTTGTTATCCTTACCCCTGCTAGCAGGGCTTCATACTCCGTTTCATTGTTGGTGTCCCTGAAGTTAAATTACAGTGCATATTCTAACTTCTCCCCATCTGGGGTGATCAACACTAGACCGGGCCCGCATGCATGGGCATTTGACAACCCATCGACATACAGTAGCCACGTGTGCTCTGGCGATGTCTGATTATCAGGGAGGGATGCTCCCAAGGTCGGGTCATCCTGGGTTAGCTCACCTCCTGCTCCGATAAACTCGACCATAAAGTCTGCCAGTACCCGACCTTTTACAGCTACCCTTGGATTGTACTAGATGTCAAACTCCCCGAGCTCTATAGACCACTTCATGAGTCTTCTTGATGTCTCCGGCTTGTACAGCACCTGGCGTAGCAGTTAATCTATGAGCACTATTACAGTGTGTGCTTGAAAATATGGTCTGAGCTTTTGGGCAGAAATAACTAGGGCGAACACTAGCTTCTCCATGGTAAGGTACCTTTCTTCCACTCTTCGTAGTGCATGACTAGTGTAATAAATTGGTTTTTGAACTCTTGTGTCTTCCCTCATCAAGGCCGAACTTACTGCCGTTAGTGAGATGACTAAAAATAATAGAAGTTACTCTCCTGGAATTGCCAGGGACAACAAGGGAGGAGAAATAATGTACTTCTTTAAATCTATGAATGCTCACTCACACTTAGGGGTCCACTCGAAGGCTTTCTTGAGCACCCTGAAAAAGGAAGACATTTGTCAGTGGTTTGAGAGATTAGCTTGTTGAGGGTGGCCACCTTCCCCGTCAACCTTTGTCCTTCCTTGATTGACTAAAGGGACTTCATATCTAGGATGGCCTGGATTTTCTCTGGGATGGCTTCAATTCCCCTTCTGTTAACCATGAATCTCAATAAATTCTCTAACGATACACCAAAACACACTTGGTTGGGTTAAGGCACATCTGGTGTTTTCTAAGTACCTCGAAGGCTTCTTCAAGGTCCACCAGATGATCTTTTTTTTTGACACTTTTCACTAGCATGTTGTCCACGTAGACTTCCATGTTCCTACCAATCTGATTCTTAAACATGTTGTTGACCAGCCTTTGGTAGGTAGCTCCGGTATTATTCAACTCGAAGGGAATTACTTTATAGCAATATATGCCTCCATCGGTGATAAAAGATGTCTTTTCACAGTCAAGAGGGTGCATGGGGATCTAATTATATCCCGAATATGCATCCATAAAGCTGAGCAGCTCATTTCCCGAAGTAGTTTTTACCAACATGTCGATTCTTGGTAAAGGAAAACTATCTTTCGGGCAGGCTTTAAGCCTTCAATTTCCATTTCCCTTCTTTACCAGGACCACATTTGACAACCAGTCAGGGTAGTGTACTTCACAAATGAAATTTGCGTTCAAGAGTTTTTCTACCTCCGACATTATAGTTGCATTCCTTTCAGGGGCGAATGTCCTCATCTTTTGCCTTACTAGCTTAGCAGTGGGATCGTTCAGTTGGTGCTGCATAACTCGGGGATCAATGTCAGGCATGTCTTCATGTTTCCAGGCGAATATTTCTTGGTTCTATCTCAAGAATTGGATGAGCTAATTTTTTATATCATCAGGGAACAATGACCCAATGTGTACCTTCTTCTAGGTTTTTCCCCCCTCAAAACATACCTCAATAGGGTCCTCTACAGGTTCAGGTTGCGGATTGGACTCATCCATTTTGAGACCTTCGATGCGAGGGCCTCCCGTGGCCTCCTTTATATCAAAGCTACTGCATAACATTCTCATGTCATGGTCTGGTCTCCACTTACCTCTCCCACATCTTGATCGGTTGGGAAATTCATTAATAGGTGATAGGTTGAGGTTACTACCTTCAAGGTATTGAGGGTATTTCTCCCAAGGATTATCTTGTAGGTGGAAGGCCAATCCACCACAAAGAAATCTACCATGATGGTGATCTATTTTGGCATGGCCTCGACGGTTAACGGAAGGGTCACTATTCCCAGTGGAAACACCTTCTCTCCATAAAATCCAACCAAGGGTGACTTGGATGGATTCAACTTCTCTTTGCCTATACCCATCCTGTTGAAGGCTTCAAAAGATAATAAATTTGCAAAGCTCCCGTTGTCGATTAGAATCCGTCGTATAGTGAAATTGGTCACCACTATAGTAACTACCAACAGATCATCGTGGGGGTGTTGAACACCACGTGCGTCATAGTCAGAGAAGGTAATGACCTGCCTTTCCAGTCGGGGAAACTTGGATGGTGAGGCAGTTGTATCTACCTTTTGCATTTCCATCATACTCCTGGTTTTTCTCATATGAGCCTTTCAAGATGAGCTCGTTTCCTCGCCTCTTGCAAAGCCTCTAGAAATTACCCTGATCTCCCGCATCGGTTGTTTATCTGGTAAACGACTTCTATGGGGAGCGTCCTATTGACCTTTCCCTTTGTCATCATTAGTCGTAAACCAACTCAAGTGTCCTCTTTGGATCAAGCTCTCGATCTGGTTTTTGAGGTCAATGCACTCATCCATTATGTACCCATGGTCGCGGTGAAAGCGACAATATTTATCACGTGTTCTTTTTTATGGATCTGACCTCAGCCTGGCTAACTAGACTAAGGAGTGGTCATCCTGTATTTGAAGAAGAATCTCACTTATTATCTTATTTAAGGGTGTGAAGTTGTTGAACCTATCATAGCTTTTCGATAGGGGTCGGGATGACCTATCAACCTGGGTTTTTCGACCCTTGGCTTCTCTCTCCTCCTTAGTGGTTGTTACTGACCTATTCTTCTCTCATTTATTATCTTCAAGTCATCTTCCCTTTTGGGCATTGACGGCATCATCCGCATTCATGTGCTTCTAGGCCTTGACAATTAGTTCCGCCATTATCTCAGGTGGTTCTTTTGACAGAGAGAACAAGAACCGAGAAGACTGTAGCCCTCCCATGAAGGTTGTTACAACTACGTTGTCATTGACCTCATCAACCTAGAGCATATCTGTATTGAATCGGCTTATGTATTCTCACAAGGATTCTCCCTTGTCTTGCTTGATATTAAGCAGGTAGGTGGCGGGCTTCCTGTGCCTTCGTCCGGCGATGAAGTGCCCGACAAATGTTTTGCTTAACTCATCGAAATCATGGATGGAACCTAGTTTCAACTTGTTGAACTAGACATGGGTCGACCCCTTCATGGTGATAGGGAACGCCGGACACATGATGGCATCTAGGACAGCTTGGAGGTGCATGAGTGCCTTGAATATCTCCAGATGATCGAGGGGGTCCTTGGCTCCATCAAAACTCTCCAACTAAGGCATCTTGAACTTGTTGGGTAAGGGAACACTCATCACCAATGCATCAAATGGGGAGTTGGTCTTCTGTAGGAGTTCATCCACGATGGCGGGGCTTTTGTTATTCATTGTCTGCGCCATGTCTTCCATATTTGCCTTGAGATCTTGTATCTAATGATCTACACCCATGGCCTCCGTAAGGTCCTCAGCATCCAGGTGAGTCTTTCCTTGCCGTGTACTCCAAACCACGGTCTTCCCTTAATCCTGAACATGACTATGTTATGCCCCATCATCTGGGTTATGTTGCCCAGTCCCACTAAGAGGTGGGGGAATAAGAGCAGTTAAGCATTGCAGGATCGCCATGTTCAATTGGATCAGCTGGTTCATGCCTTGATTCAAATCTTGGACCTGATACTCTAACACCACCACACATTCCATGGTAACGCCTTGTCGTGCTAGGTTTGGATCTAGGGGATTGCGTTGTCTGAAAGTGTTCAAATCTGGAAGGTTTTCGAAGTTGTTTGGTGATTAATCACCACTTGCATCATGCTCCTCTTGGGAAGTACACTCTTCGTTCTGGACATCATGTCGTAGGGGATACACCAGGGGGATCCCAGAGGGCGGCAGTACTCCCTGTGCGGTTGGTTGCGACGGGTCGACGGGTGGAGGTGGAAGATCTCTGGGTTGCCTAGAGGCCTCACCGACTTTGTGATTGCTTCGTAACTGAACCATTAGATCCAGAGGTGAGAAACTTTCATTTCCCACAGACGGCGCCAACTGATGTTGCAAGAAATATAACCCGACCTGGAATGATGTCGCAACCACCTAGAGGGGTACCTGCAAGACACCAGTGTGGTACCGGCCTAAAAGGTTTCGACGATCAAGTTAGTATATTGATCGGGGAAAGAATTGAGAGAGAGAAGTTTAACGGTGTGCAATTATTGCGTACCTATTAGGTTGACCATCACTTTATTTTTATAAGGCTTTGGGTCGTGGTGCCCAAATCACGGGAATCACTTCCCATTACTTTTTCATTACGTCCTAGATAAAGATAACTTTGTGTCTATCTCTAGATTGGGTTAATACATATTTATCTCTAGGGCTGCACACAAAACCGAAAAAACCGAAGAACCGAACCGAAACCGGCGGTTTGGTTCGGTTTTAAGGTTGTTCGGTTTGGTTCCGGTTCTCAAAATTAAAGAACCGATTTTTTAGGTTCGGAACAGAACCGGTTATATATATATATTTAAATATTATTATTAGATAAATAATGTATAATTTTAAAATGATATGTATAAATGTATCACTGATTCACTAATATAAGTAACATGTGAATGACACTTTTGGGCCAGACTCCTACTAGCTTGGGCTTTAATTATGAAAACCCTATATATTTTCCTCATTATTTGTTGGCCTTTGGCCCATTTCTATTTTATAATAATTTTGATTCTTAGCCTAGTGATATCAATGTATCAGGCGCCTCTCATTCTCACTACCTTTCCCATTCTCATTAATTGCACGCACCATACCCCTTCTCACTACTTCTCAAAGCAGATCCTGGAATGCAATTTTTTGCTTTTTTAGAGGACAAGTTTGAATTCCTAGAATTGTAATTTCAAAATGATTACTTTCATTACACTAACTATCATTTTATTTTGGGTTTGTAATAGACTAATAGTTGAAATACTCTATAATTTGGTTTATAATTATGTTTTGTTTTGAAATTTTTTATGTTTTTTAAAAGTAATAATAGGAACCGGAACCGAACCAAAAAAGATGGTTTGGTTTGGTTCGGTTCCTTGTATTAATGGTTCGGTTCCGGTTCTCATTTTTAAGGAACCAAAAATTATGGTTCGGTTTCGGTTCCGGTCAGAACCGGGACCGAACCGGATCGTGTGCAGCCCTATTTATCTCTGATTCCGGTTGATCTCTACCCGTTGAGATATGATCCTTATCACATTTCATTGTTAGAATTTCAATAAGTTATTCAATCAAGAAAATAGTATCATTTCCTTCTAATAATTCTTGCACTTCTTTTTAGTTATGGATGTCTCATAATAATACTTCTTCGATGTCCAAAATATATTATCATGATTAGATATTTAATTTAACTTAAGAAAGAAAAAAATATTTATTTTGAAAAATTTTAATAGGAATTGAAAGAATAAAAGAGTGAATAAAAAATGATACAAAATAAAAGGTGGTGTAAATGTTACAATTTTTATTTTCAACTATTTTTATGTAAACAAGATTGTGTTCGTTATACAACACTAAAACTAGATTTATCTTTTGTGTTTCTAACATTAATATATATTTTTGTGTTATTTTCATAAAACTTTCTTACTTTTATACATTTTAACATAAATTTTTTTTTTTATCATGGGTCTTATATTTTAAATGTTCCTTAATGCCCCACAAATTTTTAGAATCTCAAAGCAAACATTGGATGTGGGCTAGCCAAACAAATCTATATGATTAATTAATAAAAAAGAAAAAAATAACACTTGTTGTAGCCAAATCATTTTGAGGTCGGTACTACCCTTTAATTTAAGTGATATACACTAATCTTCCTTGAAGTTTGGACAAATTTCACATAAATGGAGTATTTAATATTTATTACAATTACTTCTCCTAAATTTTAAACCATAAATTCAACAAATTTCCTAATAAAATATTTAAAAAATGAAAAAGACAACACTCTCTTATATGAAAAGACAATAGAAACCTTATATTATCAGTAATCACTAAAAGAATTAAAATAGTAAGGTGAGGTAGAGTTTTCACCATTAAATCTTAACATTTATTACCTCTTAGGAGAGATTATTGTAATAAACATAAAAATTTATACAAGTATGAAATTTGTCCAAACTTCAAGGGAGGTCAATGTAATTTACACTTAATTAATTTAATTACCGTACTTACTTGTTTGACATAACTTCTGCTTTTGACTTTCCGTAGAAGAAAAGAAAAGGCAGAAGTTGTTTTGAGAAGCTGGTACCCCCAATTTCTTTAAAACTCTCTTCCAATGCCCAGAAACTCTTCTAAAAATTTTACCAAACACCACTCAAATTAGTTTTTCCCTTCAGGAAGCCAAAAACAGTGTTTGAAAAGCAAATCTATTAGAAGAGAAAATCTTAACTACTTTTGACACTATTTTTTTTATTTTACTTATATTGTTGCCCAACTTCATTTGCGAACAAAATAAAAAAAGTAAGCAAACCAAAAACTGAATTATTTTTTAAAAAAATATTGTTATATATTTTTAAAATGCTACCTTTTCAAAAAACGAAATCAGGATTTTTTTTTCCTATAATTTTGTTTAAAATTTAATTTAATCTTTAATAATAAAAAAACACAAATTTTAGTAAACACTCTTTATGTGTCTTGGTTTTAATTTTTAAAAATAGTTTGTAACTATTAAACATGATTTTACTTTTTATTTTTGTAATAAGAAAGCAAAACTATACCTTTATTGTATAGAAAGTGAATTGGGGCTACCTTAATCCATAATAGGATTATAGATTTGGTTTGTATTTATGAGAATTGTTATCGAGAAATTTGGAAAAAATAAACGGTTTACTAGAACAATAAAAGAAAGTTATGTGCTATTTGATTAAAGTGCAATTTAAGTACTAAAAATTTTAAATACTAAAAGTTTTAAATGCTACTTAAAAATATATATATATTTCTTATATTTTTGTAAATATTCAATATTTAGACTTTAGTATTAATGTTTTCAGTGATGTTCAAATTTCGTATCAAACGCACTTAACTGAATAAAGTGTTGAATATGTTCATATTTAAATAGTAAAATGATGGTATCAAACAATAGGGGTGCACACAGGTCGGTTCGGACCGAAATTGAAATTAGAACTGAACCGTTATTTTCAATTTCTTAAATATGAGAACTAGAACCGAACCGTTTATGCATGGAACCGAATTAAACAAAATCATTTTTTTTTGTTCGGTTCAGTTCCAGTTCCTACTATCGCGTAATATAATATAATTATAAATTAAATTAAATAGTGTATTTCAATTATAACAAACCACAAGAGCTTCAGCTACCTAAGCACTGCCCATTCCTTGGAGGAAGATTGTACCCATCTTATGAGCTTGTCCAACATGGTTGTGAAGCACCAAACCACCCCCACCCATCACTCTCAACTTTTCTAGGGTTCCATCAGTACCATACTAAGGCTCCATCAGTGTTGAGTTTGAGCCTAACCATAATAGGTTATATCTAACTTTTCATATGCTGATGATGACCCACTGCTAATGGCATTAGAGGGATATAATACAAGATACCATCAAACCATGGTTCGTCATATCATTTGGTATGTTACGTTTGTCTGGTACGTAATGCTTTTGTAATGTGGGATATTGTTATGCCATATCATTTTATATGTTATCTATTGTCTAATATGTAATGTTTTTGAAAGATGAAAATATTATTACGTAACATAGATATTCGTCCAATAGAGTTATTTTCGACATTATCAATGATTCAATTATTTTGACCTTCCTAAATTTTCCAACATCTAAAAGAGCTATAGCTGATGATCAAATTCTATTTTATTTGACCCAGTCTCCAAACATGTCAATAAAATAGAAAAGAAAAAGATCTTCAAACCATTCTATAGCCCTCATTAAGGTCATGTTTGGTAAGCGGTTTTTCTGGTCTAGTCTGGTTTAGTCTGGTCTGATGTGGTGTGATATGGTCTAATCTTATCTGGATCATGAACTTAAAAATCTGTTTAGTAAGTGGTCTGGTTTTACTATTTATTTATTATTATTATAATATTTATTTATGTATTATTTATTTCTTTATTTATTATTTCTTCACTTTATTATATATTTTATTAATTTATTATTTATATTATTATTTATTCATTTATATATTAATTTATAAATATATTCTATTTATTTATTATTATTTTATTATTTAATTCATTTTATTTATAAATTATTTATTCATTTTTAATTATTTAAAAATATATTTTATTAATTTAATATTTATTTATTATTATTATACTCATTTTTTGTTATTATTATGAAGTATTTATTTATTATTATATTTACTTATTATTAATTATTAATTTTATTTATTATGTATTATTTATTATTATATCTATTTATTATTTATTATTATTTATTTCATTTTGTTTATTGTTTATTATATTTTTAAATATGTTTTATGTAATTATTATTATTATTTATTCATTTTTAATTATTTACAATTATATTTTATTAATTTATTATTTAGTCTATTTTTTATTATTATATTTATTTATTATTATTGTATTCATTTTTTATTATTATTATGTATTATTTAATTCTATTTGTATATTATCTATTATTTATTTATAAATATGTTTTATTTAATTTATTATTTATATTATTAATTATTCATTTTTAATTATTTATAAATATATTTAATTATTTATTCATTTATTTATTATTATTATATTCATTTTATTATTATTATTAAATATTATTTAATTCATTTTGTTTATTATTTATATTTTATTTTTAAAATAGGTTTTATTTAATTTATTATTATTATTATTATTTACTCATTTTTAATTATTTTTAAATATTATTTATTAATAAGACCATATCGGACCAGGTTGAATTATCAAAAAATCTGGTTCCAAAAACACCCCATTTGGTTCAATTTGGTTTGGTTCCAAAATTTGAGACCAAGTCCAAACAAACATGGTATGATCCCTAAAAATAAATATCATACCAAACCAGGTGGAACCAAACAACCTACCAAATAGGGCCTAAGTCAAAAAAACATGTGCCATGACTTACATTAATACATACTCAATATGGAAACTTATTACTCTTACCACAATTTTGTTGTTATTCTTACTCTACTATGATTTTTATAAACTAATACTTTTATATAAATATATATAGGGTGAACACGATTAGTTTAGGTTTCGACCGAAAGTTATTTTTGATTTTATAAAAAAGAAGATTATAATTAAACCGTTAGTAAAAGAAATTGAATTATTTTTTCCAGTTCAGTTTTGGTTTGATTTCGATTTCTATAATTACCTTTTAAAAATAAAAATAATATAAATTAAAAAATAATATAATTAAAAGCAAAAACTAAATTAGTAATGCTACATGGGAACAAAGACCAACATATATTTGAGAACAAAGATGTTATAATTGCTATTACTGGACAGTGACATATATTATAAGTAATGCTATCACTGTGCTCCAATTATAAGACATATGATACGAGCAATAATGACATATATTAATAGCATCTTTGTATATTGGGTTAATTTAAGTAAACCCCTTATACTATACAGTTTAATTAATTGATTATCATTGTGTTTATTTTATCTTCTATATTATTCAATTTCATCAATATGCTACATCACTTCATATTTTTTGCCAAAATGTCTAAACTACCCTCAATAATATAAGGGGGTTTAGTGAAATCAACAATTTAAAAAATTATTTTTCAAAAATCAATTATATTTTTTACAAAAATTATAAATTAAAATTATTTTTTGGAGGGAGTATATTATTTTCCAAAATATGAATTATTTCTGAAAATATAATATATATTTTTTGCAAAAAAAATATTTTTCGAAAAAAAATCATATTTTGAAACATAAAAGTATATATTTTTTGCAAAAAAATTATTTTTCGGAAAAGATCATATTTTGAAACATAATAATATATATTTTTCAAAAATAAATTATTTTTCAAAAATAAATTCATATTTTGGAACATAATAAATATTTTTTCGCAAAACAAAATATTTTTCATAAAAAATCATATTTTGGAACATAATATATATTTTTTGCAAAAAAATATTTTTCGAAAAAACATTCATATTTTGGAACATAATATATATTTTTCGGAAAAAATTCATATTTTGGAAAATAATATATACTTTTTACCAAAAAAATTATATATTACACAAAATATTTTTTTTGCGAAAAAGTATATATTATGCTCCAAAATATGAATTTTTTCCGAAAAATATATATTATGTTCCAAAATATGATTTTTTTATGAATTATTTTTTTTTTACAAAAAAGTATTTATTATGTTCCAAAATAAGAATTTTTTTCTGAAAAATATATTATTTTGCGAAAAATATATATTATGTTCAAAATTATGATTTTTTAATGAATTTTTTTTTTGCGAAAAAGTATTTATTATGTTCCAAAATATGAATTTTTTTCCGAAAAATATATTGTTTTGCGAAAAATATATATTATGTTCCAAAATATGATCTTTTTCGAAAAATAACGTTTTTGAGAAAAATATACACTATTATGTTCCAAAATATGATCGTTTTCGAAAAATAACTTTTTTGCAAAAAATATACACTATTATGTTCCAAAATATGATCTTTTCCGAAAAATAATTTTTTTGCGAAAAATATATAATATTATGTTCCAAAATATGATTTTTTTTCCAAAAAATAATTTTTTTGCAAAAAGTTTATATTATTTTTTTCGAAATAATTCATATTTTGGAAAATAATATGCTCCCTCTTAAAAATATTTTTTTTTGCGAAAAATATATATATATTTTTGAATTTATAATTTTTGCAAAAAATATAATTGATTTTTGAAAAATAATTTTTTTAAATGGTTGATTTCACTAAACCCCCTTATACTATTGAGGGTAGTTTAGGCATTTTGGCTCAAAATGTGAGGTGAGGAGGATATTGATAAAATTGAATAGCATAGGAGGCAAAGTGGATACAGTAGTTAATTGATTAAACTAAATAATATAGGGGGTTTACTAAAATTAACCCTTGTATATATTAATAAGCAGAGAACAACATTATAATATTTTACTAATGGTGTTGCAATAGATATACCGTGTCACTTACCAACAACCTACTCTCATAGAGTAAGGAGTCTATATAAATTATAATCATATATAATATATTATAAAACTGGTTCGGTTCAGTTAGGTTGCGTTTGGTAACGGTTTGGTGCTGTGTTAGTTTTTGGTTTTGGTTTGGGTTGGGTTGGATTTGATTTGGTTTGGTGTGGTTTTATTTTGGTTCCAAACCATGTTTGGTGCAGATGGTTTTGGTGTGAGAAAAAGTGATGCTGAAAAACCAAACCATGTTTGGTAGAGTTGGTATGAATTGAAATTCTGAAACCAAACCATGTTTGGTAACTTGGAATGGTTTCACATTTTATTTATAAATATTAAAATTTTGTAATATTAAAATATATTAATATACTAATATATTAATATTAAAATATATTAATATATTTTTATTATATTAAAATATATTAATATTAAAATATATTAACTAAAGTTACGTGTTATAAGTGTAGTAAGAAAGGTCACTACGGCTTAACTTAAAATTAGGAAAGCAATCAAAGTAGACTGGACCATTACATAGGCTGGTTTCAATGACACTAATTAAGCTTTGATTATAGTCGAGGAACCTAGCATCTCTTAGACAGAGAAGAATCGATGCATTTTATCCTAAAATAGTTAATGGATCAACTGCAACTTGTACAAGACCAATATGGATAAAATTGTATCCTCTTTCGCGATGTTGTTTTATAGTTTTTGGAGAAAATAATTGGCATTTTTCGTGTTCTTTATTTATAGCATAAACTTGTTCAACAGTTTTGACTGTGTATTCTGTAAAAAAGGTTGACTTAATGAAACTGGTTTTGTAAATTTCATTTGTGGGTACCCTTGGGATATTCCAATCATTGTGACATTCAAGATTAGTGTAGGTGTGTTCTTCTTCATTAATTATGTCATTATTATCTGGAATGGAAGGTAGGTTTGTTCGACTATGTCGAGAGGAGGAAGATCTAAATAAACGACTCATGATTAATCAATAATCTTATTATCTGAATATTATAATTGTGCTTTATCCTATTTTCAATGTTTGTTGCATTTCATAACACATACCTTAGCCCAACAACATCACCGTTCATGCCCTAAAACGCCTAAAAGCTCACCAATGGACTTAATGTTTGGTTTTACGGTTTATGGGGAGGTGGCACCAACAAACAGAGAAAGAGAAGATGAAGAACAATATAAAGGGACAGATAAAAGGCTAAAGATTAACAGATCTGAGTAATTTACTAGATAATCAACGAGACTTTATGGCTCTGATACCACGTTTATGGATGGATTGCCCAACATTTTCTCTCATAAAATACGCACAGAACTTAGTAACACAACTGGTGTTATTGAATATGACAGTCTAACCTATGATAATACTATTAGTCTAATCCATAAAGTAGGACTCAAAATGTGTATAGATATGAAAATTAATAATCAGCTTAGTAAAGATAAAAACAAGACTAAATATGAAATGAGCACATTCTGCCAACAATATGGATTACCCTCAATTGCACCATCTCGGCAAACAAAGAATTCAAAACAAACAAAATCCTTCCCAAAACAATATACTCGTCCTTATAAAAGATATAATAAAAAATTCCAACATAATGAATTCTATGATAAACAAAAGTTTAAAAAGAACGAAAAATATACGAGGAAAACAAAACCTTTTGAGAAGAATAATAAAATTGATCTAACTAAAGTTACGTGTTATAAGTGTAGTAAGAAAGGTCATTACGCAAGAAATTGTCCTGTAAAAAATAAAATTAATCAGCTAGAAATCCCTAATGAAACTAAACAACAAATTTACACAATTCTTGAGTTAAAAAACACAAGCGACAGTGATACTGAAATTGAATCTAGTTCCTCTACTGAATCTTCTGCCTCTTGTCCCAGTTTACCGGATATTAGTTTTGGGTGCAAAGATAGTTGTTGTACAAAAACAGTCAATATGTTAAATCGACACCAACATAAAACCCTTAATGTTCTCACCAAGGCAGAAGAACAACAACATCTTCTGCTAGACCTCATAAGTAAAGTTGAAGACCCAGATTTAAAAAATTCTTATCCTCAAAAGCTTACTAGATTACTCACCATAAACAAAGATACTCAACCCCCTACCATAAACAAATCAAATTTTAGTCTTCACAAACCTCTTGAACGTTTTACTCCTAAAAAAGAAGTCACTATACAAGACCTCCAAGCAGAAGTCAACATCGTTAAACAAGAAATCAAAACCCTGAAAAATGAAAATCAAGATATAAAATTCCTCTTTCACACCCAACTCAAAGATCTAGTTAAAACTTCACACCAATTTTCAGTTTCTGATTCCTCTTCCTCTGACAGTAATGAAGATAATGACAACACAAATCATTTTCAAAGTACTGAAGAGGAAACCAATGGTTTGAATCTAATTAACCGAACCTCATTTAAAAAATGAAAAATAAAAGTCACATTAGTTATTAATAAGGAATACCAAAAAACTATCATTGCTCTAGTTGACTCTGGAGCTGATCTTAACTGTATACAAGAAGGCATAATTCCTAGCAAATACTATGAAAAAACAAATGAGAAACTCAGTTCTGCTAATGGTAGTGCAATGAAAATCAAGTATGAATTATCTAAGGCTCATATTTGTCAAGATAATGTATGTTTCAAAACTATATTTATCCTAGTAAAAAATATGACTGATACAGTCATCCTTGGCCTTCCATTTTTATATCTTCTTTACCCATTTACCATAAATAATGATGGTCTCTCTCCAACACATTTTGGTCAAAATATTACTTTTCCTTTTTTGCAAAAATCTTCTAGTAAAAAACTCGAAAGCATCATTGATTTTTCAGTCTCTAAAAATATTTACATTCTCCATCATAAAGAACGACATTTAAATTCTTTAAAAGAAGAAATATTTCACAAACGAACAGAAACACAATTAAGAAACTCTACCCTTCAAAATCAGATAAAACAATACGAAAATAAACTTATTCAATAAATATGTTCGGAACTACCCAATGTTTTTTGGCATAGAAAACAACATATTGTTAGTCTTCCTTACATCAAATCCTTCACTAATAAAAATATTCCAACTAAAGCCCGACCAATTCAGATGAATGTTGAAGTCTTAGAATTCTGTAAAAAAGAAATCCATGACATTCTTCAAAAGAAAATCATACGTCACAGCAAATCACCTTGGTCTTGCTCAGCTTTTTATGTCCAGAAAAATTCCGAAATAGAACGAGGGGTACCACGTCTAGTCATTAATTGCAAGCCTCTTAATCAAGTCCTTGAATGGATAAGATATCATATCCCTAACAAGAGAGATTTAATTAATCGATTAGGATAAGCAACCATTTTCTCCAAATTTGACCTTAAGTCCGGCTTCTGGCAAATTCAGATTACAGAAAAAGATAAGTACAAAACTGCATTCGCTACACCTTTCGGCCATTACGAATGGAATGTCATGCCCTTTGGCCTTAAGAATGCCCCAAGTGAATTCCAAAATATTATGAATGATATTTTCAATCCTTTCAGTCATTTTTCCATAGTCTACATTAATGATGTTCTTATCTTTTCCAACAGCATTGAAGCTCATTGGAAACATCTTAATTCTTTCTTCCACATCATCAAAATCAATGGTTTAGTCATCTCTGCTTCTAAGATAAAACTTTTCCAAACCAAAGTTATATTTCTTGGTTATGATATATCCCAAGGACAATTCCACCCAATCAGTCGTTCCATAGAATTTGCAGGCAAATTCCCAGACCAAATTCTTGATAAAACCCAGTTACAACGTTTCCTTGGTTCTTTAAATTACATTGCTGAATTTTATAAAGATCTTAGAAAATAATGTAAACCACTCTTCGATCGTTTACAGTCAAACCCCCCTCCATGGACTGATATTCATACCACTATAGTTAGAGACATTAAAAAATATGTCAAAACTTTTCCTTGCTTAGGAATTCCTTCAGTCAACTCTTTCAAAATCATTGAAACTGATGCCTCCAACATTGGTCATGGAGACATTTTAAAACAAAAACTTTCCCCTACTTCTCCAGAACAGCTTGTTCGTTTCCATTCTGGAGCATGGAACAAAACACAAAGTAATTATAGCACTATTAAACAAGAAATTCTTGCAATTGTTCTATGTATCAGTAAATTCCAAGATGATATTTTAAATCAAAAATTTTTACTTCGAGTTGATTGCAAAAGTGCCAAATATGTTTAAGAAAAAGATGTTAAAAATATAGCTGTTAAGCATATTTTTGCCAGATGGCAGTCTATTTTAAGCATTTTCCAATTTGATATCGAATACATTCGTGGATGTGACAATTCAATCCCAGATTTTCTTACCAGAGAATTTTTGCAGAACGCTGATGGCAAATAGATAACCACAACCACTACCCAGAGGAGGGATCCCGCCAGTCAAACCTCCTCCCTTAGTAAAAACGGAACCCTCTACTTCCCTCGCTTTAGTAAACAAATTCACAAGCTTAGGGACTCCCTTAGGTCCTCGTCCTACCTTTAGTTCAGTTCTAACAACTCCACATGATCCTTTCACCATCCATGCCCCAGTCACAAGTACTCCACCTCTCCCCAGATACAACCCTCCAGGAAGATCAGAATATCTTCAAAAAACTTACCATACCCTTTTCCACATCGAACCTCATTTTTCTCACACAAATGATCCAATTGCCCTAGTAAGACAGTTTTTCCCCCCAAATTCTCATTGGATACCACACACCCCTAGTCACAACTTGCAATATTACAAAGATATCCTCTACCAAACCAATTTTGTCTTCATCAAACCTGTCCCTGATCGCAATGATCCAACCAAAGTCATTTACCACTCCTTGTACATTTTGAGAGTTATCTCCTTCAAAGAATGAAGAAAATATCCCTTTGAAACCAAAAAGTTAGATAACTCACTCCCATTCACCTACTATGACTACATTGATGCCTGGTTCAAAATTTTCCTTTTTCAAACTGAAACTTTTAGTCATTCTTGGTTCGTCAATTTTGATAGTAAATTTAATAGTCAACTCCCTTCTTGGTTCGTTAAATGGTGGAATGACCATGGCCCAGACGACGATGTGATCCCTGAAATCCTCTGGGAACAAATCAACTATTTTGAAACCAAGTTCAAAATCCCTTCCTATGATCATCAATTCCCCCTACTACTAATTTTTGCCAAAAAATACAAAATCCCTTGGATCTTCAAATGACATTACAGCCTTAAAGGTGATATTGGCACAGTTTGTAGAGTCCATTATACCAAATGGTGGGATCCTTTCAAAATCGAAAGAATCATTCAACAAGTCCAACTGGAATTCCCAAAAGAAGTTTCTCATCCACTCAAGGCTAGCCCAGTCACACAAGTCATTGAATCAGCACAATCAAGCTCCTCTACAGAAACCGCAGTCAAGAAATCAGCCTCCAAGAAGTCATCCTCCAAAGCAAAGCTCAAAGAAAAAATGGAAAAGCTCCTTGCCAAAATAGAAGGAGATTCAAGCAGTAATGAAGAAGATGGATCGTCTACAGAATCCAAATATAGACCATACCAGGATGCCCAAATCCCTTTGATCTGTCAAAAGATTAAGAAAAAGGAACACAGTCAAGCTCAAGTCAACATATACAAAAAAGGCACAAAAAGACGAGAATAGTGAATAGTAAACAAATACAGTGCTCAACAGTACCGACATGCTACTATTGCAAACAGTATAAAGTCACAGTGCTCTGCCCCTAAAGTCAAAAATACTACATTGAAAGACAAGAGTTGTCTGCCCCAGAAGTCACGAGATCAATAGTGCAAAACCTACAGTAAACTCTGCTATATCCTCTATATAAGCAGGCAAATGTAATAGTCTTAGAGCAGGTTTTAGTTTCCCATTTTTATTTCTACTTTGTAATTCTATTCTCTTATCTACTCTTCTCTTCTCTCCTGAAAGCATATTAAGCCTCCGAACCCAGATGGATTGTCATACATCCATTTGTAAGTTCGTCTATCATAATTAAATATATTTTTGAATCGTAATAATATTCAGTTAAGATTTTCAGTCAATTGCAATTACTTACTTTGTCTTAAATTCTTCTATAATTAAATCTGAAGAGAGTTACGGTGTATGACAGACTTTGAGTCTCGCTCTGCCTAGACCACTTCAATTTATTAAATTGCTTGGACGGTTGTGTCCTATATATTTATACTACTATCCTATATACTTATCCTACTGTTATATATATATAAATTGCTTGGACGGTTGTGTCCTATATACTAATATATTTACTGTTTACTGTTTACTGTTTATATTATACAATTGCTTGTATTTCTCTGATTTAAATCTAAATTTATACTGTGATCTGTTCCTGCTCAATTCAATTAACTCATTTCCGCTTATTCAAATAATCTGCTTCCGTTTATGTCTGCTCAATTCAATTAACTCATTTCCGCTTATTCAATTAATATTATAATATTAATATATTTTAATATTAAAATTAAAATATATTAATATTAATATTAATAATTAATATATTTATTATTAATATTAATATATTTTAATTTTAATATATTTTAATATAATATTTATAATATTATAATATATTAATATTAAAATTTATATTAATATTAATATTAAAATTTATATTAATATTAATATTAAAATTTATAATATTAAAATATAAATATTATATTTGGTGCTACAGTGTTACGGGTTGCTACAGTGCTACAGTGGGGTGCTATAGTGGGTTTGCTACAGTGTCCGCACCATACAAAACCATCCACTTTGATGGTTCCAAAAATGGTGAGATATGGTACGCTACAGTGCCATTTGGTGCGCTACAGTAGTACCAACACTAATTTTACCAAACATGGATTGGTACCACTATTTCGTACCAAAACAAAAAAATTGGTACCAAAATCAGTTACAAAACAGGGCCTTAGGTTTGATTTTTGGTGGTTAAAAACCGAAATTGGACTGAAAAAACCGAATCGAATCATCTTGAAATTGTGCCGAATTACCGATTTCGGTTCGGTCCGGTTCGATTTTTTTATTTTTTCAATTTTGTGTGCAACCCTAAATATATAACAATATCTGTCAAAAACTTGCATTGCTTTACAAATAAATTAATATACACAATCATGCCAAGTTTAAAACATTTATTGATATTGACAAATATTGTTTCACTAAGTTAGGACAATCTCATCTATTTATGATGGTGGTATAATTGCAAGTTTGCAACACTCAATCATCTAAAAAACTCAACACATTCAATAAATCAGATGAGACAGTTGTATAATATTTATCATTGATATATAGGTGTGATATTTGTGAAAGCTTTTGCTATATTAGGCACCATATAATAATTGGAAAGACCTGTTAAAAACTTGCAATACCAAAGTATGTCCTGCTCATATAAGAATTGTATAAGTCAATAAATTACATGAAAATGATGTGAAACAAGGGCCTGAGATGTGGTTCTAAATGTGGCTGGGCTAGATCTCAACCCCACTGCCTTAGGGTTTATTTTGTCAATTATTTTTTATAAAGCATGTGCTCTATCTTAAATGTATTTTGGATTTTTTATCGCTTTCGCATCTTGCTTGCGAATAATTATTTATGAAAAAAAAAATGGAATATGCTTTTATTGAATAGAGCAAGTCATGTCATGTTATAATAAGTGTTTGGGATCTTGAACAAGTTCTCACATTTAGCTTGCAAATTATACCGTCATGAAAAACAAAATTCACTAAGAATTATTGTCATGAAAAAAAACAGAAGTCAATATACTTTTAATAAATAGAGCAACTCATGTCATTATATAAACGTTTGTGATCTTGAACAAGTATTATTTTTGAAGCAATGACTTTAGTACATATATAAATTTATAAATATTTGTATATATGCATCCCCATATTATCTATATGCTCATATATAATATAATAAGGGTTGTTAGTTGGCACCCTTTTTTGGTTTATTAGGTATTGTAGGCCCATTTTTACAGTAGGCCCATCATACAAAATCAATAATGGATCAGCATATCTGTTAAGCCTAAATAGAAAACAAAGTCCAAGGATATAAGCACATTTCAGGATAATAGCTATTAAGGAAATGATCGTTTCAATATATACAATCAAAACTGACATAGAGTTTTTATTATAGCAGTTTTTCAAAACATTAAACTTGAATTTAATGTAGATATTGTCTTTAATATGTCTTAAAACCCATTTATGAGGGTAAGACCAAGTTCATGTATAAAAGGAAGGAAAAAGATCCAAAATTGCTCTCATTCTTGTTGATTCTTGAAATACCTATTATTATCTTGTTGTTTATCTATTTCTTAGCTTCTGTTTAAGATTACAAAAGTTAAAATTCGTTCGGCATCTGCGAACGGGTTTACACTTTTTGGCGCCGTCTGTGGGAACTTCGATTTCTAAACAGAAGCTATTAGATCAATGGCGGGAGAAACCACTACACAGTTAGGAGATACAGCTGCAATCCTTCAACGTCTGGAGGCCCTTGAAAAAGAAAATCAGGAGCTAAGGCAAAGGTTGGATCAGTCTGAACATCCAGAATTTCCTATAGTAAGACGCCGTAATGGCCCCGGTGTTGAAGAGGAGGACAATCATCATGAGGCAAGTTCAGCAGATCGTATAGCAGATCATACTCGTACCCAGTTAATCGCAGATGAGGCAAATGTCAATAATCGGACAGTTCCGCTCGATATGGTGACCAGACTTCAAAAGATCGTAGATGAGCAAGTAAAAGATCTCATAACAAAATCACCTGCGGATCTGGCCATCGAGATGACTGCAAAAATGATTAAGTCACCGTTCAGCACTGAAATACAACAAGCAAGAAGGCCAGACAAGTTCAGAATGCCAAAGTTCATTATGTTTGATGGGACGCAGGACCCAATTGAGCACATGTTTCATGTGGAACAGATGATGACTCTCGATATGGCCGATGATGCACTAATGTGCAAAGCTTTTTCTACAAGATTAACGGGCCCAGCCCTGTTATGGTTTAGGCAGCTGCCCGGCGGTTTAATCGATTCTTTCCAAACTCTGATGGAAAAATTTCTAGCCCAGTATTTTGGTAATCGGAAGCAAAAGAGAACTATTTCCAACCTGTTCACTATGAGGCAAGCGAAAGGTGAAACATTAAAGAATTTCCTGTCCAGATTCAATTTAGAAATGGGAATGATACCCAGTTGCGATCAACCAGCAGCAGTGAAAGCTTTCAAGGTGGCTATCGAACAAGGGACTAGCTTTCATAGATCATTGGTAAAATCAACACCCCTCAACATGGGTCAGTTAAATTCACGGGCACAGGGATATCTGAGATTGGAAGAAGATGAACAAGTAAGAGGTCATCGTTCAGCACTAGTCAGTGCGAAAAGCAAATCAAAGGAAATGATAATTAAGAAGGCAGATAATACGAGCAGCCAACGATCAGCTCCGTACAGGCAACAGGAAAGGAGGCCAAGGTATGACATACCTGAAACTCCACTTCGAACAACCTTAGCAAAGTTATACAACGAGAATAAGGCAAAGGGTATTTTTTGCCCACCATTTCCATTGAGAACGCCACCAGAGCAGCATGACCGTTCGAAGCACTGTGCGTTTCACAATGACTTTGGCCATTTAACCAGTGAGTGCAGACAATTGAGGAGGCAGGTTGAGACCTTGATAGCCAAAGGAGATTTGAAGGAGTACGTGGACAATGGAGTCAAAATTTTTGATCGACCGAAGCCCAATAAAATTGTGGGCGGACAGCCAGTCAAAGTTATTGACACAATCCATGGGAAACCAAAGGAGGATGAGGAAAGCCGTTCGGTTCAACGTTCACGAAAGCGCAATGCCAACCAGATCCGAAGGGTTGGGGAGGTGAATGTAATTCAGAACTACCCAATGCCTACAATATCATTTACTCAGGAGGACTTAAGACGTGTATAACTACCACATGAAGATCCACTAATAATTTCGATCATAGTTTCAAATTGTTTAGTTAAAAGGGTATTAGTTGATCCAGGTAGCAGCACGAACATCCTGACCAAATCAGCTTTCGAGAAGATCGGCATCAGCACGGAGTTAATCAAACCGACTGCCAGTCCGTTGGCAGGCTTTGATGGAAAAAGGATTTGCCCGATCGGGATCCTGAACTTACCTATGACAGCCGCAAAGCGGACCTTGACAGAAAATTTCATGTTGGTGGACATACAACCTTCCTACAATCTGATCATGGGAAGAGGTTGGATTCATCGAATGTAAGGAGTTCCTTCTACTCTGCATCAGGTGATGCGGTGTGTTGATCCATCAGAGAAAGGGTTTTTTGATATTCAAGGCGATCAAGTGGTGGCGAAAGAATGCTATGCCATCGTCACTAGAGGTTTGAAGGGCGAAAGTTCCGAACAAAACTTGTAGCAATTACCGAACCTCCGTGATCAGACTGATAATGATGAATAGACCGAAGAGGACACCATCACAGTGGATCTGATCGTCGGGAGCAAGGGAAGGACCACCATAATTGGAAGAGGATTGAATTCTGATGAAATGAACAACTTGATTTCTATGTTGAGATCAAATATTGATGTTTTCACTTGGGAGCACAGCGACATGCCTGGGGTCGATCCAGGAACCATGATGCACACATTAAATTTTTACTCCGATGCACATCCCGTACGGCAACGACCCAGAAGGATTGGAACCGAACGAGGAAAGTTTGTAGCTGAAGAAGTTAGCCGATTGCTAGATGTTGGTTTTATCATAGAGGTTAATTATCCCATTTGGCTGTCCAACGTTGTCGTAGTGCAAAAGAAGAATGGGAAGTTCCGAATGTGTGTGGACTTCACCAACTTAAATAAAGCTTGTCTGAATGACAGTTTTATTTTACCTAAGATTGATCGCATGATCGACGCTACTACAGGGTTCGAACGTCTTACCTTCCTGGATGCTTATTCAGGATACAATCAAATCCCAGTGAACCTAAAAGATGAAGACAAAACCGCGTTCATCACCGAACGAGGGACCTATTGTTACAAGGTCATGTTGTTCGGTCTAAAAAATACATGTGCGACTTATCAGCTACTGATTGATAAGATTTTTAAGACCCAGATTGGAGATATGGTGGAGGCCTACATTGATGACATGGTTGTTAAAAGCCAGCACAATGATGATCATTTGAAGCACTTGGAGGATGTGTTCACATCCCTGCGATCGCACAAAATGAAGCTGAACCTGGAAAAATGCACTTTTGGTGTGTCTTCCGGACAATTCTTGGGACACATAGTTAACAAAGATGGAATCAAAGCAAGTCCAGCACAAGTTCAGGCATTGATTCAGATGAAGGCACCTGAGTCCCCAAAAGAAATTCAGGTACTCACAGGAAGATTAGCAGCTCTGAGCCGGTTCATCTCCAAATTGTCAGATAGATGCAAACCATTCTTCGATGTCCTGAAGTCTAAGAAAACGACTGCTTGGGGAGAGAAACAACAAGAAGCGTTCGATCAGCTGAAACTCTACATGGCGAAACCACCAATCCTGATGGCACCTAAGGATCATGAGTCTTTGATTCTATATTTAGCAGTTTCTCCGAACATAGTCAGTTCAACGTTGGTAAGAGACGATGAGAACAGACAGTACCTAATTTATTATGTGAGCAAAACATTGCTTGACGCCGAGAGAAGATATTTGAAGACAGAGAAAATCATCTTGGCATTGGTTCAGGCAAAATGAAAGCTGCGTCATTACTTCGAGTCCCATCCGATCAGAATCCCAACAACATTTCCGATCAAAATAATTTTGTCAAAGCCCGACTTCTCGGGACGAACGAAAAAATGGTTAATAGAACTAAGTATGTTCGATATTACTTATGAGCCACGAACGTCTTTAAAGGGTCCAGCTGTGGCGGATTTCCTCCTTAAGTATGAAGCGACCGAAGATAAGGTCTGTGATGTAAATCCAAGGTGGTTGTTTTATGTAGATGGATCAGTGAATATCTTGGGGGCAGGTGTGGGGATCGAACTAATATCCCCAGAAGGCACTAAGTTGCAGCAATCAATCAAATTGTGCTTTGAAAGTTCAAACAATGAGGCTGAATACGAAGCCGTTTTGGCAGGATTAAGGTTAGCAAAGGAGCTCCAAATCAAAGAATTAACTGTGTTCAGCGACTCTCAGTTAGTCGTAAATCAGATCACATGAAGTTATAATACAAGTGAGGAAAGGATGTTGCAGTATAAAAATGTCGTTCAGGAAGAAATGCGAAACTTTCAAGTAGTCGCTTTCAAACAAATTCCAAGGGCGGAAAATCATGGGGCTGACTATGTAGCAAATCAAGCATCTTCAGTTGGAGACGATATGATCAGAATAATTCCTGTGGATGAACTGTTCACCCCCTCGATCGGAAAAAGAAGGAGATATGCTTGATTCCGTATGAGCCAAGTTGAATCGATCTAATCCTTGAATATTTATTGATCTGTGTTCTACCTAAGGATCGACGGGAGGCAAAGAAAGTAAGAGCAACTTCTACTAAGTATTCAGTGATCGATGGCTTTCTATACCGTCGATCGACGAGTGGACCCTACATGCGATGTTTGACACCATCTGAAGCACAAGAAGTACTCAAGCAGTTGCACGATGGGCCTTGTGGAAGCCATGTTGGAGGTAGATCATTATCTCATAGAGCAATAACACAAGGTTATTTCTGGCTGTACATGATTCGAGACGCGGAGGAATACGCGAGAAGGTGTGACAAATGTCAAAGACATTCGCATATAATCCATCAACCAGCAGAGCTTCTCACAACGATGGCCTCTCCTGTTCCGTTCGCACAATGGGGAATGGATATGGTCGGACCATTAACAAAGGCAACATCAAATCAAAAGCATGTGCTTTTGGCCACAGACTATTTCACTAAATGGGTGGAAGCGAAGGCTTATGTAAGAATCATTCACACTCAAGTGATTGATTTTATTTTAAATCATATAATCTACAGGTTTGGTGTGCCAAAATACATAATGATGGACAACGACACAAATCTTGACAATCAGTATGTTCGGGCGTTGCTAGACAAGTATGGCATCAATCAAAATTTATCATCTGTCAGCTATCCGCAAGCAAATGGACAAGCCGAGATAACAAACATAACGATTTTTGCCGGGATAAAAACAAAATTAGAGGGGATCGAAGGAAAAGGTCGATGGTTAGACGAATTACCAAGGGTCCTCTGGAGCTACCGAACAACTCCACGCAAGCCGACCAGGATGACACCATTCGCTATGGCATACGGAATCGAGGTCATAATCCCAATTGAATTGGAAGTCCCCACAACAAGAACTCATCTATTTGATCATGAACATAACGAAAAAATTCTAAAAATCGAAGGTAATCTCATAGATGAAAAGAGGGAAATGGCCTCAATAAGGCTGACAGAATATCAACAAAGGCTGATGAGGAGTTACAACAAAAAAGTGAAACCAAGATCATTTCAAGTAGGCGATCAAGTATTAAGGGTGTTGACCAGCAAATCAAACAAACTAGATCCCACTTGGGATGGGTCGTACAGAGTAACAGAGGTGATCGGCAAAGGTGCCTACAGATTGGCAGATCAAGATGGAAAACAAATCGAACGAGCTTGGAATGCAATACACCAGAAAAGGTATTTTCAATAAAATTTATGTTGATCTTAAAATTCGTTTCACAGTTTGTACGATAAGATCTATTTCAAATCAATAAATATATTATTAATATCTTCCCATATTTTTGTTCAAACTGTTATAAAAAAAAAAAAAAAACCCAAGTGAAATAACTTGGCCAAAATACATAAGCCATTTAGGCAAAAGACCATCATGAAGATGGCATCAAGTTCCTGCTTTCACAAAGACATACAAAGATACGCATCAAAAAGGTTGTATTCAAAAGAACACATCATCCTGTTCAAAAAATATTAAGCACAACAGTGTCATCCTGTTCAAGAAAATTTAAGCACAACAGTGCCATTCTGTTCAAAAAACATTATGCACCTCAGTGCCATCTGTTCGGAAAATACCTATGCACCTCAGTGCCATCTTGTTCGGAAATATTAAAGCACATCAGTTCCATTTCAAAACTTGTCCAAAAAATGCTCACCACAGGAGCATCAAAAATATATATGATTTTACAGACCTCAAAATTTGTTCAAAGATAAAAACTTCTAATCAAGAAGTTGAAAGATTAATATCATCGGTGGGTGGCTGTTGGTTCTCCGAAGTAGGAATGGAAGGCTCAGCTGACACTTCATTGGCAGCAGGAGGGACTGCAAAAATAGGCTTTGGTCGTTCGGATGGAATGATCCCATGCAAAATAAATTGAGCAAAATATTTTTCATCTTGGCAAGCCTCAGGTTCTTCATATGGATGAACGACACATCAAGCAGCATCATGAGCGGCCGGATTATCATATGTACGAGCAGAGGGATCCATCGACATTTGATCATGACAAAATCTAAACCCATCACAGAATTTTATGTCGAAAATGCTCACATATCTCCGATGCATTTCCATACCTCCCCTTGGCAAATTTCTAAACCGGTTTTCAGAATAGCATTGGAAGTCTCAAGATTGTGGACTTGTTTATTCAGTTCAACATTCCAATCAGATTCTTTCTGATGGAGTTTCTTTAAACTTTCCACCTCGAGCTACAAGACATTCCTCTGCTTCTCAGCCAATGTCGCGCATTTATCAGCTCGCAGGTATGCAACATCTATGTTTTTTTCTCTTATACTCTCCTATTTCAACAACTTTACAGAGAGCTAAGACATTAAACACGGACTTAAAAGAGAATAAACGTTAGTAAAAAAAAAAAAAAACTTTGGTACCTCCAAAATAGAGATAGCAGCCCTAGCCAAAAGCTCATTCTGATCGACATGCTGTTGAAAGAGTTCATCTTTGGGTGGCCACATTCCTCGAGCAAGTGCCATCAGGGAATTAGGGTCGGACAAGGCCAGCGAACGGCGATTCAAAGTACTTCCATCACTTTTTTTGAACTTTGGGATCCAATCGCCTTCAGGATCAAATGATGGAGGAAAGCAGCAATCTGGAATAGTGTAGCCGCTCACTGACTTGGCCTTCTTCACCAGCTTCTCATGCTTCTCAGCATCATTTCTTTTTGCATGCTCTGAAGAGGGACCCAGCAGCAACTTTTTTCTGAACGCCACCGCCATCTTCGGTGTTCGTCCTCTTCAGGTGCCCCTTCGTCTTCTTTGGGTCTTCGGTTAGATCAATCATTTTATTATTTCCTTTTGCTGCAGCACGCATGGAAACTGTTACCGGAATCTCCATTATAGTAGCTTTTGGAGCACTGGCAACAATTAACTTCAAATTTTGAGAAGTCAAAAGTGATTTGCTAGACGGAAGAGTTGCAAAGACTTTTTCGTTCAGATATTCAAGAAATTCGGCTATATACAAAAAACATAGGCATACGATCAAAAAACAGACAAATACGCAGTACAAATAAAGCAGGCAAAAATTTATAAAGCACAAAAAGTACACTTGCCAGGATTTTTGAATCCACATTTCAATTTCTTACAAATACCGAAAGTCCTTGGCAGAGGATACGGGACGAACGCATCCACCCTCCAATTTCCCTCAATTTTCACCATCTTATCTTTCCATTCCTTCTCAGAAGAAGGATTCCCCTCACAAAGTTTTAAGGTCGAATGGGGGTGTAAATGGTACCGACCGGGGTTTTTTCAGATCTGATCGACTTTATAGCAAAGCAGAAAATCACCCAAACCTAAGTTCAAACCTCGTCCGTAATTCAGAACGAGCATTACAGACAAAACCCTGAAGAAATTAGGGTTTACTTGCAAAGGTGGAAGCCTTAAGGAAAAGAGAATGTAGTGATAGAAGGGATGTAAGGGAAATCTAAGTACAGCCAAGTGATGCGCAGAGAACAAGACTTCACCTGGTTCAACTTCCTCATATGATTTAAAGTTTAAATCAGAAGAATACTCAGAAATTGAAACATCTTTTGGAATATCAAACTCGATTCGACATCCATCAGCTAATGATAATTTACGTAATTGTTTTCGGGAAAGCCTTTGGGGACTCGATTCAATAAGATCGGGGGCAGCCTGTAACACCCCGTGTTATTTTCCTTTTTCCTGAAATTAATTCTAATTAAATTATGGTAATGACGTCACTTGTTCATGACGTATTAATTATTCTTGGTATTTCACCTGTAAATTTTTCGCGTTTAGTTTTAAAGTCGACTGGACGACATTCCGGTTTCTTTTTGACAACTACGCGAGTTCTTGTTGTCGACTACACGGTATCGTTTCGACATTTAAATGTTTAGTACTTCGACTGGACGATGACACGTCTTAATTAATCGGGCTAGTTAGGTGTTCCGACGTTTGGGTTCCTAACCCGGTGTATTTCTTTCGGACTAATTTGATTATTTGGCGTCCTACGGACTTACGGGTTGACGCAATATTATTTGGAGGCTTCCGGAAATTTTTGGGACTTATTATATAATATAATTATATATATATATATTGAAGTGGGGTCATTTTACAATTATGGATAACTGGAAGGTTACTTTTGCAATTAAGATATATATATGTATATGCGTACACGCCATTACACTGATCTATTCTCTGCAACTCTACACGACCACATACTTGTTTCTCTTCCACCTTCTCCTTCACGTACAACAGGTTTGCCCTTCTTCTCCATTTTCGCCGGTCATAGCGAGAGAGAGAGAGGCGGACCGAGAGGGAGAGATGAGCGCAGGGTCGTCGACTGGTTGCGGTGCGTAGCAGCGGCGAGAGGCGGTGGTGCGATCGGCGACGGTCGTTGATGGCGCAATGGCGGCGTCGTGCAGGGGTCGTCGGTGGCGCAGGGCTGAGCTGGTCTCGCGCAGAGGCGACGCGCACTGTAGCAGTTCGCGCAACAGTGCAGTCTGGCTGAAACTTCGACCAATTGTTCGGTCAACTTTCCGACCTCGGTTTGGGCTGATTTTCAGAGGGTAGCTTCATCTCGATGTCAGGTACGACATGTAAAAATTTCATAATTTTTCGTTGAACGGTTTGTTGGGAAATTCGATTTGAAGTTTCGAATTTTCGTTTGGGGTATTTTAGATTTAACCAAATTAATTAACCTATTGCTAATGGGCTTCGTATATATCGTATAGGTTATCGAGATGGACATTTTGATATATTCGAAATAGTTTTCGGATGATTTTGGTCGGCGGGCTTCATATTTGGGCGTCGGTACTGTGTTGTTTCGGGTTATTCGGTAAACGTAAATTAGGTGGGAAACTATATTTCTCACTCCGTATCGTTGAAGTAGTTTAGGGGTGCAAACCCTTATTTAATTTAATATAGATATATTAAATTGTTAATTTAAATATTTATAATTTGCTTAGAATCGAAATTGGACTTAGGGATTAATTTAAGAAATTAATTAAATTATTTCCTATGAGATTATATAAATTCCTATCTGAATCAAATAGGAATAGACGGCTTAGAAAGTCCCTTGAGAATTAAATGAACTAGAGGATTTTGTAAACGTTGGACGTGAGAAACTTAGACGTTATGCTAGGTTCCTCTCATTATACGTGGATTATCTATTTAAATTATTTTAAAGGCATGACAAGGGAAATTGAAATGTTTTCTAAAGAATTAAAGAAAATATATATTTTGAAAACATGAATGGTATATGAAATTGTTTTCATATGATTTACTGTTTTATTGTATTTTAAAGCATGAAAAGAGATTTTGAGATTTATATATTACCATGTGGGTATTTTCATAAATATGATGCATGACATATTTATGTTGGACATGATTTTATTGCGTACACCATGTATTGTGAGACATGGGTGTTGGTGCATGTAGTGCATGATTTTACCATTTGCAGAGAGAGTTCATTTGGTGTGGTTTACTTCCTTTGTGCGTGGTGCACGAGTAGACGTTTGTGTTTGGATCGTCGAAACAACTGGCCAGGGGGTGCTTCTCGCTTCCTGCGGAACTAATCTTCTGAGAAACTGAGACTATAGGGGGAGGACATATCGTCCAAGGCTCTATTTGCTCGACTTGGGTCGTGGTGTACGTCTTCCTATTAAAAGTGTAAGTGTCAAAAGCACTTTGGAATGACGGTTCGATGAGTCTACCTTCTCTAGTGAGCCTGCAGACTCAGGGGAATGGTGGAGAATGATCCGTTTACCCTTTGGGAGGGTGTGTTTTTGTGTGTGTGTACTACAGACGGTCTGTGAGTACGGTGCATTCCATATCATTATGTGATTTCATTAATATGCATGTATATATGATGTTGGAGCATGTTAATTTATGAATATTGTAAATTAAATTCATATTTTATAAATGCCCAACAATAAATGAATAATGTGAAACACGAAGTAAAATGTGGTAATTTTAAAAGTATAATGGATTATAATCTTATACTTGTAATTATATGCTTTTATGCCTTTAGGGGAGGTTAGGCATATTGACGTTGTGACTTATGTGGTTGGTTGAGATTAGTGGTAGACCGTAGAGTTGATTTTAAGGTTGAGGCCTTAGAGAAGGCGGTTAACTGTCTTGTGATTTTGGTTAGTAGTCTTGTGATTGTGGTTAATAGGTTGGTGATTGTGGTTGGCTGTGTGACCTTGTTAGAAATTTGAGATCCGAGATTGACTGTAGTATCAATTGAGAATTGAGGCCTTAGAGAATGCAGGTGATGAGATTGTGGGAGATGTTGATTGATGAGAAGAGGTTATGGTTAAGTGATTTCATTAAGTACTTGGAGTATTATAAGTGTTGTGCCATTGTTTCTTATGCTTAGTTCATTCACCTAAGCATTCCATGTACTGTGTTTTGTACGCTAGTACGTAGTCGTTGACTTGTATGTCATTCCTTGAGTCATTGGTTACGGCGTGGTGTCGAACCTCTTCCTCGTGGTGTCATTGATTTTGTGGAGTTGGAAACGGACGGTTGTGGTCCGTGGATCCAACGTATTGTTATTTCTTCATTGTCCTTTCGGGACATTATAGGAATCCTTGCAGTTGTGTCATTCTTACTTGGTTGTCATTTCGAAAATGGTGTTTTCTAAACTCTTTGTATTTAAAAGGAAAAACTCGTTTTCACCTACCCCCGTAGAAATGAAAAGTTTTAATACTTTATAAAATGATCTTAGGATCTTCTTAAAAATATTTTTAACTTTTAAAAGCCAGTAATGGCAATTGACGGAGACCGGAGGCAAGACGATCATTTTTACTGTGTGATTTCCTAAAAGAAAACTATTTCATTACTTGTCTCGAGATTCTGAGATTTTGAGACTTCTTTCCCAAAATCTCAACCTGTAAGTATTTTGAAAGGTGGTTCCTTGTTTCACATTTTCTTCGGTTCATTTCTAAGTCTTGGTCACTAGGCTTGGTGTTATTCAGTGCACACATATAGTGTTGCCTCTCACTTTTTCTTGGTTGTTGATGTCACCACCTAGGTGATATGAGTTTCTTATGTTAGGGGCATGGAGGCCAAATGGATTGGTTCGAGTTTTAAAAACCTTTTTCTTAAAAACTATTGAATCTCTGGGATTCATCTTTTTATTACTTCCACTCTCAGGCCATTCGCTTTTGGTTTCCTTCTTCACTTTTGGTATTCTTTTCTTGTTCACTTGTGGTGTTCTTTCCTTGTTCACTCGTGGTGTTCTTAACCTTGACGTTGTTGTCTCGGTTATATTTTGGTTTGACATTGGGACTTTTTTTTCCTTGCTTGGGTTCTTGACTCTTACGGGGTTTTTCTTATCCTTAGTGAGAGTATTGGTGATTTATTGACATTGTTGGAGATAGCAATTGAGGTGTTTATGTGATGATATGATTGAGGTGACCTAACCCTTGAGAGGTAGACTTTCTCTAGGAATGGGATGAGGTTTGTTATATATATATATATATATATATTGCACATATATACATATATATTAATGATGGTTGTGTTAGTACGCAAGGATGTGGGTGTTTTCCTTCCTGTGTTATCGGGGTGTGGGATTTGAGTCTTCCTTGGTACTAGTGGTGGATTTTGATTCATGTGGATGTTAGAGGTGAGTGTGATCTCCTCTGTTGGATCTTTTGGTTTGTGTTGTGAGTAATTGATGATTTGTTAGGTTTGACCTGGATGTCGTATACCTAGCGTATGTTGGTGAGAGTAGTGTAGACTACTTGTGTTGGTACTTGGAGTATGAGCCTTAGTTGTACCTTGTAGACTCATGTTGCATACTTATACATGTATACTTGTATATATATATATATCTCCGTTATATACTTACGTACGGTAATATATGAGCGCGTACCTTGGGTTTTGCGTGGATGGGATTAGTTGGGCTATATTTATCTTATTAGATAGTTTAGCATTACCTAAACAACCAGAGGATGTGGTAGTTAGAGTATCTTTTCCCACTGAGCTTATTTGCTCACATAGGGAATTTCATTTGCCCCCCTGGTATTCCACGCCAGGTTGCAGGAAATATACGGCTATGGGCAGGATGCGGTACAACGACAAATTTCCTTGGTTTTC
Organism: Cornus suecica; assembly: GCA_963922005.1. Classification (NCBI taxonomy): domain Eukaryota; kingdom Viridiplantae; phylum Streptophyta; class Magnoliopsida; order Cornales; family Cornaceae; genus Cornus; species Cornus suecica. The sequence goes on along the minus strand of OY998247.1, from coordinate 44,372,203 downwards.
TTGTTATATGTTCAGAGTTGCGTTGGGTGATGCGGTTACGGTTGCAGCACGACAAGTTTGGGGACGCTAGTATTCTGTTGTTAGCTTCTTTACCCATCGTTATGGGATTATCATGTATTTCTTTTGGGAGCTAGTCTGTTGGCATATCCCTATTGATGTATTCTTTATTTTCCTGTATTTATTCTTTCAGGATGTTATTGTATCTATTCTGCACAGCTATGTGTTTTTCTGTATTCTTATTCGAGCATTTGTGGCTCTATTAATTATAGAGGGTTTGGAGGTATTTTGGTTTCTTTCCACTACCTTGGCCCTAGTAGGATTGATGAATGTGGGGCTTGGAAGCCATTATTATTATCGGATTGTTATTGGCAGGTCCTTGTGTTGTGATTGGTTGTCCGGATGTTCCAATTACAAATGGAACTCTGCCGGATTTTTGTTAGATTTCGCTGCTTAGTTTTATTAGTCATTGGGTATGAAATATACCATATCTATCATTAACCCATATTTTTTCTTGGTTAATGATGTCTTAGTTGGTCATTCATGTTAAGGATCACATCTTGGATTCCTTGGATATCCCAGTTCGGGAGTCTTAGGAATTTATGAGCGTGTCTGATGGTATCTGAGGATACTATTGAGTTCTAGTATTCTATTTGGCATGGAGTTTAGTTTTCATTGTTATTTCATGTATTTAGTCTGGTTATTGTTGACTCTAGTGGTCGATTGACTTATGTCACCCTTTGGAGATTCGCTGATTCTCTAGATTAGAGTTTCGGGAATTCTAGGGGCGTGATAGTAGGGTATCAGAGTGTGTCATTCTTACCCTTTTGTGAGTGTTTGATGACTGTATGACGTTGGTTCTCCTTTATTTTTACTTCCGTTCACCTCCTTAGCTCTTAGGCTCGGGTTTTTGAGTTCTAGAAAATTTGGGGCGTGACACAGCCATAGAAGAAAAAATAACAGGGGCATCATCAGCAACCACCTCCATAGAAGGGGTTCGGCTACTGTCACTACTCATGATATTTTGATTTCATAAAGAAAGATGAAGGACGAAAAGAAAAACTAACCTCAAGAATTTCTTGTTGGAAATCCTCAAGAATTTCTTGCTTGAAATCCTCAAGAATTTCTAGCTGGAATTCGTCTTAAAAGAGTAAGAGTCTGCTTTTGTAAATGGGGAAGAAGTATTGAAGAAGATGAATGAAGTAAGGAAACAGACGGTTACACATGGCTCTTCGAATTCCCACCCTATTTCAAAAATGTGAAATGGGCTTGGGAATTGGGGGCAAAGTGTAGGCCCATTTTTACATCAGGCTCATCATACAAAACCAATACTAGATCAACATATCTGTTAAGCCCAAATAGAAAACAAAGCCCAAGGATATAAGCTCATTTCAGGATAAGAGCTGTTAAGGAAATGACCGTTTCAATATATACAATCAAAACTGACATAGGGTTTTTATTATAGCAGTTTTTCAAACATTAAACTTGAATTTAATGTAGATATTGTCTTTAATATGTCTTAAAACCCATTTATGAGGGTAAGACCAAGTTCATGTATAAAAGGAAGGAAAAAGATCTGAAATTGCTATCATTCTTGTTGATTCTTGAAATACCTATTATTATCTTGTTGTTTATCTATTTCTTAGCTTCTGTTTAAGATTACAAAAGTTAAAATTCGTTCGGCATCTGCGAACGGGTTTACAGGTATACTTTGTCAAATGCTCATTTTTGGTAACATAATTAAAATATTAGGAGAAAAGAGGGTAATGTGGGCCTACCAGGCTCTTCGAGTCTCCTACTTGCAATTCTTGCTCCTGATGATTTAGCTTGTTTGATTGATTTATTTATTTATTTCATTTTTAATCATCCAAAAGGATAGTATTAAATAGTAGTGGTTGGTTCAATCCTTGTTAAAGAATAAATGAGTCACGACACGTTAACATGACACAAATATGATATGAATTAAAAAAGTTAAAGATTGATCATAAAATGAATAAAATTATATAAGGGTCGATCCGAACATAACAAGAAAATATTAGTGTCGGGTTAGTGTCTAAACCGTTTGACACGATTATATTTATTTTTTTCTCTTCTCTAATTGATCATGGGTTGAAATATATTAATAAACTATTATTGAGTTGTGTCAAATTTAATTTAATATATTATAATAAATATGTTAAATGAGTTACATTGGTAACGTGTTTAATAAATTGGTTGGGTCAGAATTGAGCGTATATTAATCAGACATTTTTTAACACAACCCATTTCAATCCGACACGAACACGATCCACGAACGTGAATTGTCAGCCCTACCTAGAACTAGCTAAATGCCAAGTTTGGTGACTCCAACTTTTTATAATCCGCTTTGTTTTAGCTGTAAAAGATTTAGAATATTTTCGTAGTTTACTTTATTTTGTCATGGAATTTTAAGGAGTTTGGAAAACAAAATTTGAACTCATGTTCACGATCATTCGATTTGTTCATGAATATAAACAAACAAATTATATTTATAATGTCCACAAGCCTATATATAGGGGTGCACACAGTACGGTTCGGTTCCTTAAAATAGGAATCAGAACTGAACCAAACTAGAACCTAAATTTTGGTTTGGTTTCGATTCCTACTATCCCATTTTAAAAAAATAAAAACTAGAAACAAAACACAAAATAAAAAATAAAAAATTTGTTTTTGAGATTTAATTTTTTGAACCAAAGTTGAAAGATAGTGCAATCTAGATATCTAATTTATACCAGTTGGTATAGTTCTACCCTATTATTAAAGTTATACCAAAAATTATTTACAAAACATTGAGCAAAGACATTAATAGTAGTTATTTTGGTTAGGTAGGGCATGAATTGAAAACTGAAGTGAAAGCGGCGTGAAATATATATATATATTGTAAAAACAAATTTGATTCCGATCCGGTTCGGTTCCAAAGAGGCAAGAACCGGAACCGAACCAAAATTTTTGGTTTTTCAATATTAGAAACCAGAATCGAACCGTTTCAGTTTGGAACCAAACTGCTGGTTCTGGTCCAGTTCTCAGTTCCACCGATTTAGTCCATATGTAACCCTAGACAGTTCAAATTGATTCTAACCCTAAAATAACTGGAGGGAATTCGAATCTAAATCTAGATATTTGAAGAGACATTTTCCCAGCATTTTTTCTGTTTTCATGCATTGATATTTGTTTACTCAACTACAAAAAATAAAAATGGTAAAGAAAGGGACAGAAAGCTAATGGTCTGTTTACTAAGATGAAAATTTTCATGTTTCCGTTTTCTGAAGAAGTAGAATCATAATTTTGATTCCTTAAAAAAAACAGAAAGTAAAATCTTGTTTACTAAATTTTGATTTTTTTCAGAAACAAAAATAAAAAACAGAAATTATGTTTACTAAAAACATTTTGTTCTTACTTTTAATTTATTTATTATATGTATTTCTTATTATTATTTTTTATATTTATTATTTATCATAAGTTTTATTTATTTATTATTAATTTTGTATTTTATTATTTATTATTTAATTATTTTTATTTAATTTATAAATATATTTAATTTATTATTTTTATTATTATTCATTCATTATTTTTATTTAATTTATAAATATATTTTGTTTAATTTATTATTTATTATATTTTTATTTTATTTATAAAAATATTTAATTTATTTATTATTTGAATTTCTTATGATTTTTATTTTTTATTTATCATAATTATTATTTATTTATTATTATTATGTATTATTTAATCTATTTTATTATTGTTTATTTTGTTTATTATTATTTATTAGTTTATTTTTATTTTATTTATAAATATTTTTTATTTATTATATTTATTATTATTCATTCATTATTTTTATTTATTTTATAAATATATTTTGTTTAATTTATTATATTTTTATTTTATTTATAAAAAATATTTAATTTATTTATTATTTGTATTTCTTATTTATCATAATTATTATTTATTTATTATTATTATTATGTATTATTTTATCTATTTTATTATTGTTTATTTTGTTTATTATTATTTATTCATTTATTTTTATTTAATTTATAAATATTTAATTTATTTATTATTTACATATAATATTTAAATTTATTAAAGCAAAAGACATGAAAGTCCCAATTTTACAACTTTAAAATTTGGTCATTTTGAAGGCGAGAGGAAACTAAAAAAGGAAGTACCATTTTTCTTGTTTCCTCTTTTCTTTACAATTAGAGGAAACGTTTCCTTAATGACAAAAGTAAAAATAAATTGATAAAAAGATTTTTCTTTATTTCAGAAAGTAAAAATAGATTCATGTTTCGTGTTAGTCAACATGCCTAAGGCTATAATTTCTCAGTGGGCCATTTAGTTCCATATTTGATTACCTGTTGGTGGTAAATGGAGCAAATGGGTCAACTCAGAATGTGATGGGTGGGTTCTGGTTCAGATTATTACTGGGGCCTTTTTTGGTAGTGGTTCGGTCCAATTGGTCTGGTATGATCTTGTGTTTTATGGGACCAGACCATGTTTGGTAGCATTAGTCCCAAATTTTTGGTTAGACCAAGTAAGACCAAATCAGACAAAAATGACCTCATTTCAGACAAAAAAAAAAGGTGGTTCTTGGTGGTCCGGTTTGGTCTTATTAATAAAATATATTTATAAATAATTAAAAATGAATAAATAATAATAATAAATTAATAATAATAATAAATTAAATAAAATATATTTTAATAAATAATAAACAAAATGAAATAAATAATACCTAATAATAATAAAAAAATGAATATAATAATAAAAAATGAATATAATAATAAATAAATGAATAAATAATAAAATATATTTATAAATAATTAATAATTAATAATATAAATAATAAATTAAATAAAACATAATAATAATAATAATAATAATAATAATAATAAATGAATACAATAATAATAAATAAATATAATAATAAAAAATGGACTAAATAATAAATAATATTAATAAAATAATAAAATAAATAATAAATTACATAACACATATTTAAAAATATAATAAAAATAATAAATAATAAACAAAATGAAATAAATAATAATAATAAATAAATATAATAATAAATAGATATAATGATAAATAAATATAATAATAAATAATAAGTAAATATAATAATGAATAAATACTTAATAATAATAATAAATTATTAAAATATATTTTTAAATAATTAAAAATGAATAAATAATATATAAATAAAATGAATTAAATAATGAAATAATAATAAATAGATGGAATATATTTATAAATTAATATATAAATTATTAAATAATAATTTAAAATTCAAAACAAATATATAAAATTCGAAAAACATATAAAATTCTAAAAAATATATAAAATTCAAATATATATATATAAAGTGTGGCTGAAGTTTATATGGACAAACTTCAGAGTCATTAGCCAAGGTAACAGATTATCTCCAGCTCTTTGCAGAGCTATTTCAATGGCCACGATGGCGACACATACCCTACGATGGTGACCGTAATCGGAATCAAATCGATACTTTATTAAAATATTTTAATCAAAATATTATTATAAAGTGAAGAAATAATAAATTAATACTTTGGGTATATTTAATTTTGATTAAAATATTTTAATAAAGCAATAAATCCAAAATGGGACCGAAAAAGCAAAACCTTGCATCTGGCTGCAATAAACCCAAAGTTTAGGGGTGTGGCTTCAAATTACCCTATAAATTAATATATAAATTAATAAATAATAATATAAATAATAATTTAATAATATAGATAATAAAATAATAAAATATATTATAAAGTGAAGAAATAATAAATAAATAGTAAGATCAGACCACTTACCAAATAAATTTTTCGAGATCAGATTAAATCAGACCGGACCGGACCGGATTAGACCAGACCAAACCAAATCAGAAAGACCGCCTACCAATGTCATGTTTCCAAAATCGGTGTCCTTTTGTGGTCCAAAGAGATTGTTATCGTCAACAGCTAGCTTGGACCTAATGTTCATGGTCCTAACCCTATATTTCACTATGATTACATTTTATCAGTATATACCAAGTCTGATTCTATATGACCTTGCCTACAATGGCCCCGTTTCGGTGGAATGTAATGTTTTATTAAGGGTCTGTTTGGAAATGCTCCGCTCTTACTTTCAAATGGGTTTGGAAGCTGAAGCGTAGCGAAACAAGTTTTTTCTGAAGCGGAAGCATGTTTGGTGCTGATGATTCTGATATGAAAAAAATGAAAGCTGAAGCATGTAGAGTATGTTTGGTGGAATTACTGATTTCCTAAAATGTGAAAACAAAACATATTTGGTGAATTCAAATGATTTGAGATTCTGTTTTTTTTTTTTTGGATTTTAAATTGAATATAAGAAATTAATAAGTTCTACAATTAAAAAAAATAAAAATTGTATTGCACAATGCCTCTCATTTGAATATTGTAAATAAATTTTTTATTTTTTGTAAACCATAATTTTGGATAAAAATAATTATATTTGTGTAAACTATAAAAATTTTTGTAGATAAATTCTAAATTATAATATTGTATTGCACAAGATCTTTGGTTATAATATTTTATTTTGGGTAAAGTGCATAGAACCCTCCTCAACTATTGCCCCATGAGCACAAAACCCCCCTCAACTACAAAAGGGGCAAAACAAATCCCTCAACTATCCTAATTGGGTGCAATTTACCCCATCCCTGTTGCAAAATTACAATTTTACCTTTAAAAAAATAAAATAAATTATTTTAAGAGATAATTAATATATATATTATTCAAAAAACAATATATTAAATTTCAAAAAAAAAATTAAAATTCAAAATTTATATATAATTTTCAAAATTTATATATTTTTTGAAATTTAAATATTTTGTTCGACTTTTATTTTTTGAAATATATATATTTTGAATTTTATATTTTTTTCGAATTTTATATATATTTTTTGAATTTTATATAATTTTCAAAATTTATATACTTTTTTCGAATTTTATATATTGTTTTGAATTTTATATATTTTTTGAATTTTATATATTTTTTGAAATTTAAAATATTTTTTTGGAATTTTATATATTTATTTCTAATTTTATATATTTTTCGAAATTTATATATTTTTTTCGAAATTTATTTTTTGAAATATATATATTTTGAATTTTATATTTTTTTTGAATTATATATATATTGTTTGAATTTTCTATAATTTTCAAAATTTATATATATATTTCAAAATTTATATACTTTTTTTGAATTTTATATTTTTTTCGAATTTTATATATTTTTTAAAAAATTATATATATATTTTCGAATTTTATATATTTTTCGAAATTAAAAATAATTTTTTGGAATTTTATATATATTTTCGGAATTAATTTTTTTTTAAAAATTTTATACACCTTGAAGCAAACCTAACATGTTGCAAAGAATTTGGGAGCAATTGGGAGAATTTGAGAGCAACTTATAATGTGCCGCACTAAAAATGATAATGGGAGCAAGTGGAAGCAATGTGAGTCTTGCTTCCAAATTTGAGGTTTTGCTTCAGCCTGCTTCCAGATTTTTGGAAGTGGGAGCAACCAACCAAACAGCCCTACTCTGTGAACAGTAATATAAGCAAGAACAAAAACAGGAAGCGGGAGCGTTACCAAACAGGCCCTAAGTGTTTGTTTGGTAACCGGTGTGGTGTGGGTTTTTGGTTTTGGTTTAGTTGGAGTTGGTGTGATTTTATTCTGAACTGAAATCATGTTTGGTGCAGATGATTTTGGTGTGAGAAAAAGTGAAACCGAAAAACCAAACCATGTTTGGTAGTATTGGTATAAGCTGAAATTCTGAAACCAATGTAACTTTGAATAGTTTGATATTTTATTTATTTAAAATAACATTTTGTAAATATATCTATTTTAAAAAATAATATATATATATTTAATTTTTTTGAAATATTTAATTTTTCATAAATATTTAATTTTTTCAAATATTTATAGATAACATATTTTATATAGGATATTTCAAAAAAAATTAAATATTTTGAAAAAATAAAAGATTTCAATAAAAATACATATAATTTGTATATTTTTTAAAAAATAATAAATATATTTTTATTATATTTTATTTTTTCTAGAAATATTTGTTTTCCCGAAATATTTTATTTTTTATGAAATATATTTTTTCGTTTGATTTTTTTGAAATATTTTATTTTTTGAATTTATATATATATAATATTATAAATGAATTGGTTTGGTTAAACAATGGTACACTAAATTGAATTGATTTTGGTTAAAGAATAATTTTGGTGTGAGAAAACCAAACCAACTCCATCCAAACCATGTATCTCAATGGTGTGAAAAGTGATGAATTTCACTCCAATGGTGCAACACTATTGCTCCAACACCAAGTTTGTCAAACATAATTTGGTGCACAATTTTCAACCCAAACAAAAAAAAAAGGCTTCAAACCCTCTGCCAAACAAACACTAAAAGTATTAGTACTTATTGATCCAAGAAGAAATTTTTAGCACTTGTTTGGCATTGGTCTAGCAAAGTAGGACTTCTCAAATTATAACCTTATAAATATTAACTTATAATTTTAAATTATATATAAGTAAAAATACTAATAAAAAATAGGGTTTATTTCAATAAACCTCCTATGCTATTTAATTTAATCAATTAATCTTTATTGTGCTCACTTTATCCCCTATACTATCTAATTTCATCATTATGCCCCCACCTCCTCACATTTTGAGTCAAAATATCTAAACCACCCTCCCTTAATAGTATAAGGGGTTTAGTGAAATCAACCTTTAAAAAAATTATTTTTCAAAAATAAATTATATATTATGAAAAATATGATAAAATCAATACTTTTTTGTGAAAAATATATATTATGTCCCAAAATATGATTTGTTTTCCGCAAAATAATTGTTTTGCACAAAAGTATATATTATGTTCCAAAATATGATTTTTTTTTCTGAAAAATAATTTTTTTGCGAAAAAGTATATATTTTGTTCCAAAATATGAATTGTTTCCGAAAAATATTTTTTTTGCAAAAAATATATACTATGTTCCAAAATATGATTTTTTTTTCGAAAAATAATTTTTTTGCAAAAAAATATATATATTATGTTCCAAAAGATGAATTTTTTCTGGAAAATAAATTTTTTCAAAAAATATATATATTATGTTCCAAAATATGATTTTTTTCCTAAAAATAATTTTTTGTGAAAAATACATATTATGTTCCAAAATATGATTTTTTTCCGAAAAATAATTTTTTTCGCAAAAATATATATTATGTTACAAAATATGATTTTTTTTTTCTGAAAAATATTTTTTTTGAGAAAAACTATTTATTATGTTCCAAAATATGATTTTTTTTTCCAAAAAATACTTTTTTTGCGAAAAATATATATTATGTTCCAAAATATGATCTTTTCCGAAAAATTATTTCTTTGTGAAAAATATATACTATTATGTTCCAAAATATGATCTTTTCCGAAAAATAATTTTTTTACGAAAAAAAATATACTATTATATTCCAAATTATGATTCTTTTCCAAAAATATATATATTATTTTTTCTAAAATAATTTATATTTTGGAAAATACTATACTCCCTCTGAAAAATAATTTTTTTGCAAAAAATATATATATTTTCTTGAATTTTTAATTCTTACGAAAAATATAATTGATTTTCGAAAAATAATTTTTTTAAATGGTTGATTTCACTAAACCCCCTTGTACTATTGATGGTAGGTTAGACATTTTGATTCAAAATGTGAGGTGAGGGGGCATAATGATGAAATTGAATAGTATAGGGGGCAAAGTGAATACAGTGGAGTTAATTGATTAAATTGGATAGTATAGAAAAATTTATTGAAATTAACCCTAAAATATAATAAAATAATAAATAAAAAATCGGTTTGGTTCGATTCTACATGATTAATACCAGAACCGAACTTAAAAATTCAATTTTTTAATTTTCACAACCGAACCAACTTCCATCCAAACAAAACCATCAATTCTCGTCCAGTTCGTTTATTCGATTGTCTATCTAGCCCTATCAAACTTGTTTGAAAATATTCGAAAATATGCATTCATGAAAATCTCCTTTTAACCCTTCTAGAAGCTCAAAATCTTACTTTTCAACCCTCCAAGGCTCCAAGTTCCAAGTACACCCATCTTCTCTCCTTGCTAGTTCCATTTTTATCATCACAGATTTTGTTTTGGTAAATAAGAGAATTTATAAACTAAAAGAAACAGAATTACAATAAAGGATAAAAGAAAGCCCAAATGACATGAGGGGGGTGGGGTAGAAACGGAAAAAATAAGAAAAATACAAAAGTGGTGGTCTCAAAACCTAATCCCCAATTTTTCATTTCAATCCCTAAACTGATCTTTACTGAAAAGACATTGACTATTGCTTTGAAAATTCCAGTAGGAGTTTGATAATTCATTTATTTCAATACATCATCACAGAACCTTGCTAAACCCTTCTCTCAGATAAGCCTCTCCATATCATCACACACATATACACACACACGAAATCACCATGTCAGTGTTACTCCGAGCTATACCCATTATAGCCCTGCGCGCCAAACCCCTCTCTCTCACACCCATCCCTCTTTTATACCTCAACTTCCACAAATTCCACAAACCCAACACCCATTTTCCCAGAAGAAGCAATTCCTCTCTCTCTGCTTCGACAGAAGCTCTTGTACCCACTTCTGAACAACCCACAATCCCATTCAAAGACACCCTTCAATGGGTCACTCGGACCGGCCTCTGTGGCCAATTGTCCGAAACCGATGTGGGTAAACGGGTCACGCTTTGCGGGTGGGTCGCGCTTCACCGGGTTCATGGAGGCCTCACTTTCCTCAATCTCAGAGACAATACTGGAATTGTACAGGTTTGAAATACCTCCCCCCCAAAAAAAAGATTATTGCTGTTGTGTTTTTATGTTTTTATTATATATATATATATATATATATATGTATATAGTATGTTGTTCCTTATGTTCACCTGAATAAAATTTTGCATTAAGGGTGCTTATAAAATTAGTTGATCACAGGGGTGAGGGTGGTCAATCTTAGTAGACATGTTAATAGTGACTGAACTTGGAGGTGTTTGATGTGGACTCGTTTTTGAATTTTGATTTAATTCTGTGCCTATGTATATATGCTGCCTAAAGATTTTATTTTTACTCTTTGGGTATGGCATTGTCTTTCGTATTTTGTTGATTTGTTAGTGGTTCCTGAACTTTGAGTTGTTTTATGCGGAATTGTCTCCATTTTTTTTTTAATATGAATGTGTGTTATATATTGATCATTTGACAATAAAACATAATTGAAAGAAGTTTGGTGAGAAATTGACGTGACAGACAGTAATTGAATGGAAAGGAATGTTCTTGTTCTTTAAAGTTTAAACATTGTGAGGTTAATCAATGGAACAGTGATGGTATTTCAATCTTTTAATGGAAGAAGTAATGCTGGCAGTGTCTTCTTATATGCTAAGTCACATAGAGCGGAGACACGAAGCGGCACAATTTAAGTCACACAGAGCGGGAGCAGGAGGGTGAGAGTGGTACCAATTTAGAAGAATTGTGTGACTTAACTTAAATGTATTAGTAGCATGCATAGGTTGTGTGTATGGTATTCTTCTGATATTTTGTGGACTAACCTGTGTGTTTTGGATGATTTCATTCGAAACAACTTTTGATTGATCAATTTGTTATGCGTACATATTCGTATATTCGTTTTGATATTAGTAATGAAGTTGGTATTTTTGATTTAATTCTTAGTTGCTCTTGGCATTACTAATTTTAGGTCACAACACTTCCTGATGAGTTTCCAGATGCTCATACTGTTGTGAATGACTTAAGACTTGAGTATGTTGTCGCCGTGGAAGGTGTTGTTCGATCTCGACCAAGTGAGTCGGTGAACAGGAAAATGAAGACTGGCATGATAGAGGTGTGTTTTGTTTTGCTTCCTATAATTACTCGCTAGTATTGTTATATGGGTCAGGTTGGCTGTTTCTATTAGTGTTCTCTGGTTCTAGCTTAATCCTATACTGAACAGTGATGTTTTCCAAGAGACATCCCTAGAGAATTTTGTTTGTTGACGGGAGTTATATTTGAGTTCTGAGTTAATTATTGTTTCTCCTGAATTGGGTTGTGGACGATATTCTGTTCTGATTTCTTTGGCATTGATCTTTTCTCCATTATTGTTGTTTTTGGTTATGCAAGCCAGGTTGCTGCTGAGCAGGTTCAAGTATTGAACGCCGTGAGATCTAAGTTACCGTTCTTGGTTACCACTGCAGATGATGCGAAAGATTCCACAAAAGAGGAAATCCGCTTGAGGTAGTCTGCTGAAAGTTGATCTCACTAAATTTAGTTAACCATTTTTATGTTTGACATTGTCATCTGAAATCTCTACTGTTTTACTTTTTAGTCAAACAGTCGAAACAAGCTCTCGATATATAATGCATATGGATTTTCTGATCCACGTATCTTATTTTTAGTTCTGCCAATATTTTAGTTCTTTACACTATGCAGCTGTTCAGATAATTCCATCATTTATTCGTAGGTCATATTCATTCAAGGAGTCCTGTTCAACTGATCATTTTTTAGCATTCGCTCTGTAAAAAATGGTGTTCTGTAATAGAGAAAATGCTCCCTGGATTAATTGGGAACCTCAACTACTTGACTCCTCAATGGCCTCTCCTTGGAAATACGAGTCCAACTATACAATTGTTTCTCTTTTTTTGTTTCTTTATCTTATTCTATTTGTTTAAACAAGTCCATTGACTCATCTGAGATGTTAGTGATTTTTCCTTTTTCAGGCTCCAACCCTCTTAATTCGTTAACTCTTTGTATTAAGTTATGCATACTTTAATCTACACGTGTACCTACCTTCCAGGAAAAAAATATACCTGTACTCACCATACTAAACTTTGATTTGTGATTTTTTTCTTGTTACTGTTTTATTTTGCTAATTTGTCTAAATGTATCAATCATTTATTGGTTCTATCAATTGCTAAAGACTAAACATGGGCATAAGTGACGTTATCGATAGCACATGTTTAAGTTAATCAAAAATTGTCTTTAGGGCATTTTTGTTTTATATACTAACAAGTGTAAATGATTTTCGCATTGTTAACTTTTCCTAATTTGAGATATGATGCAACTCAATCAAACAAAGCTGTTCCAAAACTATTTGGGGTTCACTACTGGAATCCTGTTTCACAATTCTGATTTATCCTAGGTCTGAGTCTCAGTTAATCGATGTAATCATCTCTCTTAATTATCTTAGTATATGTTGGTTTTGGTCATTCTCTTCATGTATAATAATAAGAAGAAAACAAGTTTACTGTACCTAATAATAATTTTTTTGTTTGATGCACATATATGCTAGCGTATTACTAATGGTCTAAGATACACATTGCTAGATATCGATGCCTTGATTTACGCCGACCACAGATGAATTTCAACATAATGTTGCGTCATAGAGTGGTGAAATTCATTCGGAGGTACCTAGAGGATATACATGGGTTTGTGGAGGTACTATACTTTGAAATTTTAATTATTCATGTACTTTTCATTTGAAAACAGTACTCTCAGTTTGCTTTTACCTTTTCACATTCATACATCTTTTTTGATCCTGACCTTTCCATGGTGGTAAGGTAGATCGAGACTCCAATACTTTCTAGATCTACTCCAGAAGGTGCCCGGGATTATTTGGTGCCCTCAAGGGTTCAGGTACTTTACCATCAATTGTCACTTATTTACTTCAAATTTTAATGTTCAGGCCACATGTACACTGAGTTGTTCAGGAAAACCATTAGCATTTTATCTATAAAGGCCATTGTTCCATGCCCAGAGGAGATGTAAAATCCTTTAAGACAGTTAATATACTATTTAAAATAAGCAGAAGAGACTATTGTTTTTGCATATCTCTATCACTAATATTGATGCCTGTTATTATGTCAAGAGTGGGATAATTAGCTATAAATGGATTGCACAAATATCAATACATGATATAATTTTATTTTGCTTCTTCTGTTTCTTGGAATACTTTCTTCATGGTTTACATGTCTAATTCATCCTAATTTGCACTTTGAAGCCAGGAACATTCTATGCTTTGCCCCAAAGTCCACAACTGTTTAAGCAAATGCTAATGGTCTCTGGCTTTGATAAATATTATCAAATAGCAAGGTGATTTTCTGTCTGTTTGAGATTGGTTGTTAGTTATTTCTACTGCACTTCTCTTAATGTTTATAAAAAGTGATCTTTAGGTTGCATTGCGTTACAAATAATGAAACATTTAAATAAACAAACAAAAAAAAGAAAAATCCAAAGGTAGCCTTGGTTTCTCATTTAGAACTACTGTTCAATAAGATTACTTCCAGTACCATGGTAAAATTTCATGTTCTGTCCCTTTTCTGCAGATGTTTTCGTGATGAGGATCTAAGGGCGGATAGACAGCCTGAATTTACCCAATTGGATATGGAACTGGCTTTCACTCCTTTGGAGGACATGCTTAAGCTCAATGAAGATTTGATTAGACAGGTAAGTCCGTTGTAGAGTGGTCAAAAGATTCAACCCAGCTGAATGTTCTTGATTTCAACATAGAGTGTTTTGACTGAACCGTGTGCAAGAAGAACACTTGGAAAAGATTAAATGATGTTATAAAGAACAAATACAAGGTAGAATGGAATAAGATGGGGATATTGGTCTAAACAAGTGATTTCTTCCCAACACTGCTCACACTATGTTTTGAACAACGTCATTTCAATAAATTAAAATAGATAGAATTCATCTTTCTCAAGTCATTTATACATATATTATGTTGTAATTAAGAGAAACTCAAACAAGAATAAAGAGGAAGAGGGAAAGAAGAAGAGGGAAAAAGAGGAAGAGAGAGAGAGAGAGGTTTGGGGAAGTAGTGAAAGAATGAATTAAATCGTATCATCCTTCCACTATACTTTGATATATAATAAGTTTCTAACAACACAAAAGCACCCCATTTCAAATAAATACTAACTAATAAGTCCCTTGCAACAATATATGCATCCTTTTATCATATGCACAAGATTGTATAGTAAATCATTTTTTGCCAATATTCTACTTTTTCCAGTAAAATTTCTACGCAGTCAAAATTTGGAATTACTCTTCATCAAGTACCTTTAAAAACCAATAATTTAATAATGATCTTGGATACGATATTGTAATGGAGTTTGTGGAAATAAGGACTGCTATCGACTTAACCTGATCGAAGCCAAGCCAAGTCAGTCTTTGGACTCCCACTTCAGGCTTGAGATATGATTTTTTCCTTAGGCTGATTATAGTTTCTATATGATCTGGTGCCAATTCAGTTTTAGAGTTCCTCTTAGTTTGAGATCATTTCATCTTGGTTAAGTCATTGTATAGGAGTTTTGTCAGGAGGAAGAGGTTATTGAACACTGTGTGGTTTTTTACAGTTATTGTTTTAAATATTCGTAGAGATTCATTCTTTAGTTTAACTTTGCATTAACGGAAACTTGGTGTGATCAATATCTATCTGCATTTTGGGGAAAAAAAGGGAAATGTCTATCTGTATTTTGCACCCTATGACATGATTGGGTATATTATTGCAGGTTTTTCTAGAGATTAAAGGTGTTGAGTTACCAAACCCTTTCCCGAGGCTCACATATGCCGAAGCGATGAGTCGTTATGGTTCAGACAGGCCAGATATTCGTTTTGATCTTGAGTTGACAGATGTAATTATTTTTGTTTACTTGTTTCTTTGGAATTGGGATTTGACAGATCTTCTAGTGTGCAATAAATAATCACTTCATGGTCTTGAATTTAATTATTTTTCATCCACAAATAACTGCAGTCTGTTCAGCCTCAAGTATCTAAAGATAACAAACTGGTTAAACTGCAAGTTCAGTATGTCATTGGCTATAATTATTTTCTTTGAACTTTATTTTCATCCTGAGATATTCATCAATGGGTGTGCTTTGCTGGAGAAGTTATACTTTGTTTTGCATTTAAAGATTAATTAGCAAATCACGTTGTGGAGCTCATGTTATTGTTCATGAAGCAATCTCATTTTGATGCTTGCTATTTTTTATTTTGGCAAAATTAATTTGTGATTACCAACTTTATAAGTCAGTCTGTCCACCATCTACGGAGCTGCTTATATTTTATTTCTATCTATCAACCTGTACGATAGTTGCATTGTGCTATTTATTTAAGGAATAGTTATACCTGTGTTCTTACGTCTGTGACATGCTCATAACTAACCCTCCTTGTACATTGTTACGATTCAGCCTGGCGAGTTCTAATATTAGCACCCATTTAGGTTCACTCTTTCGGGTTTTAGATCAATATTCAGATCATTTCTCTTTGAAACTCACTTGTCTTTGTTCATTTTAATGACTACAAACTCTTGAATGTTAGACTGCTCTTAAATTTGTTTACAATGTCTGTGGTTTAAATAGTTGATCTACTATCTATCTATTGTCTGGCTGTGTGTGCATGCGTGCGTGTGTATTCTTTTAGACCTCCAATAGGGAGTGTTGTTTGACGTCTGTAAATGGAGAATTGATGGTTTGTGATGACTTCGTATCATTTTCAGTTGTTTTAGTAATTATTTGTTAACTTATGTTGAAACTGCAGGTTTCAGATGTTTTCTTGGAGTCCCCCTTCAAGGTTTTTGCAGACACCCTGGAAAGCGGGGGAATCATCAAGGTATTATGTGTGCCTTCAGGAGCAAACTCTTATTCAAACACTGCCCTCAAGAAAGGTGATATTTATAATGAAGCAATCAAATCTGGAGCAAAGGGATTGCCTTTCCTAAAGGTCTTGAATGATGGTAACAACTATGAAATATGATCTTCAAAATTACCAATATACATTCTCATGAAGAGATGTAATATCTACCATTAATGCGTCAAATTAAACTTTTAGGGGGTGTTGAAGGGATTCCTGCATTAGCATCAAGTCTGGAACCATTGAAAAAAGATCAGTTACTAAAACGATGCGCTGCAAAATCAGGTGATCTTATCTTGTTTGCAGTGGGTCACCATGCATCGGTTAATAAAACCTTAGACCGGCTGAGGATATACATAGCACATGAATTGGGCTTGGTTGACAGTGTAAGTTTATAGCAGAGCTTCTTTTTGGATTAATATATAATAAACCACACTCCATCTCTGACTTTATTCACTCTATTTTTACGGATATTTAGTCCAGGCACTCTATACTATGGGTAACTGATTTTCCGATGTTTGAGTGGAATAGTTCAGAACAGAGGCTCGAGGTATGTCACATATCTATTCAATGTCTCATGGTTCTAATACTATAAGTTCTATCTAACAGGAGATTATCACTACAAATCTTTTGTGCTTAGTGAAAGTGCTCTTGAATCCCCCTAAATTAGATTGTTGCCATCATTACAATTGCTGTAATTTTCAACTTCATCTCTCTGAACAATGCTCAAGCTTGTCCCATGTCTATTGCTTCCAATTCTGATGGTGTTATACATCTTTTTTTTTTTTTTTTTTGAAAGTTCTGTCAATTTTATAAAAAGAAAAAAAAAAGGCAAAAAAGCCTACAAAATGTCAAGGGGCATATACCCCTAGGGTGGTAACCCCAATTCCACCAATTACAAAAACTCAAATCAATACAAAACACATAGGGGTTATACAAGCAAAGCAAACTAATTTCATCCCTAAACTGAATATCCATATGAGAATTAGCTACTTGACAATACACAAATACATCCATGAAAACCATCAGATCCAAATGCGTCTTCTCTCTACAAAGGCCATACAAACCATTACTACCCTTTGTAAAAGCATTCCCAGACTTCTCAATCACCATGTACCAAGGCAAGCTGAAATTTGTCTCCAAAACACCAAATCCCAATATTCTCAAAAGTCAATATATTGAAACATCAGCAACACCCATTATCAGCCATATTGCAGTAGTATTCCAGAACAAGCATAAGCATATCAGCACAATACAAAACAGATAAAACAACCCAAACATACCCTTATATCTTGGCTTCACTACCCACAACCAATAGGGGAACATCATGCTATTCATAACCCAGTAAAATAGATAATCATGATATAACATTTTCTGGTAGGTTCCATCTCTTCATCAAATTGATATCCTGAGCAGTTCTATCAAATCTTCCACAACCCAAAACTTTAAATCTAACAGTAGCGATAATTTCTTTTGAAAGCTGATCAACAGTTCTGCATTCTCCATCAAACATCCTTTGGTTTATTTCCCTCCAAATGATATAAATGGCTGCAGCAAGGGACAATTTAGATATAATAGAATCATTGATCTGTTTTTGCAATGAATGTTGCACCAGTGCAGTAAATCAGTCCACACATGGCCAACATCAACTAATCCTGTATCTTGAGAAATCTTTTTCCAGATTTTCTGAGTAAAACAACATCCAAAGAACAGATACTTTTATTTCCAATTTGTTTTATTGGGTGGAGGATAGTTTTTGTAAATATATAGATGAAAAGATAGTTTTTTTGAGTTCTCTTGGCCATTAGTGCCTATTTGTTTTCATGGGATGCACTCCCCGGTTGAGTGTTTTTTATACAATTATTTACTTATCTAAAAAAAAAGATGGCAAAACACACATTTAATATTCTGAATTATACCATAGGAAGCCAATCTCTCCTGAGTAGTGATTCTATTCAAAGCCACTATCCACAAAATAAATGCATGCCTTGGAATGAAGTTAGTAAACCAAATAGAAGAATGCCATTCCATTTCCTGCCCCCTATTTCTAATTAACTCCCATACAGAATTAATAATATATTTTCCTCTAGTAGGAGCCCAAATCAACTGATCATCTAAATGCAGATCAGGGGACCCAAGCTGCATAATATCATATTTTAATTGCAAGAGCTCATGAGATACAGGTATAGGAGGATGCCACCCATCAGACCCTATGATAGAGCTCACCATGGCATCTTTCCTCATATCAGAATCATAAATAATTCTATCCCCAAAAATCTCTCCAATAGACCTATCATATAGCCAAGGGTCATTCCATAAAGACACATTTCTACCATTTCCAATTCTGAATTTGAACTGATCTCTAAATTGCTCTCTTAATCCCAATATTTTCCTCCAAGACCATGAACATTTGGAGGGGACATTGAGAAGCCAGAAATTTCTTCCTTTTATCAAAACCATCTTAGCCCACTTACTCCAAATATTGGTAGCCACTGGTTGCAACACATTCCACATTTGCTTCCCTATAGCTGCTATATTCCAAATATTGGTAGCCACTGGTTATACATCTTTATTTGTGGGTCAACCTTGGTTTTTATTAAACAAAGCAATGCGATTGATCTGAATCTTCTTCCCCTTTATCCAAGTCCACTACCTACATTTTTATTCCTATGGAATATATATATATATAGAGAGAGAGACATTCATCCATCCCACACTGCAACAAATTTGAAATAATTAAGCCTTGTTTTGACACTTGTTACACAGTTGCAGTATGTTTTTGTTGTGATCTTCAAAAAATTACTAAGACCCAGTCAATTGGTGGTTACATGATATCAGGCGTCAGCTGTTGATGATGCATTGCTTCAAAATATGTTCGTTTAATTTTTACTTTTTTAAACATGGGACTCAAGTTATGACATGCTTGAAGAATCAATGTTCTAATATGTTTTGGTGTTACTTATGGTTGGTGCAAGTCATTTTCTTTGGTAGTTATTTTGAGTTAATAAAATTGTGGATCTTTTTCCAGGCATTGCATCATCCTTTCACTGCTCCAAACCCTGAAGACATGGAGGATCTTTCCTCTGCCCGTGCTTTAGCTTATGACATGGTTTACAATGGAGTTGAGGTAAATATATATATATACATATTCATATACTTTGTCTGGTAGCTTAATTTTGAACTTCTGCCAGTACTTGTACAAAAGAGAAAAAACTGTGCCATGTTCTATCTTCTTTTGTGCTGCAAGATTGGTGGAGGAAGTTTGAGAATTTATAAGCGTGATGTCCAAGAAAAGGTTCTGGAAATTGTTGGCATTTCACATGAACAGGTCAGGAAACCCTCATCCCGTTGCTCATTCTGATTGGGGCTGCTTTGTAATGGTTATTATATAGGTCTTAGATGATTCCTGATGCGGTAAATTATTTGTATCTCTCTACAGCATTAAGGCTTCTTTAAAATTTTGGGTATCCTCATCTTCGGAACAGTACTGATAATGTTATCTTGTTTTTCATTCTCCAATAGGCCAAAGTTATTCATGATACCTATATCTTTAGATATATACCATGCACCAATCCTTTTGAAACATGGATGCTTGTGGTTTACAGAAAAAGGGTGTGCAATTTCTATATCAGGAAGTGTTTGTTGACATGTTGAGGGTAGAGGATTTACTTTGTTCTAGGTAATCATATAAGTACTTTAATGGTTGAGTTTAGAAGATCTAATAGGTGAAGATAGTGGTTAACAAGTAGAGGAAGAATGAGAGAGATAACGTTTTGAAATTTTCGAATAAAAATGTCTAACTTTTGATTAGATGAATAATTTCAGACATGCAATTTATGTTGAACTAAGATCTCTATCTAAATGTTTGTGGATGATCTCTTATTGATGTGGGGCATGTCTTGTATTGGCTGCAGGCTGAAGCAAAGTTTGGATATCTATTGGAGGCTTTGGATATGGGTGCTCCTCCACATGGTTTGGAAAAATTTAACCCATCTACAATCATTATTATCCATAAGATCGTACTCATGACTTTTATGCATGTCTGTTTTATGTATTTCCAATCCTGGCAACAGATATGCTCCCCGCATATGAAAATAGATCATTGTGCACGAACCACTCTAAAGGCCATGGGATAAGCGAAAGTTGAAGTCATTAAAATGTAACTTGGGAGTGGGAATAGCTATGTCAACTATAAATAGATGTTTCGTGGAAAGAAATTAATCATCTTGTATCATTATAAGTGACGAGATTTGTACCATGATCTCTGATTTCTCATTTATCTTTTTCCCCACGTTCTCTTGATAAACAGTACAGGCAAAACATCCAATGTCTGCACGATAACTGGGTCGCCTGAATGCAGTAGAAAGCAAGCATGTGATGGGATGCGTTGGTTTTGATATAAATCCATATGAATATTCTAACTTTGGATAGTAATCTGTGGTGGGATGTATGCTGTTGGTTTTGATATAATTTCATATTACTTTTTACTTCATATTTAGAAATGGAGCCAAAAAAATCAATTTATAGCATGAGAATGCCTGTTAAGAGAGTGGATTTGAGAAACGGAAAAAATTGGCAATGGTTTTCTATTCTCACTCTTTAAGATTTTGTTATGACCTGTTGAATTTGGTAAGTCTGGTATAATAAATGGAATTGTGATATGATCTGCATGATTGCATCTGAAGATTCCTCACTTTTATAGCTTGTGTGTAGGCCTCAAATGATAGCTTAAAAGTTGCTTTTTAATTTGATCCACTAGTTTTTGTGTTCATGCATTAGGGGCTATGCACAGTGGTTCTAGATGAATTTAGTTAGAAGCTATAGTTCATGGCATATGCTCTTTGTGATCATTTAACTGATTATAATCTTATCTTTTACAGGTTTAATTTATAATTGCTGTTTTTCTCTTGCAGGGGGAATCGCCTTTGGCTTGGATAGATTGGTGATGCTATTGGCTGGGGCTAATTCCATTAGGGATGTGATTGCTTTCCCGAAGACGACAACCGCTCAGTGTGCTCTCACTCATGCACCCTCTGAGGTGGATTCACAACAGCTAAAAGATCTTTCATACCAGAGCCGATAGTTCTCCCGTCACTTTTCATATCCCCTCCTAATTTGGGTTCCACACTGTCCGTCTCCTCGTAAGTAAATGATCGTTTTTGGATTAACTTTGGTATGTTCCGTGACTAGCATTTTGGTTCATGAGAAATTTTCTACATCCTTCTGTTATCCTTTGCTGCGATCCTACTCATTGAACAAGATTTGCAATATCACTCATGATCTGAAGTGTGTGCACAGTGCACAGCTTACATTCCCTAGTTTTTCACAATTTCTTCTTTGGATTATTTTGGTGCTCATTTCGTACTCTGAATTTTATTCTACCTCCTATGAGATTCCGCTTTTAGAGTTTGTGCATTCGATATAAATATGCCTCAGTATCAGCTTGACCAATGTGCAATCCCCGGAAAAAATGAACTTCAGAGGCAGTGAGAAAAGATCTCTGTATTATGAAACCCTAGTGTTGAATTCCGAGTTTGCATCTCTTTCTCCAGAGCCGAAGATTAGGATAATATTTCATTATATGAAAACAGTTACAAATCTGATGTCTTGAACCTTGAAGAGCAAGGGCCTCGTAACATAAGAGGTATTAGTAGTGTGCCCCATCTTTCTTGGTACAGAGGTAAAGCACCTATACTCAAAACTTGAAGACAGTAGACGGAAGATTATTTTTCGCTTGTATTGGAGTTCTACACATTCTTCGAAAAGTGGTATTTTACGAGGACAGAAATTATTACAATACTATTGGGAGACGTACAAAATTTGTAGAAAAAATCTTATATCGTTTAATTTATGTAAAATTATGAATGATATAAAGTTTTTGTACAAGTGATTTAAGATAGTTATTGGATGAAAATTTGAAAGTTGTTGAAAGGTTTTGTGCATGGTTCGTTTTATTGTCCGATACATTATGTATCGTCTGGTTCGTAATGCTTTTGAAATATGTTGATACTGTTATGCAATGCCGATAAATTTTGAAACATCGGCTAATCAATCGTATCCTTATCTGATCCTTACTTTTAAAGCGTCCATTACACTGTGACTAAAACCGATATTGTGACGGCGAATAATGTAAAATATCATTTCATTTGTTTCTTATTACCTATTTAATTTACATGCATATTAAGTTATTAACTATATAAGGAGTAACGCATTTTAAATTGAATTTGTTAAACTAATTTCACTATTTGATGTAAGTGGAAATGATATAATGTCAGAGTCCGGTTTCGGAACTATAGAATCAAAACTGGCTAAAAATGAGGTTTCCTTTTTCATGTTCTTTTATCTCATTCTTTAGTGATCTCCCATATTAACGGTTTTTTCCTTTTTTTCTATATTTTACCATCGCATCTTTTAATGTTTCCTTCCTAGTTAATTATATTTTACCATCGCATCTTTTAACTATAGTTCTAATGCTTAGCTGGTCCTAATTATCTCCTAGCTAGATTGGAACTGGTCCTAATGATCTCCTAGCTAGATTAGTAAATTATCACATATAGGGTTGCACACGGTTCGGTTTGGTACGATTCTTGAAAAAATTGGAATCAAACCATTATCAATGATTCTTTGAAAACAAGAACCAGAACCGGAACCATTAGTTAAGGAACCAAATCAAACCAAATCATAAAATAATGGTTTGGTTCGGTTCCGAACCACGGTTCCGTAAGCATGTTCTTTCAAAATATACATAACATACATCAACATAAATTATAAAAAATAATCTTGTCAATTTCAAAACTAAAAACAAGACTCTTAAACCAAAAATTACACACACACACACACACAAACCCACCTCTACCCGCACCCCCAAAAACTCGCAAACACACGCACTAAGAGGATGAGAAAAAGTGTGCGTGAGAGAGAGTTTTAGAGATTGTTTATAAAGTTTTCATGATTTTTTTTAGTGCGTTTTATTTATTTATTTCATAAATGACTTCAGTCAAGAGAGTTGATGAATGGCCACGAGTTAAAACAGAAAAGTTATGAGTCCGTAGTTGTGTGTGAACCAACACACATTTAGAGATCTATAGAGGGGGAGAGAAACTAAACTTTTGTAGAAAGATTAGAAGTCGGTGGTAATGAGGGGAGGAGTTATGGTGGTCGGAGGTGAGAATGGATGTGAGATATGAGATGAACTATAAATTATAGGATTTTTATGTATATGCATGTAATATTTGTTTGGATAGTAAAAAAGTATTAGGGTAAACTTAAAATTTTATCTAATACACTAATTTGTAATTATTTGGTGTTATTAAATTTATATGAATCTATAATTTTGTTAAATATATTGTAATTTTATAAGTGAGTTATACAAATATATCTATATCTAATTTATATCGGTTCGGATTGGTTCCAGACAGTCTAAAATCGGAATCAAACCAAATTAGAACGGTTTTGTTTTTTAAGAACTAGAATCAAACCAAACCAATTCAAAACCGGAACCAAAGCACAAGTTCGGTTCGGTTTGGACCGGTTCTACGGTTCCACGGTTTTTTTGTGCACCCCTAATCACATACATGGATTGTTATAAAGAATTTGAAATTACCTAGAAGATGGTGAATTAAGCCTAGATGGGTGAATATGTTTTTTATGAATTAATTGACAAATTAAAATTTTAATTGCGGAAAAGTCAATTTTAATTCAATTCGTTTAAAACAATAATCCACGTAATAAATAATATAAGTGCAGAAAATAAAGCAAGAGACGACACCAATATTTTTTACGTGGAAAAACCTTGAAAAGACTCCAAGTAAAAAACTACGGATATGTTCGGGTATCGATACACTATGAATCAAGAACTACAAGACTCTATGAAGTTTTAGACTTACAAATCACTCCTGATCTGACTATCTCTACTTGACATTTGACAGTTTTGAATCACTCGCGTTCCATGAAGCTCTCGCTCCGATCTCCATATTCTGACGGCTCCGCTTCTCAACGGATCAAAGAACCATGAAGTCTCATGCTTTGATCAAGGTGATGTGATGATTTTTCAGCAACTAGATCATCTAATTGTGCATAACGATCTTCGGTGTAGAAGCACAATTGTAAAAACTCAAACCAATAGATAACTAAAAAATATATAATCACTCAATAATTTTCTCTTCTATATATCTCTGTAAAAGAATTGCAAAGATCTCTCAAAAAGTCACACCCTTCTCTTAGGTTTAACTTATATAAATAGAGAAGAGTCTTCAATTAATGGTAAGAATCATTTTTCAATCAGGATTCGTATTTCTACCATTTAAATCTTTCAAATATAAATAACTATGTCAATGATAGTACAATATACTAATAATAACTTCAAATCATGTCCCAAAGTGTTTAGGAGTTGATTTTATAGCAAGACAAAGCTTTCCAAATAAAACAATCGCAATTCCCAATTTTTGCAGTTCGCCACTTACCGAGTACTTGGTGGTTGTTCTACCGAGTACTCGGTGAACACGCAATTGTGCGCAATGGTGCGAGAACTCGCTCAGTTCTCTAAAAATTTACGCCACTTTGCATCTTACCGAGTACTTGGTAATATCCCCACCAAGTACTTGGTGGAACAAACCATTTGTGCAAACATAGTTTTAATACGTTGTCGCTTCCAACTGTTGTTCCACTCTTGTATCTTCACCACTGTAAACTTGATTAACCCAAACTAAAACTCTCAACATGGTTTTTGATCAGAAACATGTCATTACATAAACAAATGTTCTTACAGAATTCAATCATTAAAGGAAGAAAATATATTCACAGCTTAGTGAATTATAAATTTATGCCAAAAACTCCTATTTAAACATCCTCGTATTTCTCTCCACTGATCCTAAATCAACTTAGAAAAATTCTCTGTGTCTCACTCTTGGATTTAGTCATGACAAGAAAGAGCAATGGTCGTCAAAAAATCGAGATGACAAGAATGTCGAAGGAGAGTAACCTACTTGTCACCTTCTCAAAGAGACGCTCTGGTCTTTTCAAAAAGGCGAGCGAACTCTGCACTCTCTGCAATGCAGAAATAGCCATCGTCGTGTTTTCACCTGGCAAGAAAGTGTTCTCTTTTGACCATCCTAGGGTCGAGTCAATCATAGAGCGCTTCCGCTCGAAACCCTCCACCACCAACTACCTCAACCACCCTGCAGCTCGCGGAGGCTCATCGCGAGGCCAGTGTTCGCGAGCTCAACAAGCAATTGATGGAGGTCCTGAATCAATTGGAAGTTGAGAAAAAACGAGGCGAAGAGCTTAGCAATGTGAGAAAGGAAGGGAGGGCCAAGTGGTGGTGGGAAGGCCCCATTGGAGAGCTTGGACCGGCGGAGTTGGAGGAGTTAAAGGTGGCAATGGAAGAGCTAAAGAAGGATGTAGCTAAGCAAGAGGAGAAGATTAAGAAGGAGAGTTTAAGTGGTTTGCCATTTTTGGGGGTTTCTAGTTCAAGTGGAGGGGTTCTTTGTCATGGTGGTGCTCTTGATACTAAAGTTTGAGGCCTTGGTATGTCCATGACACCTCATGGTTATACCCTAGGGTATGGACATGGATTTTTCTGATAATTTTGTGAATGTTTCATAGGTGTGATTTATTTATTTATTTATTTTCGGGTATTGGTAACACGCTTATCTTACCATCCGTATCAGCTGGTAATAAAAATCGATCAAAACTTCCATCATTTTTAATTAGCTCCCAAAAAAAAAGAAAAAATTCTTATTATTTTTACTATCCATATCAATCGGTAACAAAAACCGATCGGGACTTCTATAATTTTTAATGGGCTCCAAAAAGGAAAAAAAAAATCTTATTAGCACTAGCTATAACTTTTGATAATATATCATAAGTCATGTTATTTTTGATAATATATCATAAGTCATGTTACTTTTGATAAAAAAAATTATATTGTCTCTTGGCATTAAATGTGGTACAAATTAAGTAATTTCTACTCACCACACACAGCAAGCAAAACACATTAGTAAAAGCAATACAACTCAAGTTATTCAATCAGTCTGCCCATATACTAATTAAAGGTGATTTACATTTATATTTTGTGTTATATTTTTAAGGGTTAATTTCAGTAAACCCCCCTATGCTTTTCAGTTTAATCAACTAACCCCTCATGTGTTCACTTTACCGTCTATACTATTCAATTTTATCATTATGCCCCCTCACCTCATATTTTGAGTCAAAATGCCTAAACTACCCTCAATAGTATAAGGGGGTTTAGTGAAATTAACCATTTAAAAAAATTATTTTTCGAAAATCAATTATATTTTTCGCGAAAATTAAAAATTCAAAAAAATATATATATTTTTCGCAAAAAAATTATTTTTCGGAGGGAGTATATTATTTTCCAAAATATGAATTATTTCGGAAAAAATAATATATATTTTTTGGGAAAAAATCATATTTTGGAATATAATAGTATATGTTTTTTCGCAAAAAAATTATTTTTCGGAAACGATCATATTTTGGAACATAATACTATATATTTTTCGCAAAAAAATTATTTTTCAGAAAAGATCATATTTTAGAACATAATATATATTTTTTGCAAAAAAAGTATTTTTCGGGAAAAAATTTCATATTTTGGAACATAATAAATAGTCTTTCGCAAAAAAAATATTTTTCAGAAAAAAAATAATATTTTGGAACATAATATATATTTTTCACAAAAAAATTATTTTTATGAAAAAAATCATATTTTGGAACATAATATATATTTTTTTCGAAAAAAATTATTTTTCAGAAAAAAATCATATTTTGGAACGTATAGGAGGTTTACTGAAATTGACCCTATTTTTAATCCAAACAATGCCTTGTCCCATGTTAGGCAGATGAATACGCGATTTTGAAAAAGAAAAAAATATTAAAGTTGCGACAATGATATATATATATATATATATATATATTTTTTCTTCTGTTTTATATCTTTCAATGTTTTTCTTTTTTAATTTTTTTAACGCGAAACTCACAATATAAAACACTCGGATCAAGGTCTCACTAGATCTTCTATTGAATGCGATTCCAAAAAACACGAATGTTTTAATTTTGCTACTAATTGATGAAGATTTTTTCAAATTATTTCTGTTTATCCATTTAGTAATTAAGGGGCTTTTCCTTTACTAGTCAAGTGTAAAGTAATTAACTTATAAGCTATTTATAATTTAGGTAAAAGGTGTTTCGAGGGTGTAAATTTAAGCTAATCTTAGTCAAATCTTTGGGATAGAGTTCAATAGGTTGAGCAATTAAAGAAATTTAATTGATTTCATTTTAATTTGGCCAAACCCAAATGTGTCCACGGATTGAAGTTAGGCCCTGTTTTGTAACTGGTTTTGGTACCAGTTTTTTGGTTTTTGTACGAAATAGTGGTACCAACCCATGTTTGTTAGGATTAGTGTTGGTTCAACAGTATCAAACCAATGGTACCAAATGATGGTACCAACCCATGATTTTGGAACCATCTAATGATATGGTTTTTGATGGTGCGGTACTATAGCAACCCAAACCAAAACCAAATGGTTGCACCATCTCACCCCAAACCAAAACCAAATAGTTGCACCATATTAATATATTTATATTAATATTAAAATATATATTTGGAAATTATATTAATATTAAAATATATATGGAAATATATTAATATTAATATATTTTAATATTAATATTAAAATATATTTTTGGAAATTTAATATATTTTAATATTATAGTTTTATTATCTTTCCTAAAAATTAATATTATAATATATTAATATTAATATATATTAAAATATATTAATATTAATATATTATAATATATTAATATTAAAATATATTTATGGAAGTTATTTTAATATTATAGTTTTATTATCTTTCCTAAAAATTAATATATTAATATTAATATTAATATATATTTTTGGAAATTTAATATATTTTAATATTATAGTTTTATTATGTTTCCTAAAAATTAATATATTAATATATTAATATATTAAAATATATTAATATTAATATATATTTTTGGAAGTTATTTTAATATTATAGTTTTATTATCTTTCCTAAAAATTAATATATTAATATTAATATAAATATATATATTTGGAAATTTAATATATTTTAATATTATAGTTTTATTATGTTTCCTAAAAATTAATATATTAATATATTAAAATATTAAAATATATTAATATTAATATATTAATATTAAAATATATTTTAGGAAATTTAATATATTTTAATATTATAGTTTTATTATCTTTCCTAAAAATTAATATATTAATATTAATATATTTTAATATATTAATATTAAAAAATATTTTTGGAAATTATTTTAATATTATAATTTTATTATATTTCCTAAAAATTAATATATTAATATTAATATATTATTAATATTTTAATATTAAAATATATTTTTGGAAATTTAATATATTTTAATATTATAGTTTTATTATCTTTCCTAAAAATTAATATATTAATATATTACAAATTGCGGATAATAATAAAAGAAAGCGATCAGAAACTTACAAATTACTGAAGAACTGCAAACTGCAAATCTTTATTATATATATATTGTTGTAGGTAATTACAGACCAAAGGAGAGAAAAGACTCAAAGCAAAGCCAAGAGAAAAACACTTTGAAAGAAAAACTTAGCCCCTAAACCACTGAAAGCCTTGCCCTTATATAGGATTAGCAAGGAAAAACAAAGAAAAGAAAGCATCTCTCGGGTACGCAACTGGGCCCCATCGACAGAGACTGCTAACCCTCTTTACCCGACCAGATCCGGTTTTCCCGCAACTTTTCTCACAAAAGTGAGTAGTGATTGGAGGGGAAAATCGACCGACACCTAAAAGCAGATCTCAATTATCTGCGAGAAAAAGATAAATCAAAAACGACAAAATGACAAAAGTCTGACATAAAGAAACAATAAATGGGTCTGGATGTCATGGCATGCGTCATAAAACAATAATGCCTCTGGAAGACGTCATGGCATACGTCATGGCTTGTGAAATGGGCCCTTGGGGGCTGAGGAGGAGACAGCAATGATCATGGCATCCCAATAATCATCCATGGTGGCTTCGCCCTCATCATTGAGCTCATCCTCAGGGTTCTGGGCTTCACCAGCAAGACAGGAGCAAGCATTAATGTCTTCCTGACTGGCCATAGACTAATCATCAGGAACTGAATCTGGAATTGTAGAAGAGGAAGGAGCAAAAGAGCTCATGAACTGGTTCTTCATAAATCCCATGCATTTGACCATTAACTCTGATTCCCCTAAATTGGGGAACTGGATTCTGAAAGAGGACTTAATTTCCTCAAATGGATTGGAGACTGGTTTAATTACCAGCTGAGATTGCTTCACTTTCTCAACATAGACATATGTTTTCTCAATAATCTGTGTAGCCAATTCCTCAAGAGAAACTGAAGACCACTAACGATAAGAAAACTCACGATAAAGAGTGGGAACCTTCAAATGGTCAAAATTACATTGTAATTCCCATTTTGAAATCCAAGGAATGCCAAATTCAGCAAAGAAAAGTAATTTAGAAAAACCTCCAGGAAGATTTTCTTGCCCTCTTAATTGAGGATGATGGACAGACCAAGAACTAAATTGTTCTCTAATAATTTTAGGCAAAATATCAAGATCAGGGCCATATAAACGCCACCAGTAGAAAATCCAATTTGGATAGGAGGTTTTTAAAGATTCAGGACAAAATTTAAAAAACCAAGTATGCTTGTATTTGACATTCTTGTATAAAAATGCATGTTTCCATGCTTCCTTATAATCCCAGTAATTAAATGAAAACATTTTTCCAGAACGAGAAAAAGTCCTGGGTCTTGCAGGGTCAAGCCCCCAATCAGTGGGTTTCATTACCCTTTTAATAACAGCTTTGGAATAAGAAATTGGACTCTTAATCTTATCATCAGACTTTTCATAAGTATGAATAATAAGAACAGAATTAGTCTCTTGTAAAATCATCTCATAAACATATCTCTCTTTATTGAGAGGTGCACCATAATTTTGCACATTACCTAGATAACGACGCTTTATCTCTCGAGGATCAGGCATCCATTGGACATCCTGAGGCTCCAAGGTCAAAACATATTGGGTAATCCTTGTATTAGGAATGAAAGGAAGAGGCTCCATTAGGAGAGCTTCCTTAGCAGAAGTAGGGACTTTATTTCCCTTTTGAGTCTGAAGGTGAGGAAAGATATCCTCATTATTAAGATTCACTCTATTTGAATCCTTCTTCTTCTTGCCCTTGCCTTTATTGGCTGGGTTACCCTTTGAAGAGCCACTCATTGAATTCCCTGTAAAAATTCACGAGTTAAGAAATCAGGTAAAGAGTTAGACTCTCCCTTAATATATTCAATATCAAAATCAAAGGCAGAAAGATCTGTTTGCCATCCTGCAAAAATCTGTTTAGAAGCAAGATTTTTAATATCTTTTTTCAAAACTTGTTTTGCTGCACTGCAATCAACTCTAACTAGAAAATGTTGGTTAAGCAAATCATCATGAAATTTATAGACACATTTTACTATGGCTAAAATTTCTTGTTTAATTGTAGCATAATTGAGTTGAGCATTCTTCCAAGTACTAGAAGTAAATCGGACAAGCTCTTCCTTACCTGTGGAGGGATTTAATTGCTTTAAAATACCCCCATATCCTTTATTGGACGCATCGGTTTCAACAATTTTAGACTATAAAGGATTAGCTAAAGATAAACAAGGTAATTGTTTAGCTTTAATCTTGATCTTTTTAACAGCCTCAGTATGCAAATTGGACCAAGGAAGAGGATTTTTCCCTAATCTTTGGTACAAAATAGCACTATCCTGAGCAAAATTCTGATAATAATCAGAGATATAATTCAAGCTGCCAAGAAATCTTTGGAGCTGAGTTTTATCTGTGATTTCATCAGGAAATTTAGAAGCAAATTCAATACTTCTATCAATAGGAATAATTTTTCCTTGATTAATATTATGACCTAAAAATCGAACTTTATCTTGAAAAAGTTTCATTTTAGGAGCAGAAATAACTAAACCACTGCGTTTCAAAACATCTTTAAGAATCTTCAAATGTTTGAAATGCTGATCAATAGATTTAGAAAAGACAAGAATATCATCAATATAGACAATCACAAAATCTGAATAAGGATTGAATATATCATTCATAACATGTTGAAATTCAGAAGGAGCATTTTTTAATCCAAAAGGCATAACGTTCCATTCATAATGACCAAAAGGGACAACAAAAGCAGTTTTATATTTGTCTTTAGGATTAACCTGAATTTGCCAAAAGCCAGATTTCAAATCAAAATTTGAAAATAAAACAACAGTATTGAGTCTATCCAACAAATCTTTTTTATTTGGAATTGGATAACGAATCCATTTTAAAACATCATTTAAAGGTTTATAGTTAATAACCAATCTGGGAACACCTCTTTCTTTCTCAGAATGTTTATTAACATAAAACGCAGTACAACTCCAAGGAGAATTACTTGGAACAATTAAATTCTTTTCAAGAAGGTTTTGGATTTCTTTCTTACATAAGTCCATATAGTCTTTATTCATTTGACCTGCACGGGCTTTTGTAGGAATAAATCTTTCATCAAAACTTTCTTCATAAGGAAGAGAAACAATATGTTTCTGACGATCCCAAAATGCATTAAAGATATCACTACAAACTTCAGAAAGAAATTGATTCTGAATAGTTTGTATTCCATTTTGGATGTCGTAATTTGACAACCTTTGATTGATATTCAAGGACATAATTTCCTTTTGCAAATAATTTATTTGCTTCTCTTTGAAAAAGATATTATCACGGAGAGAATTGATATTCTTATTAAGGGGTTGTGTTATGAATTTAAACACAATTGAAGTCCCTTGCAAAGTGGTAAAAATACCTGTAGAATCAATTTTGTCAATAGGCATTAATGATGTGAGAAATGGAGTACCCAGAATAACTGGTAAACTCATATTTTTGATAAGCAAGAAAGTAGTTGGTAAACAAAAACCTTCATTACAAATATAAACTTTATTAAACTTATAATTGATTTGCATTTTACTACCATTAGCACTTAAAAGACCTTGGGTAGTTTTTTCAAAGTATTGTGTAGGAATCAATCCTTCCTGTATGCAATTCAAATCTGCACCACTGTCAACAAGAGCCATTAATTCAGGTAAAACATACTCTTCATTAATAACAATTTTAACATTAATGTACCATTTTTGAAAAGTAACCTGATCAAGAAGACACAAATAATCATCCTTAACAGTCTCCTTTTCATTATTAGGTGAAACATTCTCCTCAGACTCAATTCTAGAAGAACTAAGGGAGGCTTGAGCTAATTGTAATTGGGTTATAATTAACTCAGTTTTAGAATGATTAGCTTTCAATTGTTGAACTTCAGTTTTCAAAACATTAACTTCCTGACGAAGGTCATTAATATTAACAGGTCTTTGGGAATTTGATCCTTCTAACCTATTGAAAACCTCTTTCATAGTAAAAGGTTGATTAGGAACCTTAATTGTATCCTTTTCATCCTTAATTTGATTTTGGTAACAAAACTCAATCATTTTAAGTTTAATTTGGGGATCACTAATTTGATCTAATAAATCAAGAAAGGATTGTTGCTGACTGGTTAAGACATTAAGACTTAAACCATTCATTTCAACAATAGCCTTCCAATAGCTGGAAGAGCCTTCATTAGTACCACAGTTACAAGAACTGGTAGTACAAAGGGGATCATCTTCAGAAGAAGATGAGGAGGTTGACAATAACATAATTTCATTGTCAGAATCAGAATCAGAAGAATTCTGATCAGAATCACTGGAATTAAGAAACAACTTACTTAATTGAAGCTTAAGACCGGGTTCAATCTCCAGACTATCCAATTTAGCCCTGGTTTTACATTTGTTGGCATAATGGCCAATTCTTCCACATTTATAACATTTAGCATTAATTTTAGAGTTACTTTTACCCTTGTTTTTATAACTTGTTCTGGGTTTAGACTCCTTATTATTGCTATGACGTTTACCTTTAGTATAACGTTTTCTGCGATAAGGTTTTCTATCTTTAGAAACTTTATCTTTCCTTTTATTAGGATACTCATGTGGGACATTATAACCAAATTGGTCACAGAATTCGCCCAACTCCTTTCTTCCTGAAAGACGTTGAGACTTCAACTGGTGTCTTAATTTAAGATCATTACACAAAGAGAGACCTTCTTGTATAACAATACTAATTAAATCACCATAATTGTAATCATTGTAAGGGATAGACATTCCATTATGTTTATCCTTTAATTTCTTCCTAACCTTTTCAGCAAAGAAAGTTGGAAGACGATCAATGAATTTAGCTTTCCAATGCTCACTATTAGCATCAGTTCGTTGGGTAACTTTAGCTAAGAAGACATCCTTATACCATCTAAAATGGGTAAGGGAAGGACATTTAAGATTCTGTAACATTTCCCGGCCACGCTCATGGTTAATACCCTCACGACCAATGAAATGATGAATGATAGTTAATACTAATGTATAAACAGCATCAGTAATAAATATGTCCTGATTAACTTCATTCTTTACAATCTTAATAGCATTTTGAATCTCATTTTTCTGATTTTGAGAGAGGATATTATCCCACCAGCCTTTCAAAATGCCAGTAAAACCACAGGTAATAAAAGCAACAATTTGTTGTTCAGTATTATCAGCAGTTTTACAGACGGTACTGTACATCATCATTTGATGTACCATCTCATAAATAGAATATTCAGATTTGCCATCAATATTCCATTCATAGATAGTTTTAGAATTAAAAGAAACCTGTCCATAAAGATATGATTCTTCAAAAAGAATATCTTGAGGAGTAGGTCGTTGGTAGTAGTTACGACTGCCACCAATATCAGTATTTTGATTCTTATTTTTTGAAAAATTGACTTTATTCAAATGCATGTTATTTGAATAAATCAAAGATTGTTCAAAATCATTTATTTGATTAAGAGAAAGGTCAAAAGTATCATCTTCTATATCAGAATCATTCTGAGATAAAACATTTAACTTAAGATCCTTTAATTTTTCCATAAGGACAGAATAAAATTCCTCACTGATTGGAGGAGAAGAAACAGGAGCTTTAAGCTTAAAACCTTTAACTTCCATTGGAGGTTTAACAGAAGGATTAGTTAAAACAACTTTTTCTTCTATTTTGGTTTTAGACAAAATCATGGAATCAAGATTAGATTCAATTCGAGACAATTGTTTTCCAAACGTTTGAAAACACAAATTAGTGTAATTGTTCTGTTTGAAAATATTATGAAAATATGTTGTAACAGGATCCTTATTAGAATTATTACCAAGCCTAACATAAGCAGTTGCTTCAATAGGTTTGGGAACAACCGAATCAGGGGAAGATTTACTGGAACCAGAAGACTCAACTTTCAAAGACTCTGGAGGAGGATGAACTGAGTAAATAACTTTACCATCAGAAGTAGTCCAAGTTTTAAGAAGTTTATCTAAAACAAGAACTGAAGGATTTTGAATACTGTAATAGTAACAAAACCATTTGGCAAAAGGCACAATTTCTTTTGTCAAATCAATATAGTCATAAAACTGGGTTTTATAAAAACCAAGTTGTTTTTCATTGAACATTCCAAAATACCAACTTCGAAAAGCTTTATATTCTGGTTTTTAAAAATCATCATTAATAGTATTTCTATCTACGATAAAAACCATTAAAAATTTAATTCAGATGCTGTAGGAGTGGAAGATTCCCTACGAATATAAATGCCATGCGAAATTTGCTGGTCAGAATTACGAACACCTTCTAAGGAAACATTTTCTTCAGAAGAGGCTTCATTATGTAAATCAACATTAGACTTTCTTGAACTAGAGGGAATATAGACTCTATAGGGAGGAATAGAACTCCTAAGAGAAGACTCTCTAGTAGAAAGACTACGAGATAAAAATTCTGATTGTTTAAAATTCAAAACAACTTCACCATCAACATGTTGAATTATAGAATTAATATCATGATGAATTAAAGGTCTTGGAGGAACAACATTTTGTATCGTCCAAGTGTCAGGAAAAACAACTTCATCCCAGGGGATCATCCTAGGGGTAGCAACCTTAGAAGTCATTAGATTGGTGTCAATTAACACAGTTTGTCCTGAACTAGACATGGTTCGAACTTTAGGACATAAGGTATTGAGGACCTTATACTGGATCCTATAGTCGACACATATTAATTCAGTTCCAGGCATGTAATTACATAAGTTATATGTAACTAAATAAAAGTTCTCAATTTAATAATATCTATTTGTGTCAAGTTTCAAAGATTTATTACAATCAAACAGAAAATATCAAACTAAAAATCTTATCGGGTCAAATTTCATTAAGAACAGTAAATTTATGTATAATAAAATAAAAAATTCTAATATAAAACAAGTACATATGGTCAAATTTATTTATTAGTTCAATTAAACAAAAAATCTTAATTTGTCAACACTAATTAGATGACCAGAATTTTTCAGAAAAATAAAAAAATATTTTTTTTCTCTGCCGATCGATCGATTTCGATCGGTAATATTTTTATATATATATTTTTAATTTTTCTATTTTATAACAAAATAAAATAATAATTTTTGAATGAAGTCCCATGACACATAATTAATTATTCATAAATAAAAATTCCAATATCACAAACCCTATTCCTTCTTTTTTTAATAAGTAAAATTACATAAATAATTCTCCAATTAAAAAATAATATATAGGGCACAATTTCATATATTAAGCGTAACTGAATAAAAAAATCGAACATGCCAACCTTAATCGAGTGAAATTTCTCCAATTAACTCCTAAAAAAGAAATTCCCAATTTGAAAAATAATAGAGCACTCCAATTAAGGTCAATTAATTGAGTAGTGTAAAGTGATATAAGGGGTATTTATAGACATTTAAATATTTATAGTTATTTCATTAGTTTCATTCAAGGGTATTATTGATATTTCACTGAGTATTCAAAAAATACAAACGTTACATCTAACTGTAATCTTTCCAAATGTCAGGGGTGTGACTGTAATTAACCCTACATTTTTCTAAGATATTTTCGGGTGTATATCACAATTTGTTTATCAAAAATTTATGTCACGTGTCTCTTTTATATTTTACTATTTACCACCACTCTAATTTTTTTTAAGAGAAGAACTATTGATAAATAAAATTTAGATTTGAATTTAAATAAATAAGTAAATTTAAACAAAAATAAAAAATTAATTTGTAATTTACTCAAAAATCTTAATTTAGTTAAAAAAATAATAATTTGTAATTTACTATTTTTTTTTAATTTAGTTACTAATTTATTATAGGGGTATTTTGGACATAAAATATCAATTTAGGAGTATTTTGGGCACAAAATATTTATTTTTAACGGCAGTAGGGGAATGTTTGTTAATGGAATACTAACAGAGTGAGAGCTGTGTGTATGATGGGAAAAGCGTAGGAGGTTATTTGATACCTCGGAAATATTTGAAATCATAGGTGTTGTTTGTTAATTTACAAATACACCAAAAAAAACTTCCATGTCATTAATTTCGATTATTTTACCAAAACCTCTAAAAAATCCAATAAATTACTATTTAGTAAAATAAAAAAAACATTTATTAAAAAAGAAATAGATTTAAATAATAAAATCAGCAATTTTTATTGAGCGAAAAAACGATGACTCCTTTTCTTCTACGTTCTTCTACTTTTCTAAACCTACAAGAAATTTACCGAGAGCAATAATTATTCCGCCTCACCATACATTTTTTCCCGCACTTTCTTTTCTCCCAAACAGACTTTGTAGAAGGAGAGCGTTTTGCAGCGTTTGCTGTATCGTTCATCACATAGGAAGAAGAGGACTTCCTTACGCTCACTCATAGACAACTATATCTATCTGCGATACATACATTATATATACAGACACAGACACTCCCATATATATATAAATAGAGGTTTCGATGCGTGTTCTGCGCTAGGGTTTTGTCGTTCCTCATGGCGACCTCATCGCAGTCAGTCCGATTCGGTGGTCCGGCCACCGGTTCCGGCGCCGGAAACCTAGATGCACTGAACCGTGTCCTTGCTGATCTGTGCACCAGAGGCCCTCCCAAGGTTTGTTTGATTCCCATAACAATTGGTTCTATTGATGAGAAAACTGAAGGAAAACCTGAAGTAAGCGAATGATTTTGTATTGTTCGCTCTGCTTTTTTGAAAGAATTGAGTGAAAACGGAATGAAATTTGAGTTGTTTACGTTGTTTCCAGCTTAATCTTAAAGGCTTTTATCTATGGAACTGTAAAGGTTGATTGTTTGTTTTTGGTTATAAATGCGGTTAAACTGAAGTTTGATGCTTTGCAAGTTTCGATTTTGTGCTTTAATTGTTGAAATTGCAATTTTACATCTTGTTAATGTGTTTTAGCCCATAATGCTCAAATTTTGCAATCATTGGTGTACACACGAGTTTGTTAATTTGGACATGCAAAAAATTGTGGTGGGAAACGAGTATTGCAAATTTGCAAACATATATTGCAAACGACTTCCAATTTGGGTACAGTTTGAGAGTTATTTCTAATTAGTACTGAGCGATCCACATATAGAATGCGGCTGCAATCTTGTTGATACTCGGCTTGATACATATAGTTTCATTTGGGTTTCTAGGGTTATCACCTATGGGACAAATAAGGATCGGTGTGTTGAATGCAAGTCCTTATTCCCTTTCAAACTGCAATTGGACCATACTTCCTCATCAGCACTATGAACAAAATAGTCAGCACTTGTGGTATAAGAATGCAAATGAACCGATCCGTACATGAACAACTTGGGCTCGTTTGTTAAGCACACGACCCTAGCCTGAGTTCGACCTTAATTTTTAGGCTCGTTACTAAATGACTTGATACGAGACAATATTAAGTTTGGTTTGTGTAGCTTGTGGACACAAACTCGTGCAGGATTGTATATGTTTGTCAACATACGCATGTGGTTTGTGAACATGTGGATAAATAAATATAAGCTTTTATATGTTCATGAACATAAGCTGATGAACATCTTCATGAACATAGAGTTATTTAGTCTCATTCACAACAATGAACGACTCAAATGATCTTGAACACAAGCTCATATCAAGCCCGAATGAGAATTCTAATTAAACAAGCCTACTATAAGCTTTTTAAACTCTGTTGATTTGAACTTGAACACAACGTTTCGAGCTTGTGGGTTCACTAGGTTACTTTTTGAGTTGGGGATGGTTGGGGGGGATGCTATGGATATTTTCCATGCTTTTCATGCCCTGGGCTTGAGATCTCACTATGGTGCTTTCATCCTAAGTGATGGAGACTAGCCTATGTCTCATACCAATTGACGCAGACTTGTACTAACAAGAACCAGAGAAGGGGATGAGGAGTTGGAAGAAAAGACAAGTTGTGTCGAAGGAGGTGAGAAGATGGAGGAAGGAGATAGGTTGAAGAGATTGAGCGTTCAATAAAAGAAAGAATACGAGAGAGAAGAAGACACAGGGGAAAAGAGTTTGCAAATTCTTAATACTGTTTCAATAATTCAAAAAGCTACATTAGACGTTTAGAAATAAGACTTTAGGGAAGCAACATCATAACAAAATCCTAAATAACTTTAAACTCGAGACATTACCTAAATAGCATAAGCATAAATAAAAACCCTAATTTACTAAAATCTCTAATTCTATCTTTCTTTTTCGCTTCTCCAATGATAACCGTGGGTTAGGTATCCCTCGTTGAGATGAAATCTTCTTCGAAGAGTAAAGCGAAAAGTACTGTTTTAAAAAGCTCGAATCAACAATCGGTGTACATATGATAACTGAAGTTGAAAAAGAAAAAGATCGGGTCAGGTAATAACTGTGATGGTCAATAACATCGCGCTGCTGTAGGAACATAACCTAGCAACACAACAGGCTCAAATGTACTTGGGTTAGGCATCAAATACTCCACAAGAAAAACTGGACTAATATTTTATCCGGTGACAAGTTAAAAAAAAAAGAATTAGGTTCATAATTACAAGGGATGTAAAAATATCGAGTGCCATGTGTTTGCGAAGTCTCAAAGTAGTTATAAAGTTGTGGTGATACACAAAATGGAACATAACCTCCTTCAATAACTTTCTAATTCCTATTATGAGTGGAGTCATCTCACTACCAAGGAGGTCATGCCGGTATCAACGAACCAACCACATGGAAACAACATTGAACTATGGCTCTCATTTAAAGTATGTTTGTTTATAATTTTTGATAGATTAAACTAATTTGTCAACTCATATCAACATGAAACTTAGGAACAAGATGGACAAAGGAATCATCTGCTTTGGGAGGAGCTTCGTTTTGTGAAAGAGCTTGGCACCTTTCGTGGTGTTTGGGGGGTGACTTTATTGTTGTCAGATTCCCTTAAAGAGATCTAGGGGAGATAGATAGCAGCTATGGAGTAGTTTTCGGACTTCAATGGGTGGCCGTCACTTGGATGATTTCCCTTTAAAGGATCGACTTCACTTGGATGGGTAGCAAGGTTTCTCTTACACCTCGGATAGATTGATTATTGCTTTATGGCATGTGGGAGAATAAATTTCCTGATGTTATTTAGGCGAATTCCACTCGACTCACTTATGATCACATCCCTTTGGTGCTGTATTATGCGGGTTATGTGCGCATCACACTCCTTTTTGGTTTGAGAATATGTGGCTCAGAGAAGATGATTTCCAAGGGCGGGTGCGGGTATGATTGAATGAGACCGGGGTGTCATGATATTTAGCTATGTCTTGGCTAGAAAACTACGGTTCTTATCGTAGAAATCAAAAGTTGGAATATGAAGGTGTTTGAAAATTTGGAATGGAGGAAGAACATGGTGTTCTCTGAGTTAGTAGAGCTCAATAGTGTGGAGGGGAGTGGTGGCATTGACGAGATGCAACGGAGTAAGAGGGAGGAGTGCCATACAGAGATTGAGGAGATAGCTGTTATGGTGAGATCTCTTGGAGGTAGAATCCTCGAGCTTTATAGCTTAGTGAGGGTGATGGAGATACAATTTTCTTCCGTCGTGCCAATGCTCAAAGGAGGGGGATAATCATATCGGGAGGATCTCCGTGGAGTTATTTAGGGAAGAGGAAGTGCATAGTTTTTTCTTCTCTCTATTATGTGAACAATAATGGATAGAATCCAATGTGGTCATGGAGGCGAGTAACAAAGAGGCAATGGGTATTGAAAGTTAATGAGCAAACAGATAATGGGTTTTCTTTTTCCAATTGAAGTGTGGGCCTTTCCCAAATTTCGCAAGCAAATAAAAATATTATTCTCTATATTTATGAGACCGGTGTACCTTTTCGGAAGTCAGATGTGATTGTCTGACTTAGTAGATTCTTCGTATTGGTTTTGCTCCTACAAAATTTATTTCTAATCTTCACTTTCTGGTTTATAGGTAAATACTGTTGAACTAGGTCTGGACAGATTTTACTCTGATCTGGTTCTGAAACTGGGATGGGTTTGGTTCACTGATGTTCTGGCCTGCTAGCGGTCTGAAATAAATTGACCTTGAACAACCTAGGTCCGAGACCTATAGTTAAGGGAGGATCAGCAGTGACCTAAAGAAAGAAGGGAATGAGAAGCTAGAAGGAAAGTTGAGGTGGGACAGAGGAGGTGAGAAGGCATACGAAAGGGATGAGGAGACAGACACATGAGATAGGTTAGAGAGACTGAGGGTCAAGAAAGCAAGAACAGAAGGGAGAAGAAGACACTGAAAAGAGTTCACAAACTGAAAATACGTGTCAATAATCCAAAGCTAAATGAGCTGTTAATAAACAAACCTTTGCATGGGCAAAATCTTAACATAAGCCTATATAATGAAGTATTAAAATAACGCTAACGTCAAAACACTACCAAAATAGTAGAAGCATAAATAAAAACCCTAGATGACTAAAATCCATTACTCTGTCTTTCTTTTCCCTTCTCAAACGATAAGTGCAGGTCATTTGGTTCTAGATCTTGGGTTGTGCCTTATTCTCCTTTAATGTGCTCCTGTTTCAATTCTGGGATGTCCTAAAATTACTTTTCTTTTGGAAAGTCAACATAAAAAATTGTGTAGATCCTAGATCATCCTTAACTTTTAAATTTTTCCTAATGTAAGGCGGCGTATTCACAATTTTTAGGTGAAGTTTCGGAGTTTAAATGGTGTAGATGCACATTGGAATGACCAAAGGGACAGTTTTGGGGCCTCAAGGTGAAGTACATGTAAAAACATCTTGCTTTTCTATTCTCATGACTTCATAACTAACAAATGCAAGTATGTAACACCAAAATGAAATGTTCACAAGCCTAAAGGGCGGTGCTTGACCAAACAACTAATGACTCGGGGAATATGTGTTCCGTTCACATTAAATATCAATTAGTGTATGAGTTTGAACTGGTTTCTTAACTACTTGGGCTGGATTTCATCATGAGTAATATGATTTATTTACACAACCATTACTAGGATGGTGGCGGGCAGTTTACCTGATGAATCTGGTCAATTGCCCCTCCTTGAGATATTGCAATGGGATGGACAGCTGGCCATTCAATCTAGTAAAGAAAAGGAAATGGATGTTTCTGTAGTTTTAGTTACTGTCTTATATTTTTTGGGGGTAGTGGAAGCTGTGAACACAATGATCCACTGAAATCCAACAAAAATACACAAACACAAGATATAATGTGGTTATCGGCTTACATACAACGTTTTAGCACCCCTCCCCTCTTATCTCTTCACTACCTAGTTCACCGGTGTTTTTCCTACTCTACTAAGCCAGAAAGGCATAAACTATCTCTACTCACCAATTTGCTCATGAGAGTACATCAGTTCCAGTCGCACGAGTCTCAACCCATCACTTGAGTTCTGGTATATCCATTTTCAAACCCAACGGACAAGGAGTATAATTCCTTGGAGCCCAAGCTTTGCCTAATAAGAAATTGCCCAATAAAATACAACTCCAAAATAGAAACTTATTTGTAATTTGATTTTGAGACACGATTCCCGTATCCCAGCACTTTTGGTTCCTTGTTTCCTTAAGCTCATCACCTTTTAATATTTGTTCATCTTTGTGTTTTTATGTGTTTTTGTTTTTATTTTTTTTAAGATAAAAGGTGGTTGCTGCTCTTCTCAGATCTTTAAGATAAAGTGTTTTTTTTGTTATTTTTCGGTTTGCCTTTTCTTCAGTGCTTCTATATTTAACCTCATTATTTACAAAAGAATATTACTGGTTATAAAGATAACATTTATTAGTGTTATTATTGTTTTTACCTCTGTCATTATTGAGGTTTATTCCTCCGTTACGCAGGATGGGGCTGCATTGGCTTTAAAGAAACACGTGGAGGAAGAAGCTCGTGATCTTAGTGGGGAAGCTTTTTCCCGTTTTATGGATCTTTTGTATGATCGTATCACTGTTCTACTGGAAAGTAATGATGTTGCTGAAAATTTGGGAGCATTACGGGCTATTGAAGAGTTGATAGATGTGACACTTGGCGAGAGTGCATCCAAGGTTTCAAGGTTTTCTAATTACATGCGAACTGTATTTGAAGTAAAGCGTGATCATGATATTCTAATTCTTGCCAGTAAAGTTCTTGGCCACCTAGCCAGGAAGGGTGGGGCAATGACTGCAGATGAAGTGGAACGCCAGGTTTGTTGCATTGTTGCTCTCTTAGTTTCACGTTTGTTGGAGATATAAGAGGATGCGATATTATTGTTTCTCAGGTAAAAAATGCACTGGAATGGCTTAATTCCGAAAGAGTTGAGTATCGCCGTTTTGCTGCCGTCTTGATCTTGAAAGTAAGTGTTACAAGTTTCTTTTGACAATTATTAACATATTGTTTGTCAAAGCTTTGTGATTTTTGTAGCAAGTTTAGCATTCAGTACTGTGTTTTAGTAAGCCCACAGTTCCTTCTTGTCTTCTGATCCATTTCTGGTGCTGTATGGTGAGACACTACTCTGTACAGTGACTTACCAGTCAACTAATGGCTGAAGCCAACTACATTTACCTTTGGAGCATCTTTGTTTTACTTGTTATATTATTTTGTACATGCTGGTTTCAAGTACTTTTTTCCAATATAAAGAATTGGAAAATGCTTCTACAATTGTTTCTGTATTATGCATTTTGGGTCTTTAAACTTTTTAGCTGGAATACCTAGTA
Organism: Cornus suecica; assembly: GCA_963922005.1. Taxonomy (NCBI): domain Eukaryota; kingdom Viridiplantae; phylum Streptophyta; class Magnoliopsida; order Cornales; family Cornaceae; genus Cornus; species Cornus suecica. The sequence goes on along the minus strand of OY998247.1, from coordinate 44,328,274 downwards.
AAGATTTGGACTCAAAGATCTCTTGTTTACCTAATTAAACTGGAAAAAATTCTCTCAAATTGAAAAGCTTAACTGACTAATAAATGTGAATCGTGGAAACCAATAGCCATTGTAAATATTAGGGGTGGACAAAAATTGGCGAATCCAAAAATCCAATCCAACCAATCCGGTCCGGACATATTGGATCAGTTTCATTATGGATTGGATTGGACATGGATCCAAAAACACCGAATTTGGTATTTTATGGATCGGTTCTGGATTTGATTTTTAATAATCCGGTCCAATCCGTTACTGTTCATATATATTTTAAGTATATTTATATTTATATATATCAAATAATATATTATTTTAAACTCAATTATAATATTTTATATCACTAATAAACTATTTAAAACTAAATCATAACATCTTATTTTACACTAAATAATTATCTATTTATATCTATGTCTATAATATTCTAAAAGTGTAAGGCATTTTTATTATTTTTATACATTTATCTACTAAAAAATAAAAATAAAAATAAAAATAAAAATAATTAAAATTTAAGATTCCAATAACTACATTCAAATAAGTATCATTAAAGTGCATTATTATAATCTATTATTTCCATACACGCATCTTCTTCAAGAAAGTAATTATAGTTGAAGTATTTTCAACCATCACAAAGAGAGATGAAGGAGATAGATGTACGCCCAAGTTTAAAATTTTAAAATTTAAATATAAATTATATTCAAAGAACTATCATTAAAATATACTGTTAACAATATATTATTTAAAGACCTTTATCTTCCTTAAAAAAGAAAGTATAATTGAATTATCCAATAACTACAAAGACAAAGAGAGATATATGGACACCCCAATTTAAAATATTTTAATTAATGCTTAAATATCTATATAAATTAGTTTAACTAGAATGCATTGTATTTATTCAAATTGAAATATTTGATATAATAAATATTACAATTATAAAAGATAGACATTCTAAAGGACAAAATTACTTGATCTATTCAATTAAAAAAATAATTATGATTATTACTAAAAACAAAGTACTTCATATTGTGAAATATTCATCATTTAACATTACAATATAAGTCAAATTTTACGCAATGTATAGTGCATTAGCACATGCTATTGGATAGTACTATTGTAAAACTGTAAGTCATTACTGATATTTCTATACATTAATCATTATTATTTTTTTAAGATTGTTTTATTATTTTTAAAATTCAGCACCATATTAAATAGAAGGAGAAAAAGATTTTTTTTTTATACATTCTAGTTTTCAAATCAAAATATGATTTTAGTTTTCACTTAATTCTAAAAGTGTGAAGCCTTTATATTACATTTATACATTTAAAATTAATATTTTTAAGCAAAAAAATAATTAATATTTTATTTTATAATTTCATTGAATATTGGTCTATCAACTTACAACTATATCTATTTATATATATATATATATATATATATATATTTATTTACACACAAAAAACAAAAATTGTGTTAATTTTGAAAGTAAAAGAAAACATACCTTATCATAATAATTTTAAAAGTAATTTATGTTTCAATCCGCATAATCGATCCAAACCAATCCAGCTCACTGCGGGTCGGTTTGGTTTGGTTTCGTTGGACAAATGGATTGGATTGGTACTGAGAATTGTGAATCCGGTAGTAGTGGATTGGATCCAAAATATCTTCAATCCAGTCCAATCCGATCCGTGTCCACCCTTAGTAAATATGACATCATGTGCCCCCCACATGATGATACTTGTTATTTATCTGCTAGAGTCATTGTTTAGTTCTCCAAAACTTTCACTTCGTATATGGCATTGCTCAATCAGATTTGTTGGTTTAAGAAATTTACCAAATTCAGTTGTCCGTTAATCCCACCTCTCTTTAAAATCTGTTCTTTAATTGTCTTTATTTAGGAAATGGCTGTGAATGCTTCTACTGTCTTCAACGTACATGTACAGCAATTTGTGGATGCTATATGGTTTGCACTGAGGGATCCCACATTGGCTGTTAGAGAGCAGGCTGTAGAGGCATTGCGTGCTTGCCTTCGTGTTATTGAAAAGCGTGAGACGCGTTGGCGTGTCCAATGGTTAGTAGTTATTATGTTTAAATTTTTGGATTTGGTGATAGTGGAAAATTACATCTACTAATTCTGTAAAATTCTATGACCTATCCCATAATTTGGTTGGTTGTGTTGGAGACATCAGACACTCAACTTGGCGAAGGGCGGGGGCTGTGTCTGGCACATTTGGACTGGATATGTACCTATAAACATAATTCACTTTCATTAAAATACTAAGTTGCATAAAAACTTTATGTTGCTAAAAAATGAAAGAAAAATGAAAGACCATGCATATTTAGCAGTGTTCTTGTAACTTTCTATTTGGTATTTGACATATCAGACGCTTGGACACCTAACATGACCAATTTCAAGTAAGATAGCTCAACGCCCTCCTATGTCTACTACCTCCATGTGAAGCAACTCGAGAAAGGTCCCAAAGGTCAATGAATATAGTCCAACATACCCTTGGTCCTATGAACCGTTCTTTCTGATGCAAGTCAGTAGCAAATTGATAACTGCAGCAGAGAGAAACTTCAAGGAAAAGTAATTCCTAGCAAGAAACAAAAGAATAAAAGATGAAAAAAAAGCAATATTATTGAAGTGGAACGCAAATAGTTGAGTTCTAGGGCAAGAATACCCAAGAAGAAGCTCAATCAGAAATTCTGGAAGCAATAATCTCTCAAAACTGCTATTAAAGCCTCTTAAAAGACTATTTATATTAGGGTTCAGCAACCCTAACATCTTAGCCCTTGATTATTTCTATAGCTAATAAATCCTAGCCCTCTAAATTACTTAAAAAGTCACATGTTTGTCACATGGCTACTTAAACCCCTATTAAATAACATAAAACATTTAAATAAATAAAAACATAGGAAGAAAGCAAATAATAGAAAATCTAAAAACTAGTTGCCTCGATTAGTCTTCTTGGACAGCCTTGTAGAGGCACCTGTATCAACTCCACCCGGGTGGGAAAAACTCGACTCCGGCGAGAAAACTTAAACAACGTAAGCATATATCTCGGGATCAACTCGTTTTAGCTCTTCCTCAGCGATCCATGTACTATCACAAGCTGGTTTACCCAACCACTTCACTAGGAATCGCCTATATTGGTTGCCCCTCCTTGACTTCACCTCTTTGACATCCAATACATCTTCGACAATATTAGGTTGCACTTTTGAAAAATGCTCAAGTTGCGCCTCTATTGAAGCTGGCTCCCTATTAAATCCTTCAAACGTATACAGGACAGACACATTGAAAATTTGACTTATTTGGAGGTCAGGTGGCAGCTCTATCATATATGCATTGGAGCTAATTTTTTTCAACACTTTACAAGGCTCAAACTTCTTTGATTTTAACTTATGGTACGTGCCTTTTGGAAATCTCTCTCGCCTCAAATGCACCAAAACCATGTCACCCTCTTTGAAAATTTTGACCTTCCGGTGTCGATTGGCTGCTGTTGCATAGGTTTCATTACTAGCCTTGATTGCTGTCCTTACTTCTTAATGTACCCTTTTGATGTGATCCGCAAATGCTTCTCCATCATCACTAACTTTTATCTCATGTGGTAGTGGCACTAGGTCAAGAATATGCTGCGGTTTTAGTTCATAAGCAACCTCAAAAGGTGTCTTCTTTGTAGACCTGTTCACATAATTATTGTATGCAAAATCAACTTGTGGAATTATCAAATCTCACACCTTCACATTGCTCCCAACAAGGCATCGCAGCATATTGCCCAAACTTTGATTCACTACTTCAGTTTGCCCATCTGTTTGCGGATGACATGTGGTGGAATACTTTAGTTTAGTCCCAACTTTCTCCAAACAGTCCTCCAAAAGTGCCCCGTGAACTTTACATCTCTATCCGAAACAATGGAAGTTGGCACTCCATGTAGTCTCACCGCTTCTTTGAAGAATAACTCAGCTACATGTGTGGCATCTGCAGTCTTAGAACATGGAATGAAATGAGCCATTTTGGTGAAACAGTCCACCACAACAAAAATACTATCATGGCCCCTTGCAGTCTTCGGAAGTCCCAAAACAAAATCCATGCTAATATGAACCCAAGGAGCTTCAACCACGGGTAAGGGCGTGTATAAACCTGTGTTTTGTGAAGTTCCCTTCCCAAACTGACAAATCTGACACCTTTGCACCAGCCTATTAACATCCTTGTACATCCCTGGCCAATAATAACGATCAACTACCATTGCCAGTTTTTTGTCTCTACCAAAATGTCCTCTTAATCCGTTGCCATGAAGCTCTCTAATAATTTGTTCACATAATGACCCCTCTGGAATGCACAACAAGTTCCCTTTGAACAAATACCCATCATGCATTCTAAATGGCAGCATCTTCCAACTAGCGGAATCTTGGATTTTAGCAACGACATAACTGAAATATGGATTTGTAACATACTGATTTTTCTGCTCCTCAAACCCAATAACTTGAGTACTCATCACTGTCAACAACAGATTTCTTTGACTCAAAGCATCTGCCACCTTATTAGACTCGCCACTTTTGTACTTGAGGCAAAAATTGAACTCTTGCAAGTAAGAACTCCACTTGGCATGTCGAGTATTTAACTTCTTTTGAGAGTTCAAGTACCTTAGAGCTTGATGATCTGAATAAACCACAAACTCTTTATAGGCTAGGTAGTGTTCCCAATGTTGGATTGCTCGAACCAATGCATAAAATTCCAAGTCATAAGTGGAATAATGAGATTTAGCCCGTGCCAATTTTTCACTAAAGAATTCCACTGGCCTTCCTTCTTGACTCAAAATAGCCCCTATTCCCAAATGTGATGCATCACACTCAATAGTGAACAGCTTGTCGAAATCCGGTAATGCAAGCACTGGAGCTTCCGTCATCAATCCTTTTATTTATTCAAATGCTCTTTGTGCTGATTTTGACCACTCAAAAGTATTTGTCTTTAAGCATTCAGTAATTGGACTCATAATGGAGCTGAAATTGCGAATGAACCTCCTATAGAATGAGACCAATCCATGGAAACTGCGAACATCAGCCACTGATTTGGGTACTGGCCACTCTTTAATAGCCTTAACTTTCTCGGGATTAGCTTGCAAACCATTAGTTGAAACAATAAACCTAAGAAACACAACTTTGTTACACATAAAAAAACACTTTTTCAAGTTTACTTACAACTTCTCTCTACAAAGAACCTCCATCATTTGGCGCAAATGGATTAAATGCTCTTGTCTTGTCTTATTATATATTAATATGTCATCAAAATAAATAAGATAAGTGAGCCCAAGAAAGGTCGAAGTACCTCAGTCATAACTCGCATAAATGTGCTATGAGCATTGGATAGTCCAAATGGCATCACCAACCACTCGTAAAGTCCACTTAGAGGTTTGAAGGCTGTCTTCCATTCATCTCCACTCCTCATACGAATTTGATGATAGCCGCTTCTCAAGTCTATTGTGGAAAACACCTTGGACCCCACTAATATGTCGAGCATATCCTCTAATCATGGAATTGGAAACCGGTATTTTGCTGTAATTTTGTTAATAGCACGGCTGTCAACACACATCCTCCATGACCTATCTTTTTTTGGTGTTAGCAATGCTGGAACAACGCAAGGACTCTTGCTTTCTCGCACAAAACTTTTAGTAATCAAGTCTTCCACTTGCCTTTGAATTTCAGCCCATTGCATAGGTGGCATCCTATAAGCAGGAAGGTTTGGTAATGCCGCACCAGGCACTAAATCAATAGCATGCTGGATAGTCCTCATTGGTGGTAAACCTTGTGGCAAATCATCACCAACCAGTTCTTGGAACTCCTTAAGTATATGCTGAATTTCACTTGGAAGCTCATCAAATTTTAAAGGCTGATCCTCTTGCACTTTCTTAGCAACAAGTGCATACACAACTCCCGACTCCTTGCTCTCAAGTTCAAATTTGTGGGTTGTCAAAAGCCCATTAACTTTGGCAGCTTTACGGATGTCAGGGACTTCTTCTTTGAGTGGTTGCAAAGTCAACATTTTTCCATCTTTATGAAAAGAGTAAGTGTTGGCTCTAGTATAATGAATCATTTCTTTGTCAAACAACCATGGTCTTCCTAATAAGATATGACATGCATCCATAGGAACAATGTCACACCAAGCTTCATCATTGACATTACTACCCATGGTGAATTTAACCAAACACTGTGAAGTGACCAACACCTCATTTCCCTTTCGAAACCATGCAACTTTGTAGGGATTCGGATGCTTCTCTATTGGTAGTTGGAGTTTGTCTACTGCCTCCCTTGAAATTATATTTCACTACTTCCTCCATCAAGAATCAAGGTACATACCTTTCCACCGCAAAGGACTCGTGTTCGGAATATGTTATGCCTTCTCCAATCTTCTTCCTCGACTTTAGGTGTTGTCATCACTATTCTCACCACCAAAGACTCTCCTTCTACTGGAAACAGATCAACAACCTTCTCTTCGCTTTCGTTGTCATCATATATTGGTTCATATGACTCCGTTTCTCCATTTTCCAACTCTGTGAGGTTCACCCTTCGTTGTGGACAAGCATGAGACGTGTGCCCCTTTTCCCCACAAGTGAAACAACGAATTTGCGACGTGCCACCAGCCTTTGAATTGCTCACACCAACATTGTTTTGTGGGCCAAACCTTGCTGTTTCTTTTCCCTTTTCACTCCTATCAGCCCCCACAATGTTCCCACCACCTGTTCGGGCACTAGAGGTAACACCTTGAGCACCTCGAACAACCGCTGTATTCTTCTGCCAAGCACCATCTAGGCGTCCAGAAACAAATTTTCTGCCACCACGACGTATCACTCTTCTTTCGGCCATTAAGGCATATTGTTGAGCATCTTTAAGGTTGAACAAGCGGACAACTCCCATCTCATCTCTAATGGACTGATGCAAACCAGAAAGATTACGTGACGTCAATTGTTCGTTACTTTCATTTATCCCAACTCGAATTGAGAGATTATTAAACTCTGATGTATATTCTTCAATTGACATGTCTTGTTGCTTCAAACCATGAAATCTCTCATACAACTCCATCGAATAATCAACAGGCAAAAATTGTTTCTGTAATTTTGATTTCATATGTTGCCATGTGTTGATTTTTTGTTTTCCTTGCCAAGCACGTTGCTCTTCAACTCTCTTCCACCATTGAAGGGCAGTACTCTTCATTTTAAGCTTCACAAACAACACTTTTCTATCTTTTGTCATAGTTTTCCATTCAAAATAATTCCCCAAGCTTGCTTCCCAATCTAAATAATCTTCTGCATGCATCTTTCCGAAAAAATCAGCAACTTCAATTTTAATTCCTCCACCATTCAAATCCAAGGCACGAACCATCCTCTCTCCCAATCTGCCATAATCCAGATTTTCACGATTTCTAGCATCATGAAAGGGGTTTTCCTCCTCTTCCTCGAAAAATTCATCCTCCAGACTACCTTCTGGTATGTCCAAGGGATCGCTGTTGCCTTCCAGAGTCTCCATACGGGCTTCCACACGTTCCTGTCGTTGAAGAGCTTGCACCGATCTTGACAGATCTTCAATCATGCGTCGCATCTCTGTCATCTCTGTTTGTTGGGCTTGATTTCCTCTTTCACAACCCCTACCACGTCCAACCATGGTGTAGATTTAAGTTTCCTTCTTGTTTTTGGCTTTGATACCAACTTGATGCAAGTCAGTAGCAAATTGATAACTGCAGCAGAGAGAAACTTCAAGGAAAATGTAATTCCCAGCAAGAAACAAAAGAATAAAAGATGAATAAAAAGCAATATTATTGAAGTGGAACTCAAATAGTTGAGTTCTAGGGCAAGAATACCCAAGAAGAAGCTCAATCAGAAATTCTGGAAGCAATAATCTCTCAAAACTGCGTATAAAGCCTCTTAAAAGACTATTTATACTAGGGTTCAGCAACCCTAACATCTTAGCCCTTGATTATTTCTATAGCTAATAAATCCTAGTCCTCTAAATTACTTAAAAAGTCACATGCTTGTCACATGACTACTTAAACACCTATCAAATAACATAAAACATTTAAATAAATAAAAACATAGGAAGAAAGCAAATAATAGAAAATCTAAAAACTAGCTGCCCCGATTAGTCTTCTTGGACAGCCTTGTAGAGGCACCTGCATCACTTTCTTTTGCGGATCGTGGAGGCTGTGTAGGGAGAGATAAAGGAGTTTTGGGTTTTTGTTGGAAATGTACGACATTGAAAATCACATGATAGAGAGAGTGAGAGCGAGAGTTGGGATTTGGGAGCTGAAACTTGTAATCTCTTGATATTCAAATAGTAAAATCTTTAGCCAAGTTTTCACCTTGGATGCAAGCTTGCTTTAAGTTGAACCACATAAATCGTCTTCTGGTGTGTTCAATTTTCTGTTTTGATTTGTCTTTTATACCGGTTCTCTGCATTTGTCGTAACAAATTCTATCAGCTAAGTCATTGAAAGTTTTAGTTCCTTGCTAACTCTATTGCATAGGACAAATAGAAGTAGTTTTTGATTATGATACTTTTCTACTGGTGCTTTTCTTTCTTTCTTTTTCTTTTTTTTTTTATTATTTGAAATTATTAGTTATTTACATTTTATATCTGTTGTGTTCTGCTTTGGAGAAATTTTTAAGTTCTTCTTTGAAGTTGACTTGCATAGTTGAGTGCTGCATTTTAAATTTCTTTATGCTTTCTGTGATGTATTTTATGATTTTTGTTGTTACATTAGGGATCATTTATTCTTTTTATTGTACTTATGGCAGGTATTACCAAATGTTTGAGGCTACGCAAGATGGGTTGGGTAAAAATGCTCCTGTTCACAGCATACACGGTTCTTTACTTGCAGTTGGGGAGCTTCTAAGGTTTGTTGGAAATTGGCTTTGCAATTATAAACAGCGGATTATTTGGTTTCCTCCCTTGGTTCTTTCTATTTTATATTTCATGTTTACAAGTATTTTAGGAACAAACTTACACGAATTCCTTGTATGAGGGATACTTTTAAATTTTATTTGAAGTTTCTTGGTGACAAGGTTGCAATTCTTTATGTGTGTGTATATGTATATATATAGCATTTTGTAGCTTTCATTTAAAATGAGTCAAAGAAGTATTATGATATGGCTGATTATATCATTGATTGCTCTCCTGGCATGCTGGGATTGGTTCTGAACTTTTCCTGATGACTTTATGGTTTTACAAGGAAGATCATTTTAATGAAATCTAGACCATAACAGATTGTATCCGTGAAAGCTTTGTCTTCATTTGATCTTTTTTATCTACCATCTGATGCAAATATTTCGTGGAAGCTTTGATGCCATGGTAGTAATTTGTCATCAAGGCCAAGCTACATGATAATAGGTTCTGCTGATAAAATTTTGTTGGCTTTATCCAAGCACCAAGTTCGTGAAATTTTTTAGGTTGCAGGTTCTCTCGGAGTTGAGTGGTATTTTATTGGAATAAAATGTGATGCATTGTTATTGCCCTATATGATTGGGTATTTTTTTTTCCGTTTATTTTTTCACTCTACATCATTTTTTTTTTTATGAGTAGAACTTGCACCTTTTTTTTCCCTTTTTTTCCCCCTTCTTGTTTTTCAAATATCAAGTCCTTGTATCGTAGTAATATTCGATTGTGAGAAAATAATTTACATGTGCAAGTAATAAGCGAAATAGAATTATAAATGCTAAGAGTAAGGATTTTTTTTGTAATGGACCATATTATAATGAATAATATAATAAAAGTGGCATTGAATAAATTCAAATACTTATTAAAGTAAAATAGATACATATAAACAATTTTAAAGAGGCTCCCGCTCTCAGTTGTTTTTTTTATTTTTTTTATTTGACGCATTCGTGCTCCCGCTCAAATCCCCCGCTCTTGCTTCCGGTCCGGGATTATGTGACTTAGAGGGGGTGAGGTTTGTACTCGAGAAACTTTGGCGCTGATACTATGTTTACTAGCCATCTACTCTAAAAGCTCAGAATGTTTAACTTTGATATTTAAATCCTGTTATTGTCAATAAACTATTTTATGGTTGGCAGCCCCATGGTAAAATAGATGATTAGAATTTTCCATGTTTTGCATCTTTTAAATATTGACACTGTCCTCTACATGCTGCTTCTTTGCTTGGTTAGTAGTTCTCATTTGAATTTCAACGGGCAGGAATACGGGTGAGTTTATGATGTCAAGGTATAGAGAAGTTGCAGAAATTGTTCTGAGATACCTAGAGCACCGCGACCGCCTTGTTCGTCTAAGCATAACTACGCTTCTACCCCGCATTGCTCTTTTCTTGCGGGACCGCTTTGTTACAAACTACTTGGAGGTTTTGATCTTTCCTTCTTTTTTATAGATGGTGATGAGAAAAGATCACTTATCTTCACTGTTGGTTGACCTGTCATGTGCTTACTAAATAATTTCTCGTATGCAGATATGCATGAACCATATTCTTTTGGTTCTTAAAATACCTGCCGAACGTGGCAGTGGGTTCATTGCTCTTGGAGAAATGGCTGGTGCCTTGGATGGTGAACTTATAAACTATTTGCCGACAATAACATCTCATTTACGCGATGCAGTATGTTATCTAGGGTATCAGCCAGGACTGGTGTTATTGCACAGTTCCTGCTTTTTTACCTGATGCATTTGTGTGGTTTAGATATTCTGTTGACTTATAGCAATCCATCTAATACAGTATGAAGTTCCTGAAACATGGCATGTTTTTTATTTGTAGATTGCTCCTCGTAGAGCTAAACCCTCGCTTGAAGCTTTGGCTTGTGTTGGAAGCATTGCAAAAGCCATGGGGCCTCCTATGGAACCTCATGTCCGCAGTCTTTTGGATGCTATGTTTTCTACTTGCCTTTCCTCTCAACTAGTAGAATCCCTGGATCAAATAACTGCTAGGTATAATAGAGCATCCCGTAACACTTTTGTCAAACATTTTTCTCAGTGACTTAAATAATTGTTGATACTTCAGTATCCCATCTTTGCTGCCAACCATTCAAGAACGGCTGCTTGAATGCATTAAATTGGTCATTTCACGACACCATTATGCCCAGACAAAGCCATCTGTTACTGTGAGTCGAGGAAATACAGTGGGTACCCTTCAGCAAGTCTCAGAACACAGCGGTTCCGCTTTAGTGCAACTTGCATTGCAAACTCTTGCATGTTTTAATTTCAAGGTTTGCGTAGTTATACTGTCTACTTTGTTGCTTAGTCTTCCTTTTCGTTTTAATGCTAAGCTATTAATTCTTTTAGGGCCACGATCTTCTAGAGTTTGCAAGGGAATCAGTTGTAGTATATTTGGAAGATGAGGATGGAGCTACACGAAAAGATGCTGCCCTGTGTTGCTGCAGATTGATTGCGAATTCCTTCTCTGGTGTGGCATGCACACAGTTTAGTTCTTGTAGGTCCAATCGAACTGGGGGAATGCGACAACGTCTTATTGAAGAGGTTTCCTTTTTGTTTTTTTTGTCTTTCGAAAATTTATCCAACTGGTATCACATTTTTGTTTTTTAATTGACAACATCAAATTAATATGGCTTCGTGTGTGTGTATATATATATATATATTTATTTTTACTTTAGGGCAATCTTCACAAATCCCCTCTTACTATCATATTGATCGAAGAACCTCCACTAGTTTTATTTTCCCTCTCCACTCTTGATTTTGTTCAAACCACCCCTCTCTGTCACATGCGCGTCAGTTCCGTTAACGACGCTGTAAATTACTAAATTTACCCTAACATATAATCGTTTTAGGAAAATAAAGAACAAAACTTATTTTGTAATGCCAGTAATATCCTGACCAAAACGCCGACGTTTTGAGGTTGCTTTTGCTAATTAGCCCACAACTCTGAAACAACTTAGTTTTGGTCTGTCTCCTATCTTCTATGGACCCCAAGCAAGCTATTTGCACTCTTGTATATTCTTTCAGGTATTTATCTTTGAAGCTGAAATGCTGATTCCAAGGTCCGTGATGGTGGTCCCTGCTGTGGAGAATGAGCAGTAAAACTGATGGTGCCGTATTTATGTCACACTACTGGTGGTGTGAATAGATGCCCCCATGATCTATGACACAGTTCAACCTATGACCTACACCAACCACATCACACCTTTAAACAACTTGAGTTATGGTCCAGGGACAGGTGTCCTTCACAAATTCATAAACTGAGACTGACTTATATCACCAGATGTTTAGGATTCTTTGAATCTCTCTTCAAGAGGTCTTTGGCACTCTCATCGCATGCCCACTTTGATCAAGCGAGGGGCGCTATCTGGGCCGCTTGGTTTGACCTATAGTGGTTTGGACCTATAGTGGTTTGGACGGTGGCGGAAGATTACCTTTCTCGCCCCCCGCTCAGCGGCCTATATGTGAAGAAGAGGAGGAAGGGGGTCTCAGGGATTGGGAAGGCGTTCCACCAGAATTTGAGGGCGGAAGGAGGTTTCGAATGGCGGTGGATTTGGATTCGAGGCCACAAAGAAATCTGAGGTTTAGGATAGAGTAGAGGAGAGAAAAGCGGAAAGTAGGTCTGGTAAAGAAGACCCTGTGTGAAGGATAATTTTGTTTGCCTTATATAATTAAATATTGAATACATATTTTCAATTTGCTTGCTGTAAATGATGGAATTGTCTCACAAAATGCTACAATGTTCCTATTAGCTTCAGAAGGGTGGAAATATGTATGGTTCTGTCAACTTTGGATTGTGTTACTAAAGATTGTTGGAAGACTGCCTGAGATGATTTTTGAGTGTGTTTTGGTAGTTTCATGTGAAAGGTACCATAAGTGGAGCCATTAGTTTTAGTTTAGTTGCTTCGCTTCCAATCCATGTAGCATTGATAGGGGTACGGGGTGCAGACACGATGCATATAGGGGGATACGACAAATCTCAAAAAAAGAAAAGAAAAAACATGATACTACTGCTGGATACAACAAAATATTTTTTCATAAGAAAATACATTTTAACCAATTCTCTATATTATTATTAACTTTAATGCAATAATTAAAATATTCATAACTAAAAAACACACTTAAAAAATTAGAAGCTTAAATCATTCAATTGTTCATTAACTTAGATTAGTAAGTTATATGTTCTATTACTTTCATTATAAAAAATGGTTAAACAATCACAAATAGAAAGTTAATTGACAGCGGCAAGCGTTGCACGAAGAAGAAAAAACATTAGATTTGCAAAAAAGTGTGCAAAAAAGGTATTCCAACATATCCAAAAAGTATCCACAATGTATCGCCGCGTATCCTCGAGGTACCCTCCTGTATCCCCGTGTATCCCAGCCATATTCGAATATTGAAAAATTAATTATAAAACATCGGATACTTCTTCGGAGTATCAAACACGTGTCCGGGCGTATCCTACATGTCCGATACCGCCATGGCGCCTCCGAAGAAGTATCCGTGATACACAGCTTCCAACGAATATAGTTGATGATTGATTGGTACTATTTCAGGTCAATTAATTGTAAAGTCATTTGTAAGGTTCTTTCTTATTTGTCAGAGGACCTTGATGAAACTATCTCCTTGGCCATTTTGGCCTTTATTAATAGTAGAAAGATTTGGTCATTGGTAAAGAAGTGGTAGAAGATTACAAGAACAACGACAACAAAGAAAGTGTGGTGCTATTCTTACTTATAAAAAGAAAAAGGTGTAGTGCTCAATGTATACATTAAGAAGTCCTATGGTCATTTGGGATGTTCTATTATGTTTTGTGTTTTGCATTTGTGATTGGTAGGAAAGTAGCCTTTGGAGATGAACATATGTATTGATACACATTTCTTTACTATATAGTGACCAATTTTTTCTTAATAGTGAGAATCTCTTGGCATTTCGGACATCTCCTCGGTCTGCAACATAGGACGGTTAGCTGAGGCGGCAAAGTCTATCAATAAGGTGTTGTTGGCAGAGAAAAAGATAGAGAAGAGGAGAAAAGAGAGGAAGAGAGTGTGAGGGTGCTGTGTGCACCAAGTGAAGGTGTTGTGTACACTAAAGTGAGGGTGTTGCATGCGCCTAGGTAATGTCTTCCTAGTGAAATATCTTTTCTCCGTGGTATAGGCTAGGTTGAGGCCAAACCATGTTAAATAGTGTGTGTTGTTTTTAGTAATTTGTTGTTTGTTGTTTCGATCTTCACATGTTTTTTATTTGTTTCCGTTGTGCTGAAGAATGGAAATTGATTCCCAAGTAAAAGGATTAAAGAACACGCTTTCCAATCTTCCTACCTATGTTCTTTCGCGTTTTGAGATCTCGTGTATTGCGGCCAATCGGATTGAGAAAATCCCGAGTTTTTATGGGGTGGTGGTAGGGAGAGATCCTCTTTTCATCTGGTGAGGTGGGAGGCTGTATGTCGGCCTTGTCAGGAAGGGGGTTTGGGTAGGTTGACTCCTTTTAATAAAGAACTCTTAGGTAAGTGGTTGTGGCGCTTTGGGAATGAGAGGACCCGCCTTTGGAGGAGGGTGATTTCCTGCCGTTATGGGGAGGATAGGGATGGTTGCTGTTTGAGATCGGTGAGGACCCGAAGGGGAATGGCTGTGTGGAAGGATATACGGCGGGGATGAGATTCTTTTGCTTCACACATTAGATTCAGTGTTGGTGAGGGGCGCTCAGTGCATTAGACATTTGGTGTGGGGAGGACTCTTTAGCCTCTTATTTTCCTCAACTCTATGGTTTTGCTCGTGATCGTGATCCATATCTGGCTGACTGTTACCGCCTTGATACCGGTAGGCTTGTTTGGGATGTGTAGTTCGTGAGACATTTCGAGGACTGGGACTTAGAGGAGGTTTCGGGTCTGCTGGAGCTTCCGTATAGTCATCCGGGGACGGGTTCAGATTTAGACCTTTTGCTATGGGCCCCCTCTTCTCTTCGGAGGTTTACGGTTTCCTCTTTCTTCAGGTGCTTGTCGGGCCGAGGGGATCAAACCTTTCCTTGGAAGGCGGTTTGGTGCTCTAAGGCTCCTCCCAAGGTTGCTTTCTTTGCTTGGTCAGCAGCGTGGGGTCAAATCCTTACATTGGATAATCTTCAACGTCGGAACCTCATTGTTGTGAATCGGTGTTTTCTTTGCAAGAATGCGGGAGAGTCTCTTGATCACCTCCTCTTGCATTGTCCGACACTTATGATTGTTTGGTGCTTACTTTTTGGCCTTTTTGGTGTGGCGTGGGTGATGCCGGCTTCGGTCCGTGAGGTTCTTGATGTGTGGCGGGGTTGTTTTGTGGGAGCCCATTCCCGTTCGTTTTGGAGGGTTGCTCCCCTTTGTCTTTAGTGGTGCACGTGGCTTGAGTGCAATAGGCGTTGCTTTGATGGGATTGAGTCCCCGGTTGCCACTACCAAGGACTCCTTTATTTCATTTATGTTTTATTGTAGATTTTGTAAATCTATAGATGAAAAAAATAGTCTTCTCGGGCTCTCTTGGCCCGTAGGGCCCGTTGTAACTTGGGATGCACTCCCCTTTTGAATGCTTTATATACTATTTCTTACTTGCTTATCAAAAAGAAAGAGATAATGATGTGTTTCTCAATGTATGCAAATTGCAGTATGTCAGATTTTTCGCTATTTTTTTTAATATATTTGGAGGGTTACTTTTCACTGATTTTGCTCTTCCTGCAGATTGTGGAAAAGCTTCTCATTGCAGCTGTGGCAGATGCTGATGTCACTGTTCGACATTCAATCTTTTCTTCTCTACATGGGAATGGAGGCTTTGATAATTATCTTGCACAGACTGATTGTTTGAGTGCTATATTTTCTGCTTTGAACGATGAGGTGTGATTTCTTCGTGATATAGAAGGAGAGCACATAAATTACTAATTGGTTATTTTTGTTCCCAATCAAAGAGTTGAAACCTTTTTGAATAGTAATTTAGGTCTGATGGTTGTTCGCAGTCCATGGAATATAGAGGGGGGTTGGTGAGAAGTAGAATAAAGTTCTTGGAAGAAATTCCAAGGATGGTTTTTTATAACATCATTGATTGCGATTCTGATTGTATAATTGATCTCTCTTTCTAGATTGGTTGGGAATGAATTTTCGTAGGAAAGGAGAGTGGAGAGAGAGTAAATGACGAGTTTGAACTGTGTTAAACTCATTGCCACACACATAGTGAAAAGTTTAGTATGCACTGGACAATCACAATTGCAGAGACAATGAACCTGTAACTACTTCCATTGTCACTGCTATAGCAACACCGTTATCTTTGCCACTGCCAATGCTTTCAGTTAGAGTGGATGCAGTTACTATTCCATCCTTTGCTCCTGCATCCTCATTATGAATTCTCAATATATCTATACCCCCTCTAGGTAATTCATGAATGCTAAATGTATTGAGAGTCAGTTTTACTAATTAGTATGTAGTCAAATAATGTTTCCGTAGTGCACACTTAATGCTATGTTGATATGCTGTATGTAAAATTGGTACTTTTTAGTTCTATTATAAACTATGTGGTTCAGTTCTGTTAGGTCGTAAGTCAGTTTACCTTTTGCATGATGTGTCTTAGTGCCTCATGCTTGGACTCATGTTCTCAAGCTTGACACTGAATGTTTTCCATTTCATCCAGACATGACTTCTATATACATATATACTTTGGTATTTTTTTCTAAAGACAAAGTGGCTTGAAATAGATGATGTTATTATTATGTTAAACTCTGTTATTTTTTTGGTTATGATAAACGAAGAATTGAGCATGATGTGATTTGCCTTGTTCTACTTTCTGCAAAGGCTTGTTTTGGTTGAGGAATACTTAGTGAAGATTTGGAAATGAAATTATATTCGGTAAAGACATCTCTTGAAAGTAAAACGTCAATTCGGTATTTTACTAAAAGTTTTCTTAGGAGAAGGCCTCTAAGTAGATTAACGTAATAAATAATAGATTATTTGTGAAAAAATTGGTGAGAAACAAGATAAAAATATTTTTTTATTTGCATGTAACCAATGTGTGCGCAAAATTGTAGCCGTTCTTTGTTATTTTAACTTCCCACGCAAGGTATCTTCTTACTGTAAACATCAAACATATATGTATCTATGTTAATTTTGTTTGGGGTGGGGAAGGTTGTACTGGAGTGGAGTGAAACAGGGGGCATAAAGTGGTTTGGGAGAAATTAGATTAATGAGAATCTTTAAAGATTATGAAAGAAATTGAAGGATGCATCTTGTTTTCCTTTGGGACCTTTGAGTCTTTCCTTGACAGGTGATGCAAGTTATAGCTGGTTACCTCTTACAGAAGTTGATCTTCTTGGGGTCATTCCTTGTTGCTTTTGTTAGATGCTCGGTTTGTCTAGCGTGATAATGAAATTCGAGTCTTCAGAGAAGCCTCTTTGTACGAAATTATGGCTGTTAGGTTTGTTATGAAAGAAATTGAAGAAGGCATATTGTGTTCTATTGGGAGCTTTGAGTTTTTTCCCAAGAGCGATGCAAGTTATAGGTGGTTACCACACATAAAAGTTGATATTCTCCGGGTCATTGCTTGTTGTTCTTGTTAAATGCTCGGTCTGTTAAGCATGATATAACATGGTTTGAGTCTTGAGAGAAGCCACTTTGTACAAATAATGGCAGTTAGATCTGTGTGTCCACTCCGTTTAGCACTTGAGAAAGACTTGTTCAGTACAGTTGTCACTCGTCAAGCCGCTTTTATTATGTCCTTTTGCAGGGATAGGAGTCAGTGGATGGAATGTGTGTGTGTGTGTTTAAATATGTTCCTCCTAATTTTATTTTTGAATTACGATATGGATATATTGTCAAAGCCTGAAATCTGCATAGCTCGGAATATCTTTCTCGCAAATGGAATCTGTATGTTTTTATAGGGTGTCGGCATGTATGTACATCTCTGTTTTGTGAAGTACACACTTTTGTTGCCATAGAGGAACTGTTAAAGCATTTGATTCTTCATCTATCTTTCTTTTACTCCGATGGAAAAACACAATTACCTAATAGTTGACCTGTCAATCTTGGTGTCAATTTTCAGCAAGGGTTAGATGGGGTACATGAATTTCAGCTTTATTAGGCCTGAAGTAGCTAAACAATTGCATCACATGATTGTCCCTACTTAACACTAGGATTTGATAGATGATGAAATGTTCGTTTTTCCAATGTGCTCACTTTCTCCATTGCTTGTGCTCTCTTCGCATAGGATTTTGAAGTTAGAGAGTATGCAATTTCGGTGGCTGGGAGATTATCTGAAAAGAATCCAGCATATGTTCTTCCAGCTCTTCGCCGCCATCTTATGCAGTTGTTAAAGCATCTGAAAGAAAGGTATGGTTAAAGGGTCCTAGCTTGTGATATCTACTGGACACCCTAATAAAATAGGATATTATATTGCTGAGTCTTTATTCCTTTTTACTGTCTCTTTAAAGCTTCAGATATTGACTTATCTTTTTGTGTCAGCAGTGGAGACAGCAAATGCAGAGAAGATAGTGCTAAGTTGCTGGGCTGCTTAATTCGCAATTGTGAACGACTAATCCATCCTTATATTGCTTCAATACATGAGGTTAATTATCTTTCATTTCTTTATTATTAATTTTCAGATTAGTAATTTATTACCGCTCTTATATTGCATCTTTTATTTCAGGCACTCGTGGCAAAACTTAATGAGGGAACAGGGGTGAATGCTAATAGTGGCATTATTTGTGAAGTCCTTGTGACGGTTGGGGATCTTGCCAGAGTGGTGTGTGAAATTTTTATAATCAAATTGTTTTAACATGTAGTGCTACTTTCTGGTTCTTTGAATGTGCTCTGTATGAATGACTTTTAGCATATAATATAAGATGTGTTACAACTTGCAATTTACGTAGTAGCAATCACCCTTAGGTTTTCTCCCAGTGTGTTGGTCCTTGACTGAGGAAGCAGGATATTGACCTAAAGCTTGGTGCTAGTTGCAAAAATGGTCCATAGACTCGTAAACATATTCTCATGCTTTGGCCGTAGAGTTATGGCCCTAGATATAGTGCGTAATGGCAAATTGATGTAACCTACTTCGAATTTTAAAACATGCCTATTCGGAATTTTTTCTTGTTGGTGTATTCTCTGTTCTTTATGAATACTATGTCTTTTTTATACTTTATGAGCTTACTTATAAGCTCTGGCGATGGATTCTGCTATGGTAAGTTATTTCATGACATTCAACCAGAATTCAACAAGTTTCTGGTTGAATGTCATGACTTGTTTACTCTTGAAACTAATTGTGATGTATTTTTCTTTTCTGTTTTCCCCATACCTTTCAGGGCGGTTTTGCCATGAGGCAATACGTTCCTGAACTTATGCGGTTGATTTTTGATGCTCTTTCTGATGGAGCTGCTGCTGCAAAACGTGAAGTGGCCGTTGCAACTCTTGGTCAAGTTGTACAGAGTACAGGGTATATGATGCCTTCTCTCTAGTCTAGAAACTTTTCCTTCCTTTTCCATTTTTCTGTTTGTCAGTTGTTCTGGGCGGGCTGGCAATTGTATTCAACGAAATAGATCAATTTTTAATTTTGCTGATTTTGATTTGTTGGTTGTCTCAGTATTATGTTTGATTTCCAAGTAGGTCATGTGAGTAATGGGGCTACTTCAGTGCCCCTCCTGTGGGTCTTTCGTTAGCTTTCATTGCTGGACATTTAATTCTATTGGTTGGTTGTTGAGGCTCCTCAAGAAACTAAATCTTGGGGCCTTCTGTTTATTGGGCTGCTAGTAAATCATGTGACATACTGTGATAATAGTTTTTTTTCAAATTAGTTTTCATTTCGCTTGTGGATATAATTTAGATGCACCATCTCCTCCATAAGATCGCAGTTTATATTTGTTAAATGGTGCTGTCTCCAACTGCAGCAGCATTGATAAAAGAAGGAATAACTGAAATGCGACATTGTGCAATTGAAAGTAACAGCTTCATACACAACTCGAGTTTTAACAAGAATTCCGAGAAATCTTTCAGTATGCTTGGTTAGTAATTTTGGAATGTATCAAATGTAGATTATTATTTAAAGCACAAAATCTGAAGTTCTTAAGTTTTCCTGCATAAGAAGCAGGGAATGCACCCCTTGATAATGAGACTCCTTTTAAGTTCCCACAACTCATATAGCCATTATAAAGTACTATCTGCAAATCAGTTTTATCTCTGCTTCTTGATAATAAATATGCGTGTAGGTACCATGTTACATAGATCCAAATGGATATGTACATGTATTTAAGTAGACAATTTTATATACTTTTGTGCTACTTTACTACCTTTGTTATTTAAATTGTTGGAGAAGCTTTCTTGTATATATATATATATATATATATATATATATATAAATATCTAGGCAACCTTGTGGTGCTCTAATTAAGTAAATATAGACTAAAAAGGAAGACAAGGGTATCCTGATACTGCCCTAGGGACTGTTTGATGAATTCACTTTAGGGGATCCGTGTATGTGGATGTGGAGGATTCGATTAGATGGAAGATGGGTAATGAGGAGAGCTAGTGTTTGATCCTTCTCTGCGGCTTTCTCTCGGGGACATAGTCTACACTGGGAAAAACATTTGTAAGCACAGGGGCCACTGTTGTCCACTTGTTGAAATATGCGATAGTGTGAGAAGTTGATGTGAACCATTTTTTCTTTCTGGCCAGTGGTCTCCCTTTGTCCTAGTGGCTTTAGGTCTTACTTCCCAAGCTCCTAGTTCAGGGGTTCGAGATTTGGTAGAGAAAGGGAAAAAGACCATCTTGTCTTTGCATTGTGGTGTGCAATGGAACTTTGGCTTCTCATTTTGTCCCTGTTTAAGATTGTGTAGATCATGCTGGGTGTGGTTCCGCAGATATTGGATAGTTGGTGTGGAACTTATCTGAGATTTGTTGATAGTGAACCATCTTATCTCTACATTGCCCTGTGCAATGGAGCTTTGTGACCACCTCCCAACCTTGAGATCGTGTTCGTCAGGCCTCTTGTGGTTGCGGAGATGTTGGTTAGCTGGAGGAACTTGTCTAAGTTGTGTTGTCATGATGATATGGGTGCGTCTCCCTTTTGCTTTATGATTTGTGTACTTCGTTACAGAATTTTGAGAGCTTTTGATGTGTTTCCTAGTCTATGTAGCGTGGAAATGTTTCTCTTTTATATGTTACATCATTTAACCATGACATAGTTTCTTTTGTGGAGTTATTCGGAAATATGAGTTTTTGCCAGGACTCCTCGCAGAATACAAATGTCGTTTTAGCATTTTTTTTTTCCTCGCAGAATACAACTGTTATTTATTCCTGCCAACCATCTAATATAATCATTCTTGAATCCTCATGCTACCAAGCATTGTATTCAATTGCTACATTTAAGCGTTCCTAAAGAGGACTTGGGTTCAGTTGAATGAATAGTAAATTTAGTGGAATTGTCTTTTTCCCTTGCTGGGAAACATGGTTGCTTTTGAGACTCTTGTTATAAAACACAAGGCCATTAAATTGGCAAGGGTGCAGATAAAAGCTCATATTCTTCAATCTTTTGGTATAGAAGTACAATTTTAATAGCTCCTATAGTGCTCATCTTTGGGTTTGAAGTTGATGAGCTGAAACAAGTTCCTTCTTTACTTGCCGAAGTTCTGCGAATGAAGGCAACACCTGGATTATGGTTGGGTTAGAGACCAACAAATACATGTATGCTCAAACTAAAAAATGATGTAAATTTCACATAGAGTTGAGAAGCTTGGTTTTTAATATGAAATGATCAGTTTTTTTTTTTTCCCATGTGGAAAACATTCACCTTTTTTTCTTTCCTTTTTCTTATGTGCTTAAAAACAAAATTGTTGCATTTCTGGTGGCCTACTGAAAAAAAGAGTGGTTGGAACTGAAAGAGAACCTTTGTGAGAGCTCCCCAAAGACTTGCTGAACAAATGTGGATGCCAGCCAAGGAGAGTTACCTGTTGTCCATCTAAAGTTAGTGTCTACTTTTTATTTTAAGTGCACGAGTCATTACCAACATGGTCCCTAACCCTGTTGATGGATGGTGTTGGGAGGGTATAGTAGATACAATCTAGCCTTTGGCATTATCTACACAAGTTGCTGTTCACAGGATTTCAACCCGATCTTTCCCTCTTGAGCTTGGGTATGACAGTGCATTAGGCAATGATCTCTTCTGAGGTTCCTTTTGGATTTTAAGTTATTGATTTTTGTGTGGATGCTAGATAAGCAAGGAGTATCATTTCCCGCCTTTGATTGGAAGTGAAAACCATTGACTTTCCCCAATCGTGACTATCTGTATCTAGTGAAATGGGGTTCCAAACTTGTGCCATTGAGGGATTGATATAATTTGCACCCTAAATTCCATGTGGGTTTTGCAGCTAGGTGAATAGCTCTATGACGAGGTCACATGGGAAATTTGTACTCTTTAAGGCAAATAGAAATGTGTCTTGTAAGTTGTAGCATTTGTTAGAAATTGTGTAAATTGATAATTGTCCAGTTAAATGCTAGCTGGCTGATATAAATGAGAAACTTTGTGATTAAGCAAAAGCAAATGTTCTTGGTAGAATTTTTGAACTCATTTTATAAAATGCTTTTCTCAAAATGCTGTCAGATGTTAATTTTTATGCCTGTATTGCTCCCCAAATACACAAGTTTTACCAATATTTTGGTTTTACAGATATGTCATAACTCCTTATAATGATTATCCACTGTTGCTTGGCCTACTCTTGAAGTTGTTAAATGGTGAGCTAGCATGGTCTACTAGACGAGAAGTTTTAAAGGTATTTCTAGACCAATTTAGATTGCTATAAATTTTCTTTACATATTGTTTTATGCTGAAATTATGCCGGGTGCCATTCGAGGTTCTTGGCATTATGGGTGCTTTGGATCCCCATGTACACAAGCGCAATCAGCAAAGCTCACCAGGATCACATGGTGAAGTTACACGTGCTGCCAGCGACAATGGTCAACAAATTCATTCTATGGATGATTTGCCTACGGATCTTTGGCCATCGTTTGCTACACCAGAAGAGTTTTATTCCACGGTAAAAGTTAAACCTGAAATATGACACCTGTCAATGTTGTTTCTTCTAATACATCAAGTACTTCAGGTTGCTATCAATTCCCTTATGCGAATTCTTAGAGATCCTTCACTATCTAGTTACCACCAGAAAGTTGTTGGCTCTCTCATGTTCATATTCAAGGTTTGTTTTATGTCAATGGTTATTATGTTGTTCCTGTGCAAATATTGCCATTATGTTATAAACTGAGATCTTATTCATTTTCTTTTTCTGCGCGACAGTCCATGGGTCTTGGTTGCATCCACTACTTGCCAAAGGTTAGTTCGTTCTTGCAATTGATGTTAAATTCGATCTCATTCTTTATGCACTTGATTTTGCGTTTCCAGTAAATACATCCTGTAGCCTTTAGGTATACTGTGTTTGGGAGTGAGAATCAGTTGAAGGCATGTTATGAAAAGATCTCTTCACATTAAAACTATGGATATGCTTTGTTCTTGTCATTTTGGATTATGGGATGTAACAAAATAATTACTGTAATGTTTGAGCCTCAAACAATTGCAGTGTGGTGTAGAATATAATATCATGAAGTTATTTCTGGGCACTCTTTTCTTATGGTTTTAAACATAGTGCAGGTATAGTTTTCTAGACTGATTGGATTATGGTTGTACAAAACGTGGGTTCTACACTACCCTTTTCTTGTCATTTTTGGGAAGTAATAAAAGAATTACTGTAATGTTTGAATATCAAACAATCGCAGTGTGGTGTAGATTAAAGTATCATGAAGTTATTTCTAAGTAGTACTCTTTTTTTATGGTGCTAAACATGGTTCAGGTATAGTGTTCTAGACTGATTGGATTATGGTTGACAAAACGTGGGATCTATACTACCCTTTTCTGTCTGTAGGTTTTGCCTGATCTTTTTCACACTGTTCGTACCTGTGAAGAAGGTCTGAGGGAATTTATTACATGGAAGCTTGGAACCCTGGTGTCTATTGTTCGTCAGGTAAGTATAGCTATCATGAAACCTCCATTTTTCCTAGTAATCACATTCTTTTTGGAGATTGTTTAAGACATTTTGGTGTGCACGTGCAGCATATTAGGAAGTATCTTCCGGAGTTGTTCCTTCTAATATCTGAATTATGGCCATCCTTCAGTTTACCAGCTGCTAATCGTCCCATGCATGGATCTCCAGTATGTGTAACTTTTTTTTTTCGGACACAATTACCTGGATGCCATATACAAGATCGATTATTTGGGCATAGTATTGACATTGATTTTCGTACATTTGGACTTCTATCTTAGCTTCTGCATCTAGTGGAACAACTTTGCCTAGCGCTCAATGATGAATTCAGAACATATCTACCCATCATTCTTCCATGCTGTATACAAGTTCTGAGTGACGCAGAGCGGTTTAACGACTATACTTATGTCCGTGATATACTCCACACCCTCGAAGTGTTTGGTGGTTAGTCCTCTGTGTGATATTTTGTGTATTTTTTATTATATATATTTGCAAATTCATTGGAAGATTCTAATCATTATGAAACACTCATCCAATCTCACACTATAGGGACATTGAACGAGCACATGCATCTACTGCTTCCTGCACTTATTCGATTGTTTAAAGTGGATGCCTCAGTAGAGACAAGACGTGCGTTAATCAAAACTCTGACAAGATTGATCCCTTGTGTTCAGGTAAGCACCGACTTGTGTTCGCCTTATAAACTGCATAAAAGATAGCTGGTAATCTATTAGAATGTTGTAATAACTGTTTTCACTTTGGTTTTTTGCTTCTTTACTTCTCCCTCATCAGGTTACTGGTCACATATCAGCTCTCGTGCATCACTTGAAGCTAGTTTTGGATGGGTCTGTTTCCTCTCCTCTTGATTTACATAGAAATATGAAAATTCACCAAATCCACTTTTAACTTTATGAACTCCTCTGCTCTTTAACAGTCCAAATTGATGTGCCTAATTAGACCTTGATATTGCTTTTAAACATCAATTGTCAGAGTTGGTGATATCGCTTTGCCTCTTATCTAAACCTTTAGTGTTTATTGTTCTATAGACCCTTACATTAAGAATTAGAATATCTATTAGCATTCATCTCTCTAGGTTTCTGGTAATTGCTTTTGGTTTTAGTGGATTGTTTGTGGTTTCTAATATCATTTGGCCACCTGTTTTTTCCTCTTAAGTCTCTGCTTTGAAATGTAAAATTTTATAGGTTAGACCCTCTGCAGATTTATTTTTCCTAAACTTTTCACATATGCTCTTTTCCTGGCCTAGATATGGTTACATTTTGTTTTGTTGCTTCAATTGTTTACCGTTCATTTTGTTTTGTTGCTTCAACTGTTTACTGTTCTGATTTACAGGACAAATGACGAGCTGAGAAAGGATGCTGTTGATGCGCTTTGTTGTCTTGCTCATGAGCTTGGGGAGGACTTTACTATCTTCATCCCCTCGATCAAAAGACTTCAGTTGAAACATCGTTTGCAGGTAATATTTCACCCGGTTATTTTGGTTAGCTGTTAGTTTGGTGAAATACTTCTTCTAAAGATTTTGAAGGTACACGTAATCTCATTCTTAGCACAAGGAATTTGAAGAAATTGAAGGAAGTCTACAGAAACATGAACCACTACTCCTTGGGAGTGCAGCTGCTAAAAGATTAAGTCGACGGATTCCTGTTGAGGTTATAAGCGACCCTCTAAATGATGTTGAGAATGATCATTATGGGGATGGGACCGATGTGCACAGACAACTCAGAAGTCATCAGGTATTCTAAAGATTTGTTGTGATGTGTAATATTTTATGCGGTTTCCCTGCATAGTTAGTAACGGCCCGAGCAGACTAATGTGCAAAGGTCACCCAGAGCCTATGTACCAGGCAGGCTTGAGTGTGATAAGGTGCATTTCTAATACAAGATGCAAGTAAATTCTGATGCATATTTGCAATAAGGTTTACAATTTTAGAATATAATCGCAACATTTACACATGTAAGGCATTGAATTCATAGTGTGTTATGGAGTATCAATTAAATAACATGCAATGATGTAGAATTATACGTCAGTCATTGTTTGCATACAAACATTCAGCACTACAGAATATATCCATCCCTTCAAAAACAAAAGTTTGTACCGTTGAGAACATGAAATACTTTTAAACGGGTTGTTGGGTCAAACATGACAAGTTAAATTACGGGGTCAATTCAGGTCAACGCAATTTCGACCCAAACATAAAATAACTCAAACCCAGATGCACTTACCCCATGCCGTGTTAGAATCGTGTTAACATGTATTGTCAGATATTCCCATCTATGTTCGCACGGTGGAAGTGTAGTAATACCTTTTGATTGGCGGGCAGCTAATCCTAAGGAAGCGTACCTTTTGAATTTCGAGCAGGTGTGTTGTCCGATTCAGGTGGGAGGACCAGGGATTAGGAAGTTGCTTCCATCCAATAAGGCTTTGTTGGGTCATGTGGCTATGGAGGTTTGATATTGAGAGACAAACTTAAAAGGACAGTTATTGATTCTAACTTTAGAGTATATATTGTTTGAGGGTGTTTTTTCTAGGGAGTAGAGGTGAGTTCTCCGACACGTGTAATTCTAGATAGGTGGGTAACTGGGGATTAGGAGGCTGGTTTCATTCAATAATGCTTTTATTCATTAAATTACCTTTCTTTGTCCATATATTTGCTTCTCATTGTGTTACATATTCAACGAACCCTATTTTTCGATCACCTCTGTTCTTTTTCTTTTAAATTCTATCCTCTGTTTTCTTCTTTTCTTTTTTTCCCCCTCTTGCCCATATCTCGCCCTTTCATATGGGGGTAGTCCATAGTAGTTATAAGTTGTAGGGTGAAATACCCCGACCTCTCTGTGGTTTGACCAAGTATCTCGTGAATGAAACTTTTTGCAAACTTATATCTCACCTCTCCTGTCAGTTTTAACACAATTAATTCACTTAAAGGTGCCGGGGAAAGTATTGTTTTACCCTTTAAGTAAACAAAATTGCTTAATGGAATATGAATTTTCTGTTATACCCTTGTACCTCTAAACACTAAACATACAGTTTCATCAACTTCATCACTCTCTTTCTCATTCCCCACATCCACAAGCACCATATGACTTCAGTTTGTTGTTTTGATATAAGGTATGTAATGGGATGTAAGGCTGCACTTTAGGAGTACCACAATTCAATGGGCCTGGGTGTCGAAATGAGTCTTTGGTTGGACATATGACAAAATTATATCATCTGGCTCATGAATATTTTTATTTATCTAAGACAGTGGACAGATTATTAGACCCTTACTAGTGTTAATGTGTGATACAGGTTAATGATGTTCGACTACGCACTGCTGGACAGGCTTCTCAACGCAGTACAAAAGAAGATTGGGCGGAATGGATGAGGCATTTTAGTATTGAACTTCTGAAAGAATCACCTTCTCCAGCTTTACGAACCTGTGCGAGGCTTGCACAGTTGCAGGTGTTGACGACGTCTCTACTTTTTACATCTAGTTTTCGTCCTTTGAAATCGGAATTTTTATTATGGGGTTTTTGCAGCCTTTTGTTGGGCGGGAGTTGTTTGCAGCTGGTTTTGTTAGTTGTTGGTCACATCTAAATGAGACAAGTCAAAGACAGTTAGTGCGAAGTCTAGAAATGGCATTCTCGTCTCCTAATATTCCTCCAGAAACTCTCGCAACACTTCTGAACTTGGTATGTCCTTTCTTCCTCCATTGCTTGTGGAACATTTTCTTACATTTTTAAATTGTCGTGTGTTTTGAAAAATTGATGTTATTATTATTGATTGGAAAGGTCAAGAGTGCGCTTTTTTTTTTTTTTTTTTCCATAAGTAAGATGTATATATAAAGGCACTCAAAAAGGGGAGTGCGTCCCTCACAACGAAAGAGGCCATCCTAAGGCCCTAGCGAACCCCAAAAAGAGTGAGAGTTTACTTACAAATGAACCATGCATTCATATATTTAAGACAATACTTTTATTGTAAATAGTTATCTTGCTGAGATGAGCATTTATGTTCATTTTGTTATGCACATTACCTGATGAGAGTGCGTTTTATTGGAAGTAGGACAACCTGAGGTTTGTGTATATTGTTTGAACACATCTCTTCACTTTGCAGTAAGAAAATTTATATACTGTTGATCATTGAAGAGAGTCACAGAATAGTATGGACAATATAAGTTTTTATTTCTGTTTTTGCTTCCAAGATCAGGATCCAGTAACTTCAGTTCTTGCATAAGGGGGTCTACTCGACGTGTATGAATGGATTATCTTGCAGTTACAGTCAGACCCATTTAAGCTGTTGTTTATACATGTAATTATGTATTATGACAAACACAGCTAACCAATAACAAAACACAAAGGTTGACAGGAAAGGAATCACGTCACATATGATGGTCACAATATTACATGGTTTGACACAAAGTTGTGCTTACGTCCTCGGTGAAGGTTCAGTGGATAATTTTACTATGTGAAAATTGGGAGATCATTAGTTTCGCCCTTAAACCCTAGGTCTCGATTGCTCTCACACTCACTCTAATTTCAGCAATTTTCAGTGTCTCACTCTCTTTTCACTCTAAACAGTATTCACCCTTATATATACCAGGCTAGAAGAGAGTACTAAATACGTTCCATGACCTGCAAGCTTGAAAAATAGGTAAAAAAAAGGTACAAGTGAACTAGCTAGTCTATGTCAACACAACAACACTCACTTTTTGGGTCGTCCTGAGCTGAAACAAATTTGGGATGCAACACCACATTATGTATTAGAAAACTAGCTTAGTTATGCTAAAGGAAAAGACTAAAAGTAAGGAAATTTGTTTAAAATTTCTCCGAGTAACGAGCATAGGGTACTCTTGTTTAAAAACTAAATGAAAAATAGCAGCTAAAGTTTGAGTTCTTCTGAGGACAGAATGAATTTTTTTATGCAGTCTTAGTTTTAAATTGCTTCTCTTATTGAGTTTAAGGGTGACTTTGTACTAAATGAGTGAAATGTTGTTGGAGTTCAGTATTTTTCTTGCCTTCTGTGAATTGGATGGAGTGAAAATTTTGAGTATTGGAAAACAGGGTTAATGGAATTCGTGCATCAATTGAAGCACTTCTTAACTTTGGGCTTTGGCTTCTTAGTATCCCAAAGAATTGCCTTCCACATGAATAGAATTTATAAAAAGGGAGCTATTCTACTTTACTCAAGGAACAGAGTCCCTTGCTTTATAAAAGTATCATCCCTAAGGTGCTTCGGAACTAAATTTTTAAGATAGTCTTGGGTATTATATTCAAGATGGTGCTGCTTGGTTTATTTAGATCCATAAACACGTGAAATAGCCCATATTGTTCTCTAAATCTCGTGGGTTCAGGTGGTGCGATGTTTATGTTTATTGTAATATCTTTTTACATTTTTGGCGAGATGGGAGGAGACTTGGTCATTGTAAGAATGGTTTCTTGACCTGAGGATGGGCGACTCAGTCGTATTTGCTCCACTGCAAGTATAATCATGTAGCTGCTGAATCTCTCGTGGGAGTCCAGTGTTCATCAGTCGTGATTCTCAGCCTTCATCAGTCATCACCCCCGCTTCGTTAAGCCACTGTTTCTATTTATTTAGTTGTATATTTTCCATAGAAATGTAGGAACTAGGAGTGTAAAAGTAGGAGTTATATATATGTTTTTTCAAGTGATGTCTCGTTAAAGCTCGTGTTTGTCAATTAAACACAATTTTTTTATTTTTTTGGATAAGAGTCGATTAAAAACAATTTAATCATGATAAAACTTTGTATGGCATCATTATGATTTTTTCTTCAATCAATGCCCAAACATGATTTCTGGTTAATGCATATATGAACCTATTTGGGTTTGTGTAATAATGGTAATGGTCGTTATATTTACACATGCCCGCAAATTCTAAATCCTGTTGGAACTAAATGGACTGCAATACAGTTACACTGAAATGCAATCCTTGCACTTTCCAAGATCTCTTACATACACGAGTTCTCCAGAACAAGAGTTGAACTGATGTTTTATCGTGCTAAATGATGCCTAAGATGAGTTGGACTTTTTAATCTACGGCTTATTGTCAAGAAACATAGAATGGAAAATGTTGCAAGGATAAAAGAAGTAATATTTTTACTCTGCAGCATGACTTCTTGTGTGAGAGTGACACTTTCCAAGAACCCTGTCATCCTACGCTATGTTTTCCTCTTAACCGTAAGTTGAACTCACAGTGTATCTTGCCAAAAGGAGGGTTAATATGAACAGGCTCTTCATCTACGGTTGGTAGTCTAGAAATTTCGAATGGAAAAGGCTGCAAGGAATTAATATAATAAGTAAATCTACTATGCAGCAACTTGACTAACTCATGCGATGCTTTAAGTTTGTTGCTCATTTTCAGTGATCTGTTTTCTAATTGATAACTTCAGGCGGAATTCATGGAACATGATGAGAGACCTCTTCCTATAGACATCCGTCTCCTTGGAGCTCTAGCAGAAAAGGTCTGCTTCTTCCGAAAGGAATTCTAGAGTATTGGTGTCTGAATACCTACATTATTTTTTTCAGTACGATAGTGATGATGTCTTTTACTTGTCAACTCTTTCTTCCAGTGTCGAGCATTTGCAAAGGCTTTACATTATAAAGAGATGGAATTTGAAGGTGCTTGCTCCAAGAAGATGGATGTAAACCCTGTTGCTGTAGTTGAAGCACTCATACATATAAACAACCAATTACATCAACACGAGGTGTTTATCATTAGACAAAATAAACTATCCTGAGTTCAGCAATTTCTATCACTTTGATCATTCTCATGTTCAATTAAGCCTAGGTTTGTGACTCTGGTGTATGCTTTCTTAGGCTGCAGTCGGAATATTGACCTATGCCCAGCAACATTTGGATGTTCAACTGAAGGAGTCATGGTATTACTGTACATTTAAATACTACTGTGATTATTTATTTTGCTGCCCCTTCTTAAATTGCTGAGCTGGTAGTTTGAATCACAGTTGTGTTAATATAAATTTTTATGAATTGGTCATTTGGTCCACGGTCTTCCCATATTTTGTCAGTTCAACTACTCACATATACTTTGCATTTTCAAGGTATGAGAAATTGCAACGGTGGGATGACGCCCTCAAGGCATACACTGCCAAAGCCTCTCAAGCATCGAGTCCGCATGTTCTGCTGGATGCTACATTAGGTTAGTATTAAGTTTGGCTGTACAGTATTAGGTTGGTATTGTGTTGTTTAATACTTGTACCTTTCCATTCACAATTTCTGTTGCCATATATCCAAACTGTGGGAATTAAGCTGCAAGATTTCAGGCATTGGAACTTGCTCGATGATAGTGCCAGATGTGACGGTCAAAGTATCACTATTTTTGGACTGGGGGAAGTCGAGTCCGAGAGGCTTGGATAGTGACTCCTTTTGCATGTAGTGGGGTCTTTCTGTTTTTTTCTTCAAGGATGGTGTTATAAATCTTGGGGGACTTTGTCTACTTTGTGGACAGACTGAGAACTTGGTTTTTTCTCTTTGGCCGTTGTGCAGTTGTATGTGGACACACTCCCCTTTAGGGCACTCTTGATTTCTTTTGTTGTGTTGCTATAACCTAGTCTTACTCTCTCTTACCTCCACCTTTTCTAGTACTGGTTTTTGTGTGCAGGATCCCTTATAGTCATTTCTTTCTTCTATCGTGACAACTCTGTCCCCCACCTTTTTAGCGTTCTTTCTTTCTTCTATACGAAATTCTTTAGTTAGGAAGAAGTTCGATTGCATGCAGTATCCTCAGCTCTTTTTTTTTTTTTCCAAACTAAGGACTGACTAGCCTACTTTCTTAGGAATAATATGGATGAGCAATCTTATTTGATATTCATTGATACCTTTCCGTTATGGGAGGAAGTCCCCCCACGGGATCAAAGAAATTGAACCCATTATGCATTCTCTGATTTTCCCCATATGATTGCATTGCAACCCTAATTGTTACTTAAATTGATGGTACAATTTGAAATATTAGCCCGCTTCTGTTGGCAAATTTATGGATAAGCAGTCCTGTTTCTTGCATACATGGCCAGTATTGCACTAGTGATGTTGTGAAAAGGTCGCTAATCTCTCCAGTTTTAGTTAATCTTTGGTCAACTCTTGTTTATTCTGATTGTATAACCAACTTATGACCTATGATTCAGGGCTTTTGTTTCTTTTTTTTTTTGCTTAGAAATGAAAAATGACTTTTGTTATGGTTGCTGGTCTATGCTTGCATGAGTTTGCACCAGATCTTAAAGCAGTATTATTAGATTACAAATTTACAACCCTTGCATGTGTCATCCCCTGTTGCTGGG
The DNA here is from genome assembly GCA_963922005.1 of Cornus suecica. Classification (NCBI taxonomy): domain Eukaryota; kingdom Viridiplantae; phylum Streptophyta; class Magnoliopsida; order Cornales; family Cornaceae; genus Cornus; species Cornus suecica. The sequence goes on along the minus strand of OY998247.1, from coordinate 44,295,998 downwards.
TTGCTAAAGGTTTGTCCTTTATATTGGTGTTTATTTTAGGGAGGATGCGATGCCTTGCTGCATTGGCTCGCTGGGAAGAGCTTAACAACCTGTGCAAGGAATATTGGGCCCCTGCTGAGCCAGCTGCTCGACTGGAAATGGCACCAATGGTTGTTTGTTTGTTCATTTATTTTTGTATCTTTATATGCTTAATAAATATATTGTCACCTCTCTTCCTAAGCATGTGATATGGTTGTCCCAGGCTGCCAGTGCTGCCTGGAACATGGGAGAGTGGGATCAGATGTCGGAATATGTTTCTCGACTGGATGATGGCGATGAAACAAAACTTAGGGTTTTGGGGAACACAGCTGTGACCGGCGATGGCAGTAGTAACGGCACATTTTTCAGGGCTGTTCTATTAGTTCGCCGTGGAAAGGTAGTCCTCTAATCCAAATTTGATCTTTATCTGGAATTGAATTAAATATAATTAACTATTTACTCACTTTTATTTGTCTCCCTCCAGTACGATGAAGCACGTGAATTTGTCGAGAGAGCTAGAAAGTGTTTAGCAACCGAGCTTGCTGCTTTGGTTAGTTTCTTTAGTCGTTCATTTACGATCACATTTTTTCGTACTGTGAAACGGCTTTGTTAACATTAAGAGTGGAGCACTCTTTTAGTTATCCTTTTAGTCGTGTGCTTAATGTTGGAATATAATCTGCTAACATTCACTGAAAATATAGATTATGACAAAGAACTTTAAATTGTTGAATTTATATAATGATTACATGATGTACTTAAACTGACCGTGAATGGTAGTTTGTTGTTTCTTTTTCTTTTTAATACAACGGGATCCGAGAGGTGTTGACACTTGACAGAATTCAGTGTAGGCATTGTTGTGGGCATGCCATGTGACCGTAAGATTATGACAATGGGTTTGATGGGGTACTGTGTGGCGAATCAAATATGCTACATTTCGCCTTAGTTAGTTATTGTTTATAATTTATTGTATTTACTTATTGGTAAGTAATATTAGCTTAATCAGGTCGGTTTTTACCATAAATCATCCTTCAATGTTGTCGCAGATCATTTATGGATGTCTTCGGAAGTGTTTTGAATTTCAATAAGAAGTAATAGGTCATTCCTGTTCTAGAAGTAGTTGAGGATTGACTAGTGACTGCTGACGAAAATGGCAGAATGGTTATTAACATGGTTTGGAACCTCAAAGTCATTTTAAAGGAAATTAGCCACTACAGATTTATATATTACCAATTATTTAATCATTGATCATCTTTTAAGCTTTTCTCATATTTCCTTCATAGATCGATTTTTTTGGAGATTGCTCACCGGAGTCTTTTAACTCGAGGTCCTCTGATCTGTTTTTTTCTTTTCTTAATTTTTTTTTCTTGTTTCTGGGCATGAAATCTTTTCTGGAAGTTGCTAGGTTTCCTCTCTTTTTCAAAGAAGGAAAGGTGAAGACCGCCTTCCCCCTAGCCCACTAGGGGGGCCTTCCTTGTTTGTCAATGATGCGTCAGTGGGGAAGAGGCGTGAGTTCTTGTGTTCATGCCTGGTGGGATGCTACGAAGGTGAAGTGGGTGATCTGGGTAGCGTTGAGGCATGGGCTCATCGATCTTGGAAGCTTTCTTTAGGCTTTTCTGTGGCATCCCTGAGCGATTGTTCTTCCCTCTTCTGTTTTCCGTCTCCGGCGATTGCAGAGGAGGTGTTGGAGCATGGGTGTCGAAGGTGGAACCATTGTTCTCTTATGTTGGAGGTTTGGAACTCTAGGGTCGAAGCTACCGGTTATTGGAGAAAGTTGGGGTTACGTCGAGTTTTTTTTTAGGGGATTGCCGCTCTATCTCTGGTGTGAGGAGCTTTTTGTGTCAATCAGAGAGATGTGTGGTGGCTTCAAAGGGGTGGATGCCGACATGATGAAGAGACCGGACACAGTGTGCATCGTAGTCGCGGATGGGCTTGCTAGTCCTTTGGAGGTGTTCTTACCATGGCCCCTGCTTCTTCAGGTGGAACTCCAGGTTAAGGAGTTACTTGGAATGCTGCCATTCACAACGAGAACTGCTGTTATCGCCTGACCATTGTCGACGAGCTTTTACCGGGGATGGTCCCTTCAACTTGGAGCTTGGAAGGAGATCTTCTTCTTTGTGAGGAGGATTGGCGATCTCTGATGATGGGGGATTGGTGGGGGGTGGTGGATCTCCGGTGAAGGTTGGCAAAGATCAGACGAAGCTATGGGTCTTCTTCTCCATCGAACAATCCTGTGTGTAGGGTTTTCTTTGACAACTTTGATGCCGATCATACGAATGGATCAGGGTTAGGTGGGAGAGATGGCTTTACAGTTGGTAGAGGGGCCCGCACTTCATCCAACAGTGAGATGGTGTATAGTAGGGATGCAAGATGGAGCCACGTGGCGAGGAGAGAAGGAATAATGTTGGCACGTGGTCGTTCCCCCTTGACTGATCCACAAGAGTGGTGGAGGCGGGGCCCACCTTGGTCATGTGCCATGGTGGGGATGAATTTGAATTTCAAAAAGGTGAATCGCGTTATTCCCACGTGCGATCCCTTTGTTTTGCCTCCCTGGCTAGGCCTCCTTTGGGCCGTGTGGCAGTTTTGGGTAAGGCCAGCCCGCTGTTGGGCCTGGCTGAGCCCAGGGTCATTAAGAGAAGGCCTGTTAAGGCCCGTGTGGAGTTAAAGGACAAAGCCATTTTACCTTTTTTCCCAGTTAGACCTAGGCTTCATGGAGCGGGTCGAATTCAAAGGGCGGCCACTCATGGTGTGGATCCGGGTCGTGGAGGCAGAAAATTGACTCAAGGCAGGTTGGGTTAAATTAAGCGCGAGCTTGAGCGGGTCGCCTCATGGCATCCTCAGGTTTTTTCGCGTCTGATGGTGCGCAATGGTTTGTGCAATTAGATGTGAGGAATGCAATTCTCCATGGAGATCTTGCGGAGGAAATTACCGAAAAATCTTGAGGAATTCTATATGGAGGTTCAGCTAGGATTCTCTTCTATGATTATTGACGGGAAGGTCTTAAAGAAGGCACTTCATGGCTTGACTTGCTTGGTTTGATCGCTTCCATGGGAGTATGGGGTCATGATAAACTTTGGGTAGAAGTAAAATGTGGATCATATCTTTTTTTTTTTAAGCGAGCTAAGGGTAACAGTTCTTGTTCTTTATGTGGATGATATTCTGGTGACCGGAGAAGATCTTTAGGAGGTGTTCCTGTTAAAAGCTCACTTAGCCAGGAATTTGAGATTGAAATTTGGGAAATTTACGATGTTTTCTTGGGATAGAGGTTGCAATATCTGCTAAGGACATCTTTATCTATCGAAGTAAATATGTGCTCAACCTATCAAATGATATTATATTCTTGGCCCTCTAACAAGTATGTTAGGATGTGAACTAACAAACTCTCCTATTGAGATGAATCATCATCTTCAAAATAGTGAGGGTAAACTAGTGGACAAGATGAGGTACCAGAGATTGGCTGGGAAACTTATATAACCCACGCTCATTCTGACATTAACATTTACAGTCAATGTTTTTTTTGATAAGTACATATACAATCAATGTTACTAGTGAGCCTAAGATATCTGAGCATAATTAGTGGTGAGAATCTGTAAGCATAACCAGTGGGCGTAATAAGTGCGAGTTTTCCACGTGGGTGTTTTTTTAAACAAAATTGTATTATGAGTAACATAAATACATGGGTGATATCGGTCGCATACTACAACCGTCTTATATTCTCTCTTCTTCTTTTTCTTCTTCTTTTCTCCTAAAATCTGATAATCTAAACCCTAGAATAAACAGTTTATAAATGCCAAATGTATAAAAAACATTAAAGATTGCAGAATAGCTGCTAACATGCACCATTCTCTATTCAAGTGCCTTTGAAAAGATTTATGCTCCGATTGGACACTATTGATGTCGAATATGTTCATCTTCTCGCACATTAATTTCCTCTAGTCATTTGTTGATTTTGTGGATTTAGTGGTGCTAGATTCCTTAATGCACGTGGAGGGTAATTATTTAACACTTGGTAACACATATTTCTTAATAATTTCATATGCTAAAATTCTTGGTTATACATTTGCTAACCATAGGGTGCTTTATATAAACTTTAGGGGCTGATTTTTCCTTCTTTTTTTTGTTGTGTTCTTTGTTCTTTAATAATTTGAGAGAGAGAATAGCAGGAAGACGGAATGAGAGACCCATAAAGTTGAAACTAGCTGATAATAACTGAACATATTGACACTGTAGAGACAATAAAACCTTAGTAATATTTTAAGACAGTCAATTTGTCTGCAGTATTGAGGTATAGAGATATAAAATGTTCTGGAACTCGTAGCAGGAAATTTTTATTAGCTACGCTATGTTGTGGGTGTTCATGCAGGAGTTTTCTTTCTCTGTTAGTTCTTGTTGACCTTATCTGTATATTTCTGTAACACGGGCGACTCTGATTCTATTGTATTTCTGTTAATTGATATGTTTATATGCATATTGCAGTTATACTTACTGTTTGGGTTGCCACATAGCGTCCACTTCGTAGAATTAGAATTTTTTTTAGTCAAATTTCTTGTTTCTAAAAGTTCATAGTTGTAAGTATTTCATTGTGAAGGTTCTGGAGAGCTATGAACGGGGATACAGCAATATGGTTCGAGTTCAGCAGCTGTCCGAATTAGAGGAGGTTATATGTTTTTTCTAATGTTGCTTTTCTGCTTTAACTGAAGTTCCTATAAACAAGCCTGCCTTGGTCACCTAGAGTATGTGAGAGAATTTTCTCAACAGGTCATTGATTACTGTACCCTTCCAGTGGGAAACCCTGTTGCTGAAGGGCGGCGTGCTCTTATTCGCAATATGTGGAATGAACGCATAAATGGTGTAAAAAGAAACGTTGAGGTAGATATACTATAAGCTCTCTCCCTTTTTCGGTATTGTTTTGGTTGATTGGATGGCCATTTATTACTAGAAGTTGCATGTTTTATTATACGATTATTGTTTATAAATGAATGCTATACGTGTAAGTATTAAAATTGTGAGTGTATGCAAACTTATATTAGTGGAGTCATATGATAACAATAAATTTCATTGCAAGAGTTGGTAAGCAAGCATAACTTTTGATATTTTCATATTTCACAATAGCCATTGCACAAATAAATTCATTACATCCAATATTTCCCAATTAATTTGTCTCACTTTAACTACTTTAATGTATAATGATTTGGACTATTACACAATCAGCTGACTTTATTTTGCTCAACTTTATCGTTCAGGTGAGTAGTTGTAAACATAATTTTATATAAGCCTATGGAAAGGGCTTTATGAAATATCATACTTATTTTGCTGGAGAATTTGTTAGCATGAGGTCTCCAGAAACAATTTATAATTTATAATTGAGAAAGAAATAGCTTAAATTTTATTTTATTTATTATTATTATTATTAGTTGTAGTGTTACTTAAAAATGTATTAGAAAGGGAACTCATCCCGGAAACTACACAAAAGGGACCAAGCCAAATGTCTCCTAAAAGCTCAAGGAACCCAAAAAAAATTCAACTACTTCCTAGGGATATACAATTCCATCCCAACCCAACAAAAAAATAGAGCAAAGGATATTGATCTTTAGGCTCCAATTGGAGATTCCTCTCCATCAAAGGATCTCCAATTCAGTTATTTCAAAATGCACCGCCAATCACAAAATGGGGCTACTGGCCAAAAAAGGGAAAAAAAGGGAAAAAAAAAAGGCACTGGGCTGTGCAAGTACGCAGCGGGATACGACAAAAATAAAATTTTATTCTTTTATATACAAAAAATTACATTTCGGTCAATTTCTTAAAATATAGTTCGTCTAAATGCAATCTTTTATATAACTTAAGAGTTCCTTTTGTAACTCACAAAAAACGCTATATGGTCTTCACTTAATCATGAGGCGCTGGACAGTGCAAAAAAAGATGATTGATCGACTCCCTATCCCTTTTACCCATACAACAGCAATTGACGATAACCTGGTCTCTTTTTCAAACTTCCAAATCTTCTCCCAATATCATTATGTGTATTTTGGTTTCTTAGTTTATTCTGTGAGTATACAAACTTATTAGTATGAATTTCTTTGTCATATATTGAAACTCTTGTAGTTATTATTTTTTAATCAGGGCCAAAATTGAGAAACTCTAGTTTTCTAACTTTGGTGTGTGACAGCTACCTCCCTCTTCTTCCATTCCTACCAAGTTACCCCCCCCCCCCCCCCCCCCCCCCACACACACACACACTCAATCCCCTTGAAAATCAGTAAATATATAACAATAAGAAAAGAAGAAAAAAAGACCGAAGGCAACTAAAAAAAATTCCCTAAAACTACTCATTCTCCAGAGGAAAATGAAATGAGAACCTCATATTTTGATTTTGTAAAAGACCGTTACTAAATGCATAGAATTAAATGGAAGCTAAACCTAGATTTTGTGAAAACATCAATCATCCTCTAACCTACTTTGTTGATTTGTTCGTGGGAAAGTTGATGAAAGTATTTTCATAATGCAGAAGCAAGAATATCACTTTTTGACAAATTAATTGGTGGCAACAGATGTTTGTCGGAGATTAAATCTGACAGAAAGCCTGTAATTCTAGGATATTTTCCTTGGTTAACAATGTTAACCATCCACAGGGATGAAGTGGCAGCAAGTGTACATGAATTATTTTGCTAGTGGAAATAGTATGCCATAAATTATCTTGAATGACTATTGTGCATCTGGATAAGGACTCTGACCGAACACACATGATTTTCTACAAAAACAATGTACATTTGGGAGCTTTTGTGATTCCCATATTAATGGTTTCATGGAGTTGCTACTGAACTAGGCTCTTTTATATTGAGTCTTTGTGTGTTGAAATGCTGGATCAGGCTTCTCAGCTTCATCTTACACTTCGACTGACTGTCCTATTGGTTTCCTATCATCTACCGCTTTAATAATGCTGGACTTTTTATTGTACAGGTTTGGCAAGCACTTTTGGCAGTCAGGGCCTTGGTCCTTCCACCTACAGAAGATGCTGAAACTTGGCTCAAATTTGCTTCTCTTTGCCGAAAAAGTGGCAGGATCAGTCGAGCTAGATCTACTTTAGTTAAACTGTTACAGGTCAGATTCCCGTCTATTTGAATGGACTAGTTATGAAATTTGGTTTCTCCCTCTTTGTTTGATTATATGACTTTATTTATTCAGTTTGACCCAGAAATATCTCAAAATATAAGGTATCATGCACCACCTCAAGTAATGTTGGCTTACTTAAAATACCAATGGTCACTTGGGGAGGACCATAAGCGAAAGGAAGCCTTTGCTAGGCTTCAGGTACGCACAAGAATTTCATTTATTTTTCGAAACATGTAATGTCCACCAATCTGTAGCGCATCTTATCCATATCCTGAGACATACTTATGGCTGCTATATTTTTACATTTTAGGATCTTGCCATTGAGCTTTCAAGAACACCAAAGCTTCAAGCAGTTACATCAGCTGGCTCAACGGGCGTCTCCAGTGCTCCACTTGTTGCCCGAGTATATCTTAGACTTGGAACTTGGCAGTGGGCACTATCTACTGGGTTTGATGATGATTCTATAGAAGGTAAAGTCTATTGTGTGTTGGTGCTCTTGACCTTTTATTTGCTTTGATGTGTTACTGCTTTTTCTGATGTGTGGTTCTCAATCTTACAGAAATCCTTAGCGCATTCAGGAACGCCACTCAATATGCAACAAAGTGGGGAAAAGCGTGGCACACATGGGCCCTTTTTAACACAGCAGTGATGTCTCATTATACTTTGAGAGGCTTTCCTACTGTTGCTGCACAGTTTGTTGTTGCAGCAGTCACTGGATATTTCCACTCCATAGAATGTGCAGCTCATGCTAAAGGAGTGGATGACAGTCTACAGGTAAATCAAATACACTGACATAAGGCATGATGCATTATAATATTCATTTATATATGCACCGTATTGCTACTAACTTGTCTTATTATGCAATGGTTTATTCCACCTTTATTTTTTTCTGCATAACTATTAGAAAGCCTTATAAGCTACATGGATACTTTTTCTTCTGTGTCGAGCACTTCTGGAGTTTTAGTATGTGTCTCAAAAATTGGTGCAATTGAAAGTGTGATTTTCGACTTAATCAGAAGAAGATGAATGTCATAGATATAAGTAGTCATGTCATGCTGCAGCTAATTGGGAACTGCATTGCTTCGTGTTGTATGGCACATTGGAGCTAGTATTTCTCCGATTTTTTTTTTTTTCCTTGTGTTTATGTGTTGTAATGAGATCATGAGATAAGTTCTTACCCATGAAGCACGGATACTTCTACAAGAGGTGTTGTACCGTGTGAGATTCGTGTCAGGGACCAATACTCATCCGATACTCGCGGATATGTGTTCAATACTTCTTAAACGTATACATGATTTTAAATTGTATTTTTCAATCAGTAACATGTATTCTATATTTCTTAGATACTTCGATCGTGTTTCCAATACTTCTCATATACTTTATCATACATTATTAAGAAGAAATTTTTTCAGATTGACTGCATATGATTGTTGTTTAAAGTGTTAAGAAAGCAGCCCATAGTTATATTAATGATTGCATTTAGTTTCATAATAGTGTTTGGGACTGGATGAGGCAGTGAGCAGCAGAGCTGGTGGAGGTCAGGTAGCGGAAGAGAAGGATGAAGGTTAGGGTTTTATATGGAGGTTGGTTAGGAGAGCTATGGAGATTTTTAAATCTGTGATAAGATGTGATAATACGATCTCATATGGGTGAGAGAGGAAAAATGATATCTTGTGTTAACGAATAAGAATAGTTCATAATCCATCTTTAAGTTTTTTTAAATTTCAAATATGTGTCACACTTTCATTGATCAATGTCACCTGTCAAGACAGGACTGGTCCTTGATAGGGCAGGACCCAAGTCCTGTCCTTTTCTTAATTCCTTAAGTCAACTGCCCTCACTCTTACATAAGTTAGACAAACACCAAGGCATCATAATAATATAAATTACAAACTCACATTCAAGAAGTGGCACCATTATATACCTAGAACTATAAGCTGATCTATTTTGGGTACTATAACAGCAGCTTTTATTTCCACCCTCAATCCCACCTGCCATTCCATCTAAGAAACTAATTATGGTTTAGGGTTTTTTAGGACAACCTGTATAAATTATTACTTCCTTTAGATTTAATTGGACAATGATAAATGTAAATTCAGCCTTCAGTTGTGAATTGACTCCTTACCTCGCAGTGCAAGTAAAAGTATTGAATCATAGACGATATGGCTTCAAGAGACAAACTATGAACTTACATTGATAAATTTTGAGGAGAACAGGGAACAAAATATTTTCTCTGGTATTTATAGTTTGCACATATATTTTGTCTCAGTACGGAATCAGAAGCTTTTCTCTCTCCTATAGTCCCATGCCTGGGAATACAGACATTATTTGGCATTCATGGGTCCTTCCACTGGAACTTTGGCTTCTGTGGACGATGTTTGAAGGACTGGAATGACGGAAATGTTGAATGATTAGGGTTTGGGGAGGGATGAGGCGGCAAGCAGCAGAGGTGGTGGAGGTCAGGTAGTAGAAGAGAAGGATGAAGCCTGAAGGTTAGGGTTTTAATGGAGGCTGGGTAGCAAAACTATGGAGATTTGTAAATCTGTGACGACATGTGATAATACGATATATATGGTTGAGATAGAAAATGATCTGTTTGGTTCACCAATAAGAGATGCTTATAATCCATCTTTAGGTTGAGTTTATTGTCACCCTTTCATTTGTCAATGCCACCTAAAGACTGGACTGGTCCCTGATAGGTCAGAACCCAAGTCCTATTTTTCTTAATTCCTTGTGTCAACTGCCCTCACTCTTACATAAGCAGACAAACATCATCCTGTTATAGCACAATAAACTACTAACACACACTTAAGAAGTGGCACCATTAGTAATTAGAACTATTAGTTAATCTAGTTGGGTGACATTAACAGCAGCTTTAATTTCCGCCCTTCATTTAGTAATTACCCTCAATCCCACCCTTCCATCTCATTTAACTAGAAACCGATTAGGGTTAAGTAGGTTTTCATAATGCAACCTGTAAAGAATATTTCTTCCATTTAGATTTAATTGGAAGATATAAGTAAGGCCATAAGTTCGGCCTTCAGTTGTGAATTGAATTTTTACCTCGTACTCCCAAACTCATCAGAAAGATAGGATTAAGTTGGAGTTTATATTACGAACTTGCCATAAATAAAACATATATTTACATGAAAGTATTTGAGGTTTTCTTTTATGAAATTAATTGATGATAGGGAACTTTAAGTTCATGCTTAAACAACACACATGCAACTGTATCCTTATATGGGTATAGACCACTTGCACATGAATATGACCATGTTTTGTATGCAAGATGCCTGTTGTATTGTTCGTCTGGTCGCGAACCTAATATTATGTTCTGATAATGTTCTCTTTGTTTTGTCCAGTGTTTCCCCCTGCCGCCACTTCCTTTCTTATTGATGTGTACTCTTAATTCTTTTCTGAATTATGTTTTTGGCTTGCAGGATATACTTCGTCTTCTCACTTTGTGGTTCAACCATGGAGCTACGGCAGAGGTTCAAACGGCACTACAGAGAGGATTTGCACATGTTAATATCAACACATGGTTGGTTGTTCTGCCTCAGATAATTGCCAGGATACATTCGAACAATAAAGCTGTTAGAGAGTTAATTCAGTCACTTTTAGTCCGAATTGGGCAGAATCATCCACAGGTTTGCTTTCTTTGGTTCTTTCTTACCTTCCAGGCTTGTAATTCGGCTGTGCTTTATTTCAAGCAAGTTAATTTGTTTGGGGGGGGGGGGGGGGGGGGGGGGGGGGCTTGGGTTTGGGGCAATGTTAAGGTTGTTCCATTGTGACCAGAAGGTCACGAGTTCAAGATGGGAAACAGCCTCTGTGCATGTACATCTAACCCTCCCCAGACCCCGCAATGGCGGGGGCCTCGTGCAATGTGCTAGCCATTATCTTGAGCAATTTAATTAACTAATCAATGGTGTTTTGGTTTTCAGAATATTTTATTCCATTAGAACGTTTTAGTCACTGTATCTATTAACCATAATGTAGTTTTTAGTACATTTCTGTTGTTCTGTGACATTTGCAGAAACATAAGAATGAGAGAGCTTGGGAAAATGACAAAATTGGAAGACCGTAACTGGGTGTGACTGATCTGGTTTGATTATTATAAGATGAAGAATCGAGAATATAATTTACTACCTCTAATATACATATTTCTCTCAGCACTACCTAATTCTCAGGAGTAGATATCTATTGTTTTCAGCTTGTTAATATCTCCATGAGATTAATAAGAATAAAAGGACTTCCCGTAATGATTTAGTATGCAGTCAAGCAACTGAATCATCAATTACTTGATATAGGTTACAGCAAATTGATGTTGGCACCTCATATTGCTGCTTTTCTTAAGACCATCGATACTTGACACCACGGGCATTGGGCTACTTTCTCAGCTTTCGGGGTCCGAATCCCGATAGTCTCGTCTAGGATTAAGTGTTTCTTGCCAGAATATAGAAAATAACAAGTTATCAACAGTAATATGAAGAGATTATTGGTGCCTGTCACATCTGTCCAATAACATAATCATCAGCATATACAACAAGAACAACACCTTGATCTTTATTCAACAATTACTGAATGGGTTATACCACAGATTAACTGTTTTTATTATTTCAAGCTATGGGAAATCTTTTTGCTCAAAATGTTTTAGGCTTTGCACACTAGTAACCTATATTGGTTGATTGACACTCTCCTGTGGCACTTTTTTTCTGTGGTTGTCGTAGTAATATGTGTGAACATTTTATACGTATTGAAGTAATCTAATTTCCACACAGGCTCTTATGTACCCTCTACTCGTGGCATGTAAATCAATAAGCAATTTACGTAGAGCTGCCGCCCAAGAAGTCGTTGACAAAGTTCGGCAGCACAGTGGCATGCTTGTTGATCAGGTGAAATCCATTTTTGAATGATGATGATGATGATAATGATGGTTGGTTTTGTAGTACTATTGCTGATCTAATTATTATCTTTTGGTTGATAAGGCACAACTTGTATCAAAGGAGTTGATAAGGGTCGCAATTCTTTGGCATGAAATGTGGCATGAGGCATTGGAAGAAGCCAAGCGTTTACATTTTGTTGAACATAATATTGAGGGAATGCTAAATGTGTTGGAGCCATTGCATGAAATGCTTGAGGAAGGAGCCATGACGGAGAACATTAGCATAAAGGAGAAACAATTCATCAAGGTACTGTTTACTTTTCCTAAGAGCCTAGATATTGCCAGCTATAATTAGACGTGAGAAACAGAATTTACATGTGTGCAGTCTTCATTTAATCCCATGTTTAGACTCATGACTGCTGAACATCCGTTGTTATTTCTGTTGTGACTGCCTATTTTATCCCCATGGTGACCCGATCATGAACGGCAGTTTTTCTATAAACCGGAAATGTTTCCATCTTTAAATCCTTTCATTTGAGAAATTTATCAATTTTGGTATAATATACTATTTAATCTTTGCGTTAACTTCAGGCGTACCAACGTGAATTATTGGATGCACATGAATGCTGCATGACATATAAGAGAACAGGAAAAGATGCTGAACTTACTCAGGTACAAGTAATCTTACTCCTTGTAGGGTAAATGTTGGTTCTCCATCTTAGTTGAAGTAATTCTATTTACGAAGAAAGCGGAATATTTTTCTCACTGTTGCTTCTTTTGTTACTGGTCATGATCATGATTACTATAGTCATTGCTCAGTCGCTTGAATTGCCCAAATTCAATCTGTTCTGTGGTTATGTTTAGTTACTGTTTTCCTCTCATACATTTCATCGTTGTATTTTGTCATTTCCTTCACATTTTGTGTTAGTTTTGCTGGTGCAATGAAAACAAAGCTTGGAAAAATGATGTGGTTGGCTTTGACCTGCTTCTTGGGGAATTCTTCGTTTTGGATCCTGCCTTCCTCTTTATGTTGACTCATTTTTCCTATTCTTTTGGCTCCTTACAAAGCAATATTCTAGGAAATCTTGTTAAGTTTTCTATTGTCTTTAGGTGCATCTTTGCTAAAAATGAATTGTTCCCCCGGTCCCGAAATAATAGTCCATATTTACCCTTCTTTGTCTTTTCTTTAGTGGAATCCATTATAAATTAAATGCGAAAATCGTAAGTTGGGAAACTAAAAATCATATTGCATTGGTATTCAAAACTGGACTACTATTTTGGGACAGCTTAAGTGGAGAAATTGGACTATGAATGTGGGACAGAGGGAGTAGTTATGTAGATAGATGTTCTACATCCTTTAGTTATTAGAGTAATCCCCCCCTTAAACACTGGTTTAACTTATTTAACTCTCATCCGAGTATATATTTGAACCAAAACAATTTCTATCAGGTAGTTTTCACATGTGTACTTCCTGAAATATGCCGCAATACAGTTTCCTGTCACTACTGAGTTTGAACTTGCATGTATTACCAGAGGACCCCAGTCCTTGTACCTGGACTGTTCAGTTTTTGCCTTTTGATGTCATGAACTGGTAATAATACATTAAAAGTTATGTTTTGACCAGGCTTGGGATCTCTATTACCATGTATTCATGCGGATAGATAAGCAGCTTTCATCTCTCACAACTTTGGACCTAGAGGCAAGAAGCATATTTTTTTTAATATGGGATGTATCTCGTTTCTGTTGTGATACTAACCAGTAAAAATATTGGCTATGACAGTCTGTTTCCCCAGAGTTGTTAGAGTGCCGCAATTTGGAACTTGCTGTTCCTGGGACTTACCAAGCTGGTAAACTGGGTCTTAGCTTGAAAAGAATTTATTCAAAGTTAAATGTCACTTTTTTTAATACAAAATTATTTATGCACCCACTTTCTTATTAGACTCAAAAGACTTGAAGGTGGTGACGATTGCATCATTTGCACACCAGCTTGTTGTTATAACATCTAAGCAGAGACCTCGAAAATTAACAATTCATGGGAGCGATGGAGAGGATTACACCTTCTTGTTGAAAGGACATGAAGATTTACGCCAAGATGAACGTGTCATGCAGGTTCTCACTCACTTAGACTTAATTATACCTTTTATACCGCATGCTACTGCCTGATGCTCTTGTTCTGGTTGATAGTATTCTGAGACAATTTTGCTCATGTGGCCTAAGATATTATTGACATTGAGATCTCTTTAGTATTGTTCTCTTCACTTCCTCCAGCACGATTTAAACTAGAATTTACCTTTGTGCCAGCTCTTCGGTTTGGTGAATACTCTGCTGGAGAATTCTAGAGGAACTGCAGAAAGGGACCTTTCTATTCAACGATATGCTGTGATTCCATTATCTCCGAACAGTGGATTAATAGGCTGGGTCCCGAATTGTGACACCCTACATCATCTCATTCAGGAGTACAGAAATGCCAAAAGGGTTGCTTTTGAGTACCATTTTGATTATCTCTCTCTCTCTATATATATATATTGATATGCCTCTCCTCTAGATTCCACTTTATTCTTACACTTGATTTGGTTTGTAGATTACCCTCGATCAGGAGAGTATAAATATGATGAGATTTGCTCCAGATTTTGACCATTTGCCAGTTATAGCTAAAGTGGAGGTATTTGAGTATGTTCTGCGAAATTCTGAAGGAAATGACTTGTCGAGGGTATTCTTTCAGAACTCAAGCTTTCTCTCTAAATATATATATGTATTGTTCATATGTTTATATATATATATATATATATATCTTCTATATCTGTATCTCTCTCTCTCTGTGAATTTGTTTCTGTAGTTGCTTAAATTGGCTCTTTGTAGGTACTTTGGTTAAAAAGTCGCACTTCTGAAGTCTGGCTCGACAGGAGGACAAATTACACTAGAAGTTTGGCAGTTATGAGCATGGTACGTATTTCCCTCTCCTACATAATTTGGCCTCTTTGTTAAAGGTCTGTGGTGTTTAATAAATCAACTTTCCTTTAGCTGTTGTGCATATATGTGAGACTTCTGAACTTCAGAAGTTTTTAGTGAGCGAAAAGAACACGGCATTCAGATGTAACTGTATCATCTGCGTACTTATCTTTCATTTTTTCGTTAGTTGGTCTCCAAGTTGCATGTTAGACCAACCTTTGCAGAGCTGTGCTTTCGAACTATTTCATTTATCTACCTCACAGTTAATCATTTTATGGCACTTTCGCTCCATGGATCTTTTCTGCCAATTTATGCCATATGTGATCAGGTTTTGGGTAAGAATGGCCAGATATGTTGGTGTACTGATGTATTCTCTGAGAGAGTGGGAGAACATAATGTTGGAAGATGTAGCTGTATACAGAGAATATCTCCAGCCTTATATAGCTCCTTAATATCAGGGATACAAAGAATTTCCACATCGATGATTGTTGCCCTATTTAGCTTCTTGATTATAAGGGTTTGATTTATTTGTAATTGATGCAAGTTAGTGTTAGGAATTAATTCTCATCTCATACTTCAGAATTAATCCCGCCCAAGATCATCGACACCTGTTTTTACTCACACATATAACACACAATATTAACATGGTTCAGCCCCAACTTTGATTTACGTCCACGGAGAGAAGGAATATTTATTAGGAAGATATTACATAGGTGAACAACAAAACACCCTTACCCGGTGCGCACATCACCCTTACACCCTCTTCCTCTCCTCTTTTCCTCACATCTCTTCTCTAAGTCTCAACACAAACCCTAGGTCCCTATTTATAGAGTTAAACCCCATTCCTTATTGAACAAGAAAACTTATTTTCTTGTTGGACAATGATTACAACTCCTTGGAGAATAAAACTCTCTAACAAGGAATTCCTTTTACAATACAACTCTAAATAGGAAACCTAATTACAATATAATTTGAGACACTTTCCTAACAATCTCCACATTGGCTCGAATTCTATCATCTTCTTAAAGCTCCACCTTGCTTCAAGCATCAACACTTTTCTACTCATTATTTTCTTCTTTTTCATCAACACTCTTCTTCTTCAATTTCTTCTTTTTCATCTACACGCATCATGCTCCACCTCCACCGTGACTATGTGCGCTTCTTTAACATCAACATCATCTTCAATATTCTTCAACATCAACATCATCTCCAATATTCTTCAACATCAACATCATCTTCAACACTATCTTCATGACCGCGTTTTCTCCGTGATCACTTCATCTTCTTCATCTACATCATCATCTTTATCTTCTTCAAACTCAGTCACCTTTATACCAAGCCGCAATCTCCACCTTCATCAAATCTTCATCATCTCAATTTTTATTTTATTTTTATACTATCCAGTCATTATCAGAATCAACATCACTGATCAGAAACTCCTTCACTTCGCCAAGTCCCAAATCCTCACAGCTCCCATAAACTCTACACAATCCACTATCACATGACACAATCTTCCCAAGAAAAACACCACCATATCATCCCACCAGCGCCTTCAACATCGTCCCAACCACCTGCCTCTTCATCGTCTCGCTCAAATCACTCAAAAAACTTGGCATCATCATCAACTTGAAACCCAACAATTTCATTAGCACATGCGAGCCACCACTACTATACGCTCTCCACCGCGCTGTTGTGCACCATATCTCCATGCGTCAACCAGAACATAACCTCCACCTCATCGACATAAAAAACATCCACAACCAAGCTCTGTTGAATCTGACTTTTTTTGCCTTTTCTTCTCCCATAACTCCCACTGAGCCTATTCGAGGTGTTCAAATTCGAATCATATAAAACTGATCATACGGTTGCATCCGGAGTGGTCCAAAACCTTAAGAACACCTCTGACCGTGTCAAAAACGAGTCCCAACGGGCCAAAAAATAATTCAGCACAAGATAAAAAATTGTTGACGATGTCAGAACCTTCTCGTGGCGCGTGCAGGCGCATGGCTAGTCCGATGGGGTTTATTTTTACGCCAAAATGTTCGTCTTCAAAAGATCTTTCCTTCAATATATTATAGGCATTTTTTGAGTCAACGATGCTCTGCGAAATAGGCCCGAGACAAAACTGCTGCGCGTGGAACCCAAAAAACTGACCGGAACTTTAGGTGGCGTGTGGGGGCGCGTGAAACACTTTCCGGTAACACGCTTGACTGTACCAGATTCGTCTCGTCAAGACGAAACTCCTAGTATGGTTGGTTTCTGATTTCGAACAACTCTGATCTTCGAATCTGGGCCAAAACGTACAAGTTTCTTCTTTGCTTCAACATGGAACTCTCTGATACTGATCTGCTTCAACCTTGCTCTAATACCACTTGTTAGGAATTAATTCTCATCTCACACTTGAGAATTAAGCCCGCCCAAGATCATCGACATCTGTTTTTACTCACAAATAAATCACACAGATAACACAATATTTAACGTGGTTCAGCCCCAACTTTGGCCTATGTCCACGGAGAGAAGGAATATTTATTAGGAAGATATTACATAGGTGAACAACAAAGCACTTTCACCCGGTGCACATATCACCCTCACACCCTCTTCCTCTTCTCTTTTCCTCACATCTCTTCTCTAAGTCTCAACACAAACCCTAGATCCCTATTTATAGAGTTAAACCACATTCCTTGTTGAACAAGAAAACTTATTTTCTTGTTGGACAAGGATTACAACTCCTTGGAGAATAAAATTCTCTAGCAAGAAATTTCTTTTACAATACAACTCTAAATAGGAAACCTAATTATAATAGAATTTGAGACATTTTCCAAACAGTTAGGAACAAAATATATTATTTCTTTCTTAGGCTTTTGTTTCCTTATATAGTTCTTTCTTCTCTCTATACATGTACAAGATGTGAACATAGTGTGGAAATACAAAATAACTTTTCTCTTCAATATTCTAACATGGTATCAGAGCATTAGTGTGAAAAAAGAGAAAAAAGTTCCATTGGTCTGAGAGATTACTGCTGACCTGTTTTCATTACCCTTTTATTCTTAGTTTCTGGGTTGTCAATTACCGTAAGACAATTTCTTAAAGCCTCGTTCTTTCACATCATATACACAAAACATGTCTGAAGTTACCTCTAATCTAAATCTTCTGGTTCTAGTACAACACCCACTCTTTCGGATGTGACAATCCAACATGATAACATGACGGTGCAGATGACTTTTGACAAACTTGATGGGATGAAGAATTTTGTCTAGTCCCAGTTTTTGAAGGTGTACATCACATGAAAAGGAAAGTTGGGGTACTTGACAGGTGAGAAAGAACAACATCCTTCCTTCTCTACTTAGGTAGAGGAGAATGCCATGTTAATGTCATGGCTTCTTTACTCGATGACTCTAGAGATTAGTACCACTTTTCTTTGACTTCCTGCATCCCATGCTATTTGGGAAGCTGTGGCTCAAACCTATTTTGATGGTAATGATGCTTCTCAGATTTATGAACTGAGGCACAGATCACATGAGACTCGGCAGCATGGGAAGACACTTTGCAGGCTATTTGGCAGGAGCTGGATTTTCTCCAACCATGTGATATAGAGTATGCTCGTGATATAGCAAAGCTAAAGAAGATAATCAAGAATGAGAGGGTCTATGATTTTCTAGCCGGCCTCGACCCGGGGTTTGATCAGACCAGAGTGCAAGTTTTAGGGAATGGTCCCCTTCCCAACCTTCGTGATGCATATGCCTATGTTAGGCGTGATGAGGTAGTCTGTACTACTTGGATATGAATTGGGTTGCGAATCAAGTAGTTTGCAAGTCAATCTCAGAAGAGTATATTTAGTTATGGCATAAAAGACTAGGACACCCCTCATTTAGCTATTTGCAGAAGTTGTTTCCCTCTTTATTTTCAAGAGTTAATGTTTCTAATTTTCATTATGATAGTTGCGTGTAAGCCAAACACCATCGAACTTCTTTTCCTTTAAGTTTGAATAGAAATTTTGTCCTTTTCTCAATTATTCACAGTGATGTTTGGGGGCCTTCCCGTATTCCTAACCATTCAGATTCAAAATGGTTTGTTTCCTTCATTGATGATTGCACTTGTGTATCGGGGATTTATTTGTTGAAACAAAAGAGCTACGTTTATTCCACTTTTCAATCCTTCACCAAATTATTCTTACCCAATTTAACAGGAGAGTGTAGGTTCATAGATCTGACAATGGAGGAGAGTATTTTAAGAATAGCCTTAGTGTATATTTTGAGGCTCATGGCATCATTCATCAAACGACATGTGTAGATACACCCTAGCAAAATGGTGTGGCCGAGCGTAAGAATCGACATCTCTTAGAGGTTGCTAGATCACTACTCTTTGTTATGAATGTTCCCAAATCCTTCTGGGGAGATGTTGTCCTTACAACAACATATTTCATTAATAAAATTCCTTCAAAATTCCTTCAGTTTCAAGCTCCTCTTCAGTCATTATCCAAATTCCACTTAATTCTAATTGTTCTTCATATCCCACCTAAAGTGTTTGCTTGTGCCTGTTATACTCATATTCACAAACAATACTGGAGTAAATTGGATCCAAGAGCACTCAAGTGAGTTCTTTTAGGGTACTCTGCTATACAAAAGGGATACAAATGTTATCACCCTTCTTCAGCAAAGATGTTCGTTTCCATGGATGTTACCTTTGGTAAAGATCAGACTTACTATTCAAGGAGAAGTTCAGATACTTCTTTTCATGGGGAGAGTGTGAGAAATTAAGAGAAATCTTGGGATGTATTACCTTTACCATCAACTAGCATACCATCATCTTCAGGAACTTCTGTACCTACTTCAAATAAATTCCTTGAGCCATACAGATTGGTATACTCGAGAAGGGGGATGGTACAGACAACTCAACCCAATTAGAAGCTCATGTGATAGGTAATCCTGAGATATTTCCTTATAAACTTTCTAATGATGAGTCAAGAAAATTACCTATTTGTCAACTTGATCAATCACATGATGATACATACTTGATTAGTTGTTGAGAATAAGTCTAGATATCCCCATCGAGAACAAATACCTCCCTCTCGTTATGGTTTTTCAACTTTAAAATACCTTGTTCCCCAATATGTGTATTCACATCACTTATCTTCATCCTATAAAATATTTGTAAATCAGTTGTCATTTGTGTCTATTCCTCATAAGTTACAAGAAGCTCTTGACGACCCTAAGTGGAAGGTTGTCATGATTGAAGAAATGGAAGCTATACATAAAAATTGTACATGGGAACTAGTTAGCTACCGGAAGGGAAAAAGACCGTTGGTTGCAAGTGGGTATTCACAGTGAAGCACAAGGCAGATGGTTCAGTGGAGAGGTTAAAGACAAGATTGGTAGCTAAAGGTTATACGCAGACCTATGGGATAGATTATTCGAAAACATTTGTAGCTGTAGCGAATATGAATACCATCAGGGTTCTTATATCCTTGGCTGAAAACTTGGAGTGGCCTCTTCAGTAATTTGATGTGAAGAATGCATTTCATTATGCAGACCTAGAGGAAGAAGGATACATTGATTTTCCTCATAGGTTTAGTAATCCCTCTAAAAAAGGTCATGTAGATTGAGAAAATCATTGTATGGACTAAAGCAATCACCTAGAGCTAGTTATGAAAAAGTATGGATATACACGTTTTTCCTCAAACATTCACTTGGAGTTAAGATTACCGCCTTGATTGTGTATGTAGATGATATTGTGGTAACTGGTGGTGATCGTGAGGAGATAGGTCAGTTGAAAACTTATTTGACAAGAGAATTTGAGATCAAAGACCTTGGCACATTACAATACCTTTTGGGTATTGAAGTTGCTAGGTCGAAGCACGGTATCTTTGTCTTCCTAAGAAAATATGTTTTGGACTTTTTAGCTGAAACTGGATTGTTGGCTTGCAAGCCTATTGATACTTCAATTGAACAAAATCATAAGTTAGGTGAAGGCACAGATGATACACCTATGGACAGAGAGAGATACCAAAGGTTGGTTGGGAAACTAATATATTTGGCTCATACTCGCCTTGACTTAGCTTATGCAGTGAGTGTAGTAAGTCAGTTCATGCATGCTCCTTGTGATTTGCACATGGCTGTACACATAATTCTCAGGTATTTGAAATCTGCTCCTGGAAAAGGTGTACTATTCTCTAAACTTGGTCATTTGGAAGTGGAAGGATATGCAGATGCCGGATTCATCATGGATAGAAGATTAACTTCAGGATACTTCACATTTGTGGGAGGGAATCTAGTCCCTTGGCGCAACAAGATGCAATATGTTGTGGCTAGATCAAGTGTTGAAGCAGAATTCAGAGCAATGGCTCACGGTATATATGAGATGTTGTGGCTGAAGGCTTTGTTGAATGAGTTGGGCTCTAGTTCTGGGGATCCGATGAAGCTTTTTTGTGATAACAAAGCTGCCATTAACATTGCCCATAATCCCGTTCAGCATGATCGTACTAAACCTGTTGAAGTAGATAGACACTTTATCGAGGAGAAGTTGAAAGAAGGTTTAATTTGTACTCCGTTTGTGAAGTTAGAGAATCAACTTGCAGATATTTTGATAAAGGGAGTGTCAAATAGGACGTTCAACTTGGCACTTTACAAGTTAGCCATTCGAGACATCTATGCTCCAGCTTGAGGGGGAATGCTGGAAGATGTAGCTGTATACAGAGAATATCTCCAGCCTTATTTAGATCCTTAATACCAGGGATACAAATAATGTCCCCATCTATGGTTGTTGCCCTATTTAGCTTCTTGATTATAGGGATTTGCTATATTTGTAATTGTTGTAAGCTAGGAAAGAATATATTATTTTCTTTCTTAGGCTTTTGTTTTCTTAATAGAGTTCTTTCTTCTCTCTTATATATGTACATGTACTCGATGTAAACATAATGTGGAAATACAAAAGAACTTTTCTCTTCAGAATTCTAACACATAATGGGTTATCATGCCACATATCATGGCATGTAAGAATGATGGATCCGTCTTTAAATGTCTCATTCTGATCGCATCGACTTATATGCTCCAATTACATATGAAGTCAAGAGGGTATGTCATGGTGCACCTTCATGTGTTATTTATAAGAGAGCTTCAATGCGTGCTAAAGACTCAAGGCCTGATGCACTTCACATTAGCTATACCTTGCTGCTGGTCATTTGAAATGCCAATTCTTCTTTCCTCAGATCTATCTTTAAATGTTGACACATTTGTTTCAGGTTGGTTACCTTCTTGGCTTAGGTGATCGACACCCAAATAACCTTATGCTGCATCGTTTCAGGTACTATATAAACGTAAGATTGTTGGTAATTGCCATTGTGAAAGCATTTATATCAATTATGTTGTTTTGCAGTGGAAAGATACTGCACATTGACTTCGGAGACTGCTTTGAATCTGCAATGAACAGGGAGATGTTCCCTGAAAAGGTGCAGTGTTTCAAAAATTGAATACTACCCTGCACACCTCTAGATTTTGTATATTGTCTTAAAGTAAAAGTCATGGTATAGGTTCCCTTCCGGTTGACTAGAATGCTTGTTAAAGCTATGGAGGTTAGTGGTATTGAAGGCAATTTTCGTTCAACATGCGAAAATGTGATGCAAGTTCTCCGTACAAATAAAGATAGTGTCATGGCTATGATGGAGGTATACACTCCAAACTCTCTCTTTTGCAGCTCCATTTCAGTGAGCAATCGATATGATTATTTCGAGGAAAAAAAATAATAGTCGTGGTTGTTTTGATAAGTTTCACCAATTCCACTTTTTTATTGAGATATCACTATTAAGAAATAGAACAATTACTTTAAATATTGTCGTGCTTGCCATATCACATAAAAAGTGTAGAGAATGACTGACAATTAAAAGGTTTTCTTAGATTTATGTGTGCGCTCAAATCTTTCGGTGATCGAAGATACTAGTTATAGAACGTCATTCATGATAAGACCATTTTTATTACTCGAGTAGTATTTATACTTGTATAATTTGAATGCTAATTTGAGTTCCACCTGGTTCCAGGCTTTTGTTCATGATCCTCTCATAAATTGGCGTCTTTTCAACTTCAATGAAGTCCCTCAAATGTCAACTTTTGCATGCACCCATGCACCAGCGAATAGTGAAGAATCTGCTCAAAACAGAGAGTTGCTCCAACCTCAAAGGGGTGCTCGTGAGAGGGAACTTCTTCAGGTATGGTGGAGTCAGATTATAAAATTTTGCATATGTTATAGGTAATTGTGCTATAAATAGTTTCCATGTGTTCATTTAGGCTGCGAATCAACTGGGTGACGCTAATGAGGTGCTGAATAAGCGTGCTGTGGTAGTCATGACTCGGATGAGTAAGAAACTTACGGGACGTGACTTTTTGACTTCTTCAGCTCCAACCAACTCCATCCAACATGGAATAGACCACACTACCTTGATATCTGGAGATACTCGCGAAGTTGATCATGGTTTATCTGTTAAACTACAAGTTCAAAAGCTGATTCTGCAAGCTACATCACATGAAAATTTGTGCCAAAATTACATCGGGTATGATTCTACATAAGAATTTTTTCCCCTCATCTTTTATTAAGTTTATTTTGTACGTGTGTTTCTTATTTCTGCTGGCGTCGTAACTTGCTAATATGGATTTGCCATTTGGAGCTTATTCGGCTAGAGTTAGTTTTTTATCTTAATAAGTATGTGAGTTTGCTAAATATGGTAAAATGAAAGGATTGTTTTATTAATTAAACTGGGCCTAAATGGAACATAAGCCGTAGTTAGAAACTTCTTACAAGGTAAAAATATTTCAAACTTCATATGCTTTTTGGATGGGTCCCAAGGCTTTCTCTCCTAGAAGAATGTATTAAATGACAGTTTCTACTAGGATATTGCCAATTTTTTTAGAGCATTCCGCAATCCACCACCAGGAACATCAGACCCCCGGCCCACATATACTGGCCAATTATTTGGTTGCCTGGTGGTGACCGAGTATTCGAACGCCTTACTCCAGGTCATGAGGTGATCTGCGTAGCTTATTCTGATCATCTGTATTTGCATCTGATAGGTCGTCGTCCAATCTGACTGCTTATTTATATTTTTATCTTATTCCCCAATTATCTTCCAAATTCTTAATCCTCCAAACTTTACATCCTTGTTATCTTTCGATATCAAGAAACTTTTTGGAATTCCAGCACATCTTTCATGTTGGAAAAAGCTTGTAAACCTATTACAGTTGCTTTTCTATTCGTTGTCTTTTCTTGGTGCGGAAGCTTAAGATATTTACTTTGGATCTAGTCAGATACATATCTATACTATTACAAAAGTATAAGACCCTTCTAATATTGCTATACCTTTAACCTCTTAAAAAAATTAAAAATTAAAAATTAAAACCATATTCAATGAACTATTAATAAGGTGTAATAAAAGTATATTAAAGTGTTAGCCATTAAGGCATTAACCTTCTTGATATAGGCAAAATATTTATAACAATTACCAAGGAAGATGGATGGGTAGTTAAATTTATTTTAATTTTTTAATGTCATGCTTAAATACTATTATTATAAAAATGTAACATTTAGATTATTATTATATATTTTTACTATTTTTTAAAATACACAAATACTTGTTCATTTTATTAAATATGTCATTTTTATCTTTTTAATAACCCTAATATCATTTGTAATATGAATTAATATGTTTTCATGATTATAATATGAATTCATATATTTTAAATTCAATCATGGTTATTCCTCCCAATATTATAAATTTGTAGATTAATGACGAAATCTTAAAAATATGGGAATATCCATACATAAATAATTATTTACCGGGTTTTTTCTATTTGTAGAAGTAACAACTCTTGAATTTCCCATCTTTCTATTCATTGATTTTAGGAATTTTAAAGAACTTATTGGTTTTCACATTTCGTTTATTTCGAGAGTTACTTGACTTTTCATCTATCTATTGAATTGCAATGAATTGCCTAACATTAAGTATTCACTTCCTTTGTCTACATATCTTTCATTTTATTTTTAAAAAATTATCAAAACATTATATATAAATATATTCAACTTCTTACATCGTAAAATACTTTATTAGCATATATTTCTTATATTCGAGTTTTTCTTTCTATATCGGTGTATAGAATAAATATAGTTGTTATCCTGAAATTTTTTCTCACCTAACTTGAAATCTTTTATATTAATAGCTTAATTTCATTTACACCCCCTGAGGTTTGTCCTAACATCAATCACACCCCCTCAGGTTTGCCAAAGTTCATTTACAAATTTGTTATGAAATATCCTAAATGCCCTTAAACCAAACAAACTTAAATTAGTTTAATTCTAGGATAATCTAAACCGTGTGTCTAAACAAGATTAAAACCTATTCCAAAAAAGATTAAATCCATCATCAAACAAATTCATCATCAACCTCATCCTCAACCCTAATCACCCCCCCCCCCCCCCCCCCCAACCCTCTCTGCCACCAATATAGCCATATATATATATATATATATATATATATATGTATGTGCCTATATATATATGATACATTTTCTTTTGTAATATATATATACACATATGTATGTCCCCAATTCTTCACGGTCCCAAACTGATTCAAACCCAAAACCCAAAGTTACCCAATTTCTATATGTAATACACATGAACATCATATGAGTAAAGCCAAACCAAATATCTTCTTTTCAACGAAGCATGCTCATAAATCTTTCTCTCTCTACATTCTCTCTCTAGAAGTCCTAATCAGCTACCAGAATTCACAATCCTTGAAGCAAAACCTCCAAAAACTGCAAAGCCAACTTCGAAAAGTTATAGCCAATGAAAACCAAAATTGACCACTAGAACCTCAAAAGCTAGGGTTTGAAGCGGCGGCGGCGGCAAGACTTTGAGGGAGGGGGTCAATTTGATAAAATAGGAGTCCTATTTCCAAACTCCATCTTTAACCTTAAGGGTAGTTTAGGAATTCAATTAAAATTTTAGGATGATGTCATGGATTAGGGGGTATAAATGATGTGTGTTAATAGAAATAGGGAGTGTAAATGAATTTTGGAAAACCTGAGGGGTTGTGATTGATGTTAGGACAAACTTCAGGGGGTGTAAATGAAATTAACCTTATATTAATTTGCCACATTTTTTCATTCTTTATTTTTTATAATAAAAGAAAAAAAATTATCACTTTCTAACACCTTACTCATTCATAACACGTGAAAGTAGATATAAATGTTCCAGCACTTCAAAACCTCCAAAAAACAAAAGGATAGTGGGTACAACATAGACAAGGGTATTGATAAATATAATATATTTATATCTATTGAGCAGGAAATATATAAACTTATTTTTAATTCTTCTATGAATTACATTATTTAGAAGATGAAGTTATGCAAATTTCATACAGATTATTATATCCGGAGCTTTAACCGTTTTTGGAATGCCCCTTGAACAACAGCCAAAGGAAATTAAAAATAATAATAATAAAGAAAGCAAAACTTGTACTAAATATGCTGAGAATGCCGCAATGGAAATGACCATTAACAAAGATGGAAAAAGTATTTTCCCCATAGTGAAAACACGAAGCCCATTAAAGGGCTAGACATTATGTATTCTTCCATATGTAATGGGCGTTCATCAACTCCAATACTTGCACCATCTTGGATAGACAGATTTTTAAATATTTTATTATTACGGGATTTAAGTCCCCCACTCCAGTGAGACCCCTACCATATTTTTACATAGTTACTTTTTTTATCAGCTATTTTAATATCTAAATATGCAAAAAAGAAAGACTCATTAGCCAGCTCAAAGTTGAAGAAGCTACTGTTGTACTCAACCCTATCAGTTCCGAGTTCAATAACAAGCTACTCTTATGAAGAAAAAACCAGAACATAATTACTCTTTCACGGTTTTGTTTATTCAAAAGTTTTGTTTGGAGCCCTTTTTTTTCCTTCAGCTGCTACTGGCCCCTGGAAGACCATTAGCTGGCTCATGGGTATTGAGTAATGGATTTCTTCTATATTGTGGAAGAGAATTTCTACTGTACCATGAGATCCAACTGGCGTATGTCCTTTGCTGATGATGTTGTCTTAGTTGATGACACTAGGGGAGTTAATGCCAAATTGGAGGCTTGGAGCGGAGCTTTAGAACCATAAGGATTTATGATAAGTAGAACTAGAACTGAATATATGGAGCATAAATTAGCAAGTTTAGATCTATAATTGGGAATGTGGTGGGAGTTGAGAATCAAGAGGTACAAAAGGTGAAGCTTTTCACTATTTAGGCTTAGTTATTCATAATGAAGGACTATTCGGAGATGGGATCAAGTGTACAGTAGGAATGGTTATATAAGGAGTGGATCTAGTATTTTGTGGGACAGACATATTTCCTTGCAATTTAAAGAGAGTCTATCAAACAGCTTTTAGACCACTTATACTTTGTGCAAAGAATGTTTAGTAGCTAGAAACGACATGTGTAAAGTTGTTGTGGAAGAAATGAGACTGCTGAGATGGATTTGCGGTTACAATAGAAAGACAACACGGACATGTGCAAAGAAGACTTTTCAAGTGCTTCAGTTAGGAGAAGCAACCTATTCTATGGGAGAGGGAAATCAAAATTAAGATGAGTAGAGTTAGTTAGAAAGGACATGATAGCATCCGGGTTGCGTGAGGGGGGAGAGAGAGACTTCCCAATAATGGTCCTCGCTCATGCTCCAGTAAGGAGATGAATGAACCAATAACACCTGGTTCAGAGATGGTGCCAGCAATGTAGAGCTAGACAATTGCAGCGATAGGCGTTAAAAGTTACCAATTAGAAAAATTAATGGTTCCGTCTCATCATTAATGGGCTCATTCTCCCATAAAGAGATGATTGAACCCTATAATACCAAAATGAACAAGAAATCCACATGATTCAGAGATGGTACCTTTGTCAACAACAAAGGAGAGGACTTGATTGGTCAAAAACAGAGAGCACACAAATTGCTTCTGGGCTGGTTTTGCCTCATCGATACAATTCTCGATTGTGATGAACTCACCAAGAACAACAGCCTCAGCCAATCGTCCTTGCCTGTTTCGCAAAAGCTTTACACAAGTGGCTTTACTACTGTATCATGTGTTTAAGATCGTCCGTCATTAGTCACCAATATCAGAACTTGAGATCTTTACCGGGTAACTGGTACTTGAAACTGTCTGCTACACGGTGAGTGGTGAGACTTGGCGATGATGTAAGTAACAACTCGCTCCACATAGAAAGATCCCAAAAAAAAAAACAAGAGGATTTGGAAAAGTGTCTAAAATTTGAACCTAAGAAGTTGCTAAATAAACTGAACCTATACGCTTAACTAATTATAGAGCCCTGACATTTGGTACCATTGTGGTTTTAAGTAGTAATTAAATAGCCAGGTCACTGTGTTGGGCAAAATAGAATAAAATAAAATAATTGTTTTCAATTTCACTATGATTTTGCTTTTGTCTTTGTTTTTCTGTGTGTTGATCAATTATTTGTTTCGTTAATGCTTTTGAACAGATTGCTAAATCAATAGTAATTCTGGTAGCGCAAATTCAACCTGCTTTCAACCCTTGGATTTAATTTCATGTTCAAATTTTTTTTTTTTTTTTTTTGGTATATTAATATTGCTTTATTGTTATTTTTGACTAATTACATTTTTTCGTCCTCCTTTCAGGTGGTGTCCTTTCTGGTAAATCGGGGACCTATTGGATTGCATATATGGTGTACATATGAATGTACTTTTTTTTTCTTTTAGTTAAAGAGTGATATAGTAGAGAAGTTTTCCTTTTTTCTTTTTTCTTTTTTTTTTATGTATTTATTGTACAGAGATGCCTCATGTTAATAAAAAAAACCTTATATTATTTTAAAATGTATCTGATAAATGATTGTCGATTTGGTGTTTAGCCTCTTTACAAAGACACTTGGGGTGTATTGGCAGTACTGTATTGAGATTTTAGATTTGGAATTGGACTCCACTTCCAAATTTCTTCTTTGGATGTTACAAAATAGTTAAGACTGGGATTGTATTATAATCTCAAACATTTCAAATTAACAATTTAAATCCTACAAAATAAATGGTGATTCAAAATGTTTTGAAATGAATTATCATGAAATTGCAATTTTCAATATTGCTCCAAAGCGGTGCAACCAAACATAATTGGGGCTTTCGAATTGCAATTGGAAGCTCCATTTTCAAATTCACTGTTTGGAGTTTATAAAATAATGTGAATGTGACACCTGCATTATAATCTCAAAAATATTTTTAATGGGATGATAGATTTTAGAGCTAGGAGATGAAACTTTGTCAATTTACAAGCTGATGAAACATTTTTCCTCTAAGATACTACATTTGCTTCTTTTCTTTTTTTTTTTTTTATCTTTCTCGGATATTATAATTTTAAATTTTAGGGCTATTAACAAACAACCCCCTAGGGTTTCAAATTCTTGACAAACACCCCCCTAAGGTGTCAAATAACCTCCTGCACTTTTCTCATCTTACACACAACCCTCACTCCGTTAGTATTCTATTAACAAATACTCCCATGCCGTTAGAAATTGATATTTTATGCCCAAAATACCCCTAAATTGATATTTTATGCCTAAAATACTCCTAAATAAATTGGTAACTAAACTAAGATTTTTTAATAAATTACAAATTAATATTTTTTAACTAAATTAAGATTTTTGAGTAAATTACAAATTATTTTTTTGTTTTTTGTTTAAGTTTACTTATTTATTTAAATTCAAATTTGAAAAAAATATATTACTCCCTCAGTCTCAAATTATAAGTCCCTTTTGGGGAATTCAACTTTTTAAGATGATTACTTTTATTGTAATGTTAGTGAATAAAATACCAACTTTACTCGTGGTCCCACTATAATGATGTGATCGTTTATAAAGTATATGGGTCTGTTTACTAACATGAAACGTTTCTTGTTTTCTGTTTTTACTTCCTGAAATGAAAAAATAAAAGTAAAATCTTGTTTCCCAATTTATTTATATTTTTGCCCTTAAGGAAACATTTCTTCTAGTTGTAAAGAAAAGATGAAACAAAAAGAATGGTGCTTCCTCTTTTTGTTTCCTCTCATCTTCAAAATGACCAAATTTCAAAGTTGTAAAATTGGAACTTTTATGTATTTTGCATTAATAAATTTAAATATTATATATAAATAATAATAAATAATAAATAAATTAAATAAAAATAAATGAATAAATAATAATAATAAAAATAAATAATAAAAAATAGATTAAATAATACATAATAATAATAAATAAATAATAATTATGATAAATAATAAATAAAATAATAATAAGAAATAAAAATGATAAATTAATTAAATAATTTTATAAATTAAATAAAAATAGTGAATGAATAATAATAAGAAATACAAATAATAAATAAATTAAATATTTTTATAAATTAAATAAAATTATAATAAATAATAAATTAAACAAAATATTTTTATAAATTAAATAAAAATAATGAATGAATAATAATATAAATAATAAATTTAATATATTTATATATTAAATAAAAATAAATTAAGTAATATATAAAAATAATAATAAATAAATAAAACTTTTGATAAATAAAAAAATAAGAAATAATAAGAAATACATATAATAAATAAATAAAATATATTTTATTTTTCTTACTGCAAAAATATCAGTACCAAACAGGATTTCAGTTCATACTAAAAGTATGCTATTGTTTATGCAATATTTACAAGATAGTTGATTTCATTAGAAAAATAATAAGTAAGAACAAAATTTTTTTAGTAAACATACTTTCTGTTTTTTATTTTTGTTTCT
This sequence comes from Cornus suecica, assembly GCA_963922005.1. Lineage (NCBI taxonomy): Eukaryota > Viridiplantae > Streptophyta > Magnoliopsida > Cornales > Cornaceae > Cornus > Cornus suecica. The sequence continues at coordinate 44,265,220 of OY998247.1, read as the reverse complement.
GAAAAAAATCAAAATTTAGTAAACAAAATTTTACTTTATGTTTCTCTTAGATGAATCAAAATCATGATTCTACTTCTTCAGGAAACGGAAACAGGAAACGTTTCCTGTTAGTAAACAGGCCCTATAACTTTAATGTTTGAATGTTAAACTGGTAAATTGACCAAATTAAGTGATTTAACTTTTCAAAGTGAACACTTATTTTGAGACGACTAAAGAAGAAAAATGGACACTTATTATGAGACGGAGAAAGTATAAAATATAAGGCCAAAGCCCTTTTAAAACTATGCATTTATTCTCTTAAAAAACATAAAAAAATATTATTTAAAGTGTATTATTATCAATAATGTTATTTTTTTTATATAATTTGTACTCCTTCCGTCCCAAAATAAGTGTCCACTTTGAAAAGTCAAAGCATTTTATTTGGTTAATTTACCAGTTTAACCTTCAAGTATTAAAGTTATAAAACATATATTTTATAAACGTTCACATCACTATAGTGGACCACGGGTAAAGTTAGTATTTTATTCACTAACACTACAATAAAAATTCATCATCTTAAAAGATTGAATTCCCTAAAAGAGACTTATAATTTGAGACGGGGGAGTAATATATTTTTTCAGATTTGAATTTAAATAAATAAGTAAACTTAAACAAAAACCAAAAAAATAATTTGTAATTTACTCAAAAATCTTAATTTAGTTTAAAAAATTAATAATTTGTAATTTACTAAAAAAATCTTAATTTAGTTACCAATTTATTTTAGGGGTATTTTGGGCATAAAATATCAATTTAGGGGTATTTTGGGCATAAAATATTTATGTTTAACGGTAGGGGGTGTTTGTTAACGGAATACTAACGGAGTGGGGACTTTGTGTATGGTGGGAAAAGTGCAGGGGTTATTTGACACCTCAGGATGGTGTTTGTCAAGAATTTGAAACCATAGGGGGTTGTTTGTTAATAACCCTATTTGTAATTATGAGTTTGGCATATTAAATGGCTGATTTTATTATTCAATCACTCACCTCCCATTTTCTTATATTTCTTTTTTATTAAATGATTTTTTTATTTTACTAAGAGTAATATACTTGATATTTTATAGCTTTTCGTAACAGAAATCAATATTAATAGCATATGAGGGGGTTTTTTAAGTGGTTAGCAAGACATGATTTTAAGAATAAAAATCTTTTTATTTTTGGCAAATATAAAAGTGAAAATCATAACTTTACCCTTCGAATGGATGCAAATCTTTTAGATTGGAATACAAATCTTTTAGAGGGGAAGATTTATCTTAACAAGATGTTTGCCTTCTATCATGGGATCATGAGTCTTTTTATTGTATTAAAAATAAAAATGAAAATAGTTAAAAAATAACTTACTCATTTATAAAAAAACAATTAGGGTAATTTGCAGTTAGACCCCTAAACTTTAGGTCAATTGCACCTAGAAATTGATCAACGCAATTTCGGTCCAACAACCCCTGAACTTTCAGTTTTCTTGCAGCAACACCCCCTGGAGGAGTGAAAAGTCCATAAAGCCCTTGACTTAACTCACTTATTACATGAAACGAATATTTAGATGCTGAAATTACGTTCATGCCTCAAAATGAAAATCTTATTATATATATATACTAGTAAGATGTAAGTGTGATGCACGTGATAAAAATTTAAGATATAATTTTGATTGACATTCTTAATTAAAAATAATTTAATAATTTATATTTTTGGTAAGAAAAAAGAAATATTTTATTTTTTAATGCTAAATAACGAGTTAAATTAATAAGAATAGACGAAAATAATATATTACTTTTCATTATTAATATATAAATCTTATCAAATTAGATGATATATTGTTAATATGTGATTCATAGAAAATTAGTGAAATTAAGTTTCTTATAAAAAACAAAATTAAAAAATTAAAAAGTAGACTAAAACACTCTAATTCAAAAATCTTATTAAATAAATTACATATTTAAGCACTATATAAAAATTTATTAACAAATTTAAATCTAAATAGTAAAACACTCTACACTGGAATATAAAAATCAAAAACAAAAATATACTAAAAAATATACAAAAATAAAATTTAACCATAACATACATACCAAAAAGTGAGGATAAACTCAAAATACATGTATTAAATAAATTATTTTATAGAAAAAAATGAATGTAAAATTTATTCAAATAATAATTTATTAAATCATATAAAACAACCATTGAAAGTTAAATAAACACACTCCGAGTCATAATAATTTTTTTCCAGATCCGTCTTCTTCAATTTAATATATGTGATATTGGAATTGATTAGAAGTCTAAATGATTAGGAAACCACGAGAATTTTATACACCTCACTGTGGATTTATTTTATCTTTAACTCAAACTACATTGATAAAATAATATAGAATAGCTTAATTGACAGATGAGTTTAGTTGAATATAATATTACGAACCACTTAGGTCAACTACAATTATGAGATAGAATTTAAGTATAATTTCTTTGAAATTAAAATAGAATTTTAAAATGAAGAAAAATTATATAAAATTTGTATAGCACTTTAATATTAGTATAGATTTTAAGTTTTCTACTCTAATTAAGTCTTTTGTTTAGTTTAGATAATTAATTAAAATTATTTGGGTAAGAAGTGGGCAGTTTGGTCCTCCAATTTAACCAACAACATTTTACAATAAATAAAGGGTAGAAGAGTAATTTTAAACCCTCCAGGGGGTGTAACTGCAAGAAAATTGAAAGTTCAGGGAGCTGTTGGACCAAAATTACGTTGATCAATTTTTATGTGCAATTGACCTAAAGTTCAGAGAGTCTCACAACAAATTACCCAAAAATTTATTGAGTGCAACGGTGATACCACAAGCCAATAAAATCATATATTTTTTCACAAGTGTAATTTAATTACCATATCAGCGTTATGACATACATGGTAACAAAAAAATAAACAGAGCAATCTTTCGAATTTCACAAATCACCAGAAATAAAAAATATATACCTTCAGTCTCCCTCTTCTCTCCATGGTAAATATTCCATAATTCAAAAGTTCTACATCTCTCCCACAGTCAAATGCATCAAGTGCATATATATATATCCGCCCTACCCCTTTCTCTATCCCTCTCGCCGCCAACGAGTCTGTTGAATGAGGATAAGCCATCGGGTTGAAGAGGAGGAGAAGGAGGCGCAGACCAGCGCGTGTGTGTCGGTGGTGCGTGTGTGTGTAGATGCTAAAAATTGCACAACACAAGAATGACATTTTATTCAGATTCTCCTTTCCTTATATACATTTCCTTTTTGGGCCCCCAACACATTAAGGTAACATTTTCTATGACTTACATCATTTTATCCTTTTCTTACATCATCATTCATATCTTTCTTACATCATTAACTTGACTCCCAAGTTGTTCTAGAATATATTCATTGTTAGGCTTGGAATGGGCTTTTTTCTTCGGGCCTCAAATGGTGTCGTTGTGTCATCAAATTGATGGGCCTGATGCTTGATGGGCCAGGAAATTTCCACACTTACACGGGCCCTCTTTTTTATTATGGGCCTTCAGATCCTTAGGCCCACCATCAGGAAGCAAACGTGTGGGAGGTGGCCTTCACTAAATATGCTGATGACGTGGCGATGCATTGAATGAGGCAGTTGTCCTCATTATTTGAATTCAAGTTCGTGGCTCTCATGGCCTAGATTATCGTGCAGGTGACTAAAAGGGCAGCTCGGTGCTCCGTTACTTGTGCATAAGGTATTTAATTATCATCTTTAACCCCCCCTATAAATAGTTCCACTCTATATTTCTTGTAGGCTCCTGATTTTCATTTTCTCAACAAAAAAGAACTCTCTACAAATCACCTTCCTAGCCGTTTTCGCTAGAAACTGCAAATTCTCGCCAGAAAACTCATAAATCCTTGTTGGAATCCTCCTAGGGTCCATTTTATTGTAATTTTTCCTTATGTCCCTTCTACCTTCTATCATCATGTCTGAAAGCGACGATACCCGATCTGTTAGTGATCTTCATCTTTCCTCCGTTGATCTTAATGTTTCTCTGAGTTCTCCATCTGTTGAGGTGATTAGGACTGTTAGATCTAGCCCCCCCAGAGGTCACCCAACGCGTCAGTACCGGTGGGGCCCATGTTATCCCTGTTCCGATTGGGGGTCAAGTTATTAGAAGATCCGGAACACAAATGACTGTTGATCCCTTACCATCTGAAAAAAGGGTAGATGTAGTTCTGAAAAAGCTTGAGGTTCCTGATGGGGTGGTTATCAGGCACTACCCCAAGGACAAGGATTTTAGGTTAGGTGAAGGGGTTAGGGATGACCAGATATTGCTCTTCTCCTATCATTTACAGATCCTCATATTTTCAATTCATGTTTTCTTCTTGTTTACCTTGTCTACCTTAGGTCTGGCCCCACTTCAGGTTGGGCCAAACTTCTTTAGGATACTGGCTATGGTCTTGCTGCTTAACCGGGATCTGGGTCTGGACTTGGGCCTGGCTGAGGTCCTGTTCTCTTATAAACTGCAGGACCAGAAAGACTGTAAGGGGCGTTATAATCTTTTTCCCTATCAGGGGAGGAAGATGTGTGATGGAGTTGAAATTTTCAATAAGGGCTAGAATGAGAGGATGATTTTGATGAGCGGGAATTGGAGACATCCCGATGCAAATTTCCCAATCCCCAAAGCTTTTAGCCACCATCTATTCCCCTCTTTCAAACCCTACCATTCAAGGGCATGTTTCTGTTGGGTGTATGATGAAAAGTTGGGGATGCATGTTTTAGGTTTCTTGAAGGCACCCGCTAATCACAAAACCTCATTTTATATTAAAATCTCGTTTTGACCTTCTAAAGTCCAAAGTTTGGGATAAACCTTTAAGGATGTGTCCTGATTTCTTAACTGATGATGCTTTACAGGAATTATCATCAGAAGGAGCAAACATCATGCTGACAATTCCTCAACCTAGCCTCAAAAGCAAACGAAATAGGGCATCTGGCAACCCAGCCATTCATGTTAACCCTTCAGGCGTCGTATCCCCTTCCGTTAGTGAGGTTCCACCACCACCCCCTTCGTGTGTTCCTCCACTTATTCCTCTTCCCCCTCCTTCTAGGGAGGGAGGCATTTCTACCCCCACTCTTCCTAATCTCTCTTCCTCAGGGGAGAATCCTGTTGATTCATCCCGGCCTGCTGGTGATGGTGTTTCTATATCAATTGGTGAGGGGGTTACATTGCCATATTCGTCTCTGTAAAACATCTCCCGCCCCCGATCAGAGGATGACTAGTATAGTCGTTCGGTTCGACCCCAATTGACAATGGCAACCTTTTCAAGTGTACATACGGAATCCGAAGCTGCAGCTGAGAAACCCGTTCCTTGGAATTCGAGGATAAGGCTCTCGGGTGGCGGGTTCTTGGTCTCAGGGAACGAGACCATTAATGATAACATTGCTTTTTGGGAGACAGGTCTTCAGATTTGGACCCCAGCCGATCAAAACAAGATCAAGAAGGTGGACAGGGGAGAACTGGCCCTGATAGGCCTTGAACTGGCAATGAAGGTGGTTTAATTTGATCTTGTTTTCTCATCTGGTTTTTATGATTTCTTTGGTTTGTTTACTGATTATGTGATAGGTGTCAAATATTAGACATTTTGACCCCTTAACTCACTATTGTTACGTCCTTTTATTTCATTATTTGGTATTTTTATGTTGTTTGTGTGTTAAAGCATGTTTCAGGAGCTTAACGAAGAAATAGAGCTAACTTCGGTGAATTAACCAAAGTACATGTTCTTTCTATTCAAAGAGGAGAGTCAAAGAGGAAGTTCGAGACAAAAATGGCTCTCGGAGGGCAAAAACGGCATTTCCAGAAGCCGTCATCTTCAGCAAAAAGTATTGTGGGGTTCAAGGTGGTCATTTTGGTGCATGCACGGAGAAAAGTGATTTTCCATAAAATACCGACGTTTGTGCCTACGCTTTTAGTTTCAAAAAGTGGTTGGAAAACACATTTTTATGCTTGGAGGTACGCTTGGACCTACGCTTGAAGTGTAGGCCAGCTACGCTTGAAGCGTAGGCCAGGAACGCTTGAAGCGTATCTGCGACAAGTTTTGCGGTTTTTTAATGGTTTCTACCTGTTCTACCCCCGGTTCCATTTGAAGACATGCATGTGACTCCAGACCTCTATATACATGTATATACACCTATATATATGAGAAGTTAGAGTTTGCATGAGGAAGAGGGTGAAAAGGCTGTAAAGGACCTCTCTATACCATTGCCTATATATACGTGATCATATATCAGAGAAATGGGGGTTGGAGGGACATTCATGGACGTTCATTAGAGGTGGTTCAGTCGTGAGTTTTAGAGGTTCATTCATCCAGACTTGCTATTGTTGAGAGCCGTATTCAAACCTAGAGATCCGGAGAAGAAGACTATGGAGATCGTTTCTACATCATCGATGCAGTAACCTTCCATCATTGCCAACTAACTTGGTATCTAGGATTTTCTAGCAAAACCCTAGCCAAGTAATGTAGTTCTTTCATTGTTTTCAATTGTAACGAGGGGAAACTGTTGACCATACTGTGATGATTGTAGTAGTTAAGAGATCGTACTGATTTGCAACATAAAATTATATGTTTGTTCTAAATTCTTGTCTTAGATGAAATTGATGTATTATTTTACACAACTATGATTATTCACTATAGGCTAAAACTCGGATGCTTAATTATGGTTTTCTACACGATGGTGGTAATGAAACTTGAGACCCTAGGTTGACACAGGTCGTGCCTTGGCAATTTAATATAGACATGTTTTAGTTTATTTTCATGCAGTAGGAGTAAATTAGAGTAATATAATTGACATGTACTAGTTAGGTCAGTCATGAGATGGGTTATCGCAATCCGGTTGATGGTACTCCTTTTTGGGATCGTATTTAGTTATTTACGGTATGACCTGATTCATAGTTATGGATCGCCCTCTTACAATTGATATAATGAGGAACTATATTATGCGGTTAGTGATGGAGTGATGAAAACCCTAGTTTTCTCTCTCATCTGAATCATAACCAATTTAATTTGCTTTCTAGATAATTTTAGTTAAAATAGATAATTTGGTCTTTGACTACCCAAACAAACCATATTCAGAAAATATAATTCAGTATTTTTGAATCGCTAAAGTGAACAATCTCAGTCTCTGTGGGATCGATATCCCTTACTCAAGCCATTGTTATTTTACAATTGATACGTGCGCTTGTGTAGGGTAAAACCTAGCGTCGTTAATGTGTCATTTTTAACCATATATTTTTACACACCTGACGTCATACCAAGTTTTTGGCGCCGTTGCTGGGGACTGAGCATTGTTCAAATAGCTTTAGTAATTTATTGCATTGCGTTATTGTAATTGTAGCTAAAGTTAGATTTTTGTGTGATTGACAAGTACTCTGAAGAACATAAAAGGAAAAAGTGGAGCTTTTAAAGTTGCGTCTGGAACTTTTATGAGTTTTAGTATTACCTTGATTTTTGCATTTAATTCTAGCCTGATTTTCTGTTGATAGTTAAAGTAGCTTAGAAGAAGTTGATTTTAGTTAATTTTTATTTCACAAAATTTCAAAATATATAAAAAAAAAAAATTATAGTTGTTTGAGTAGTGTATGACCGATAGATCGACCCGTTCTAATTTTAGCACTACATTAGTCGAGTACGATCCTGAGATCGAAAAGACTCTATGTCGTTTACATCGAGCTATTGAAGAATGACAACGTCAATCGGAAGAAGAAGCGATGGTTGACCAAAGAGCTAAGGGCACCAGAGACATCACTAAAAGGATATTATGCGCCCGATGCGTACAACTCCTATGCTGATTTTTCGGAGGAAAAAGGAGTGAAGCACTTCGAGATCAAGACAAATGTGATTAATATGCTTCCAAAATTTTCAGGTCTTAAAATAAATGACCCATATCAGCACATCAATGATTTCCTAGAGGTAACCTCTACTGTTAGGTATGACAATCTGTCCAAAAATGACTTGCGAGTGAGATTATTCCCTTGGTCATTAAAAGAGAGAGTTAAAAGATGGTACATCAAATTAGCAAAAGAAATTAAAATTGATTGGGAAGCCTTTAAGAAAGAAATCATTGAAAAACATTATCCCATATGAAAGACCTCTGAAGCACAAGATGCAATCAAAATTTTTAGGCAGTTACCTGGTGAATATTTTAATGATGCTTAGGAGAGATATAATGAAATTTTGTATTAGTGTCCCCACCATATGTTTTCTGAACAAGATATTGCTAAAAATTTCTACATGGGACTTGGAGAAACATATAAGACTTTGATAGATGCGGCTACACAGGGTCAATTTATCTTGAAGCCAGCTAAAGAACTTTTGGAGTATCAGTGAAAACACAATTCAATACCAATTTGAGTTGAGGGCTAGAGATGGACAACAGGATAGGAGATATGAGAAATCTTATGTTGTAGAGCATGATGATGTGAGGGATACCATGACATTGTTTGGAGAGAAATTATAGAGGATTGAAAAGTTTATGCAGTGAAGTCATTCCCCCCTGAGAGAGACGTTTGAAGTAGAAGCTGAGTACTCTCAAAATGAGTGTCAGGAGATAATGGCTGCTGATGCCAATGCATTGTGGAACTATTCCAATAATGCTCATTTCACCAATTCATACACCTTAAATGCCAGAAATCATCCACTCTTGTCTTATAAATCTACAAACGTGGATAATCTACCATCAAGGTCCCAACATGGACAATCATCCAATCAGCAACCAAGGTTCACACACAAATAGCAGTCATATAACCCACAACCAAGGTTCACTAAGAGATAACAATCATATAACCAACAGCCAAGGTTCCAACAGAGTTAATCATTCAACTCACAACCAACAATCATGGCTATAAATTCTCACTCCAATTATCAACCCAGAACATTCAATAATTCTCAAGCTCTTCAGCCCTTCAATAATTTCCAAGATCTTTAGCCATTCAATAATAATCAGGCTATGCAATCAACTACCAAACCTAGCCTCAAAGAAGCCAAACTCCTCCACCCAGTTTCCAAACTAGTAGGTTAGAGCATGTCATACTAGACATTCATAACAAATTAGGTATTCATACCCAATCATTGGCATAACTACACATGCAGATGAGCCAAATGGCTAATGAAAGGAATGTAAGAGAACTAGGAAGATTTCCTAGTCAACCTATCATTAATCCAAGGCCACAACAAGCACTGGAGCTCGGATCATTTGTCAATGAACCTAATGAAACGGTTCAAGCAATCACGACTCTGAGAAGTGGAAAGAAAGTGGAGAGTAGAGTTGAGGATGAACATGAAGAGAGGTTGCAGAAAAGAAAGGAAGTCGAACAAGCATAAATGAAGGAAGCTGAAGAAGAACAAAAAAAAGAGGTTAAAAGAGTCTAGAAGGATCAACCATCAGTGGAAGACAATGTCGATTAGACATTACTTGAAGAGCCAGACAGGGCAAGTTACGAGGAGGCAACGCCATTTCCTTAACATCTTAGAAAGCCGGCCAAGTACGAGAAACTGAAAGAATCTGATATATTGGAAACATTCCGACAAATCAAGATTAATTTACCTTTCTTAGATGTGATCGCCCAGATACTGCCTTACGCTAAGTTTTTCAAGGATCATTGCACCCAAAAGTGAAAGAGCAGAATGAAGAATCCAACAAAAATACTCTTGACTAAGCAAGTAAGTTCATTGCTTTTAAGTGATACTCCACCTAAGAGGAAAGATCTCGGTGCTCTTACTATTCCATGTGTCATAGGTGATCACAAAATTGGTAGAGTTATTCTTGATCTAGGTACGAGTATTAACTTGCTTCATTATTCAGTCTACCAACAGCTAGGGTTGGGTGAGCTCAATCCCACTGAGGTTGTACTTCAATTTGCTGATCGATCAGTCAAGTAGACAAGATGAGTTCTTGAAGATGTCATTGTTCAAGTGAGCAAGTTTTATTTTCCGGTTGATTTTGTAGTCCTGGATACAGAACCTGTCCCTGACTCTAAGAAACACATTCCGATGATATTAGGAAGACCATTCTTGGCCACGACGAATGCATGCATTAACTGCAGAACCGGAGCCATGAATCTGACGTTTGGAAATATGAATGTTATGATGAATGTGTTCCAAGGAAGCCGTTAATTGCCTGAATCAGGGGAATGTTTCTAGATTAATGAGTGCGATGAACTGGATGATATCATAGCAGATTTTGCGACTCAAATCCTGAAGAAGGATGAACTAGAGTCATTTATTACTAGAAAATGGTCGGATGAGGAAGTGGCTGATTGGGAGTCACATTGGAAGCTGCAAAATGAAGAGCTGGATGAGATGGAGACTACTTTATACACTCAACCATGGCGGGAGCCGGTTGAACCACTTCCGATAGTTTCAAATACTCCACCAATTCCATCCTTAACTATTCATCCTACCTTGGAACTCAATGAACTACCTGAAAAGCTTAAATATGTTTTTTTGGGACCCAATGAGACTCTTCCTGTGCTTATCTCTTCAAAGCTGACAGAAAATAGGAGTTGAGTCTAGTTAAAGTCTTGAGTGAGAACAAAGAGACAATAGGATGGAGTGTTGCTAACTTGAAAGGCATAGATCCCTCGATTTGCATGCATCGCATACATCTTAAGGAGAATGCAAAGCCATCAAGAGAAATGCAACGAAGGCTGAATCCAAATATGAAAGAGGTGGTGATGAAAGAAGTAGTGAAATTGCTATATGCGGGTATCATCTACCCCATTTCTAATAGCACATGGGTAAGTCCAACTCAAGTGATGCCGAAGAAGTCGGGCATCACAGTGGTGCCAAACTCAAAAGGTGAGCTAATTCCACAGCGCATGACCACGGGATGACGTGTGTGTATTGATTACAAGAAGCTCAACCTGAACACGAGGAATGATCATTTCCCGTTGCCATTCATTGATCAGATCCTGGAATTGTTGGCCGGGCATAGCTACTACTGCTTTCTAGATGAATATTCCGGCTATAATCAAGTGGCGATTGATCCTGTTGATTAGGAGAAAACCACTTTTACTTGTTCGTATGACACTTTTGCGTATAGACAGATGCCTTTCGGTTTATTTAATGTGCCAGCAACATTCCAAAGGTATTTGATGTCTATCTTCTCTGATATGGTAGATAAATTTCTTGAAGTGTTCATGGATGACTTCTCAGTTTTTGGGGAAACCTTTGAAGACTGTTTAAAACATCTGGAACTGATACTTAAGAGATGCAAGGAGACGAATCTGATCCTAAGTTGGGAAAAGAGCCATTTTATGGTTCAAGAAGGGATAGTACTGGGCCATATTGTATCAAAGCGAGGGATAGAGGTAGATAAATCAAAAGTTGAATTAATTTTAAAATTGCCTCCTCCCACATCTATTAAGCAGATATGTTATTTTCTGGGACATGCCGGGTTTTACCGAAGGTTTATTAAAGATTTTAGCAAAATCACCCCGCCGTTATGTAATTTATTGGCTAAGGATGTGATATTCGTCTTTGATGAAGAGTGTCTTCATGCCTTTGAGGAGCTGCGTATTTAACTCTCAACAGCCCCAATTATTCATCCGCCAGATTGGTCTCTACCATTTGAGCTCATGTGTGATGCTTCTAACTATGCCATATGAGTTGTGTTGGGTCAGAGAAAAGATAAGTTGTCGTATATGATTTACTATGCTAGTAGGACTTTGAATGAAGCTCAGATGAACTATACAATTACCGAGAAGGAGTTGCTAGTAGTTGTCTTCGCCTTGGATAAATTCCGATCATATCTATTGGGCGCCAAGGTTGTTGTTTACTCGGATCATGCCACGTTGAGGCATTTGCTAACCAAGAAGGACTCTAAACCCAAGTTGATCCAGTGGATTTTGTTGTTGCAAGAATTCAACCTGGAAATCAAAGACAATAAGGGTTCGGAGAATGTTGTTACGGATCATTTATCGAGGATTATAGTCGAGTCCACAAAGGAAACTACTCCTCTTAAGGATTCATTCCCGAATGAACATCTGTTCAATGTGGCTGTTTGGAACAAACATCGTGGTATATTGACATCGTCAAATATAAAGCCACAAGTCGGATTCCAAATGGATGGTCCAAGAATGAGAGAGACCGATTCTTCAGCCAAGTCAAATTCTATATCTGGGATAATCCATGGCTATACAAGTATTGCTCTGATAAGATTATCAAAAAATGCATCCCTGAGAGTGAGGTGCAGAGCATACTGACATCTTATCACACGCTAGAGTGTTGAGGGCATTTTGGAGCTCAGAAGACAGCTCACAAGGTGCTGCAGAGTGGATTTTACTGGCCTTCCATATTCAAATATGTTTTTGAATATTGTAAAGCATGTCTGTGATGTCAAAAGTTGGGATCCATATCTCGAAGAGACATGATGCCTCTAACCCCAATTCTGATTGTGGAATTGTTTGATGTATGGGGTATTCATTTTATGGGACCATTTCCAAAAGCATATTAGAAGGAGTACATACTTGTGGGGGTTGATTATGTGTTAAAGTGGGTAGAAGTTATAGCTACCAAACGTGCTGACCATGATGTGGCGGAAGAGTTTGTGAAAATGAACATTTTCTCAAGATTTGATATATCACGAATGTTGATTAGTGATGGTGGAAGTCATTTTGACAATCAGTTTCTTCATGCGTTATGTAAGAAGTACAGTGTCACTCATATAATTGGTACGCCTTATCACCCCTAATTATAAGGGCAAGTGGAGGTTTCAAACAGGGAGATTAAAAATATCTTGGAAAAGACTGTGCGTCCTGACTTAAAGGATTGGCCGAGAAGGCTAAATGATGCACTTTGGGAGTACATGACTGTGTTTAAAATGCCAATTGGTATGACACCGTATAGACTGGTATATGGTAAAATGTGTCATCTACCTATAGGGTTGGAACACCGAGCGTACTGGGCTATTTGAAGACTGAATTTCGATACAAAGAAAGTCGGTGCACAAAGGAACTCCAACTTCAGGAGCTTGAGGAGTTGAGAAATGATGCATATGAAAACTCTCATATTTATAAGGCTCGAACAAAAGCGTTTCATGATAAGCATATTAGAAATAAATTCTTTGAGCCAGGCCAGAAGGTTTAGTTATTTAATTCGAGACTCAAGTTATTTCCTGGTAAGCTCCAATCGAGATGGGATAGGCCATACAAGATTACAAAGGTTTTCCCCCATGGAGTCGTGGAGATCGATGATCCTGACACTAGAAAGAAGTTTGTCATCAATGGGCAAAGATTGAAGCACTACATAGAAGTTTAACCAGCCGAGTGTGTGGTAGAAACGATTGATCTAACTGAACCACCACCCGAGCTGGATAAACTTGATCCGGAGTATTGAGAGGCAGCAACGTCGCACCAACGACGTTAAATATTGGTACTAGGTGATTGAGAGTAGCTTTCGATCCTAGTTTGTACTAGTAGATGAAAATTTAGTCATTTCTGTATTTAAGATCGAGTCTGTAAAATTGAGTTGCGAAACCATCGTCATCTGAGTAGGAAGGGTAAATTGAGCCAATAGGATAGATAAGGGTGTGTAGGAAGCCTTGAGAGTGCATGGGGTTGAAGACATCATTTGGAGACAAAGAAAATTTGTTGAGCCATGTGGACCTATTCTTTAAGTGTAGGCCCAGCTACGCTTCAATCGTAGCGACGGGCCTGTTATAAAACATAGACTATAACGAGCTTTTATTCAAATTTTGTTTTCCTTATATACATTTCTTTTTTGGGCCCCGAGCCCATTAGGGCAACATTTTCTATGACTTACATCATTTTATCATTTTCCTACATCATCATTCATATCTTTCTTACATCATTAACTTGACCCAAGTTGTTCTAGAATATATTCATTGTTGGGCTTGGAATGGGCCTTTGTCTTCGGGCCTCAAATGGTGTCGTTGTGTCATCAAATTGATGGGCCTGATGCTTGATGGGCCAGGAAATTTCCACTCTTACAGTGTTTTTCCAACCTATACATATACATATGTATATATAAATGTAATAATGTGTGTTGGTTCAATTTCAATTGAATTTTGTAACTTTAATGTCAATGGGTCCATGTGACAAAGGTGTAACCAAAAACTTTAAATAAAATGTGTATGGTATTATATCTATACTATTATTAAAAGTGTGAAGAATTTTAGTATTTTTTAATGTTTCAGTATTTCATCCTTTTTAAAATAACTTAATTTTTCAGATCTTGAGTTTTTCATTTTTATGGATATGTCGTGCTTAGAATACAGCACCTAGCCATGGAGACAGAATGTGAGGGATTAGCCTTTACTCAGTAATTAATTCTTACAACTGATTTATGTGTATTTCTTGTGTATGTATATTATAGATGAGTGGTTCGTGGATGAAGGTCGTCGGAAGATTTAAACCTTGTACTTATATGGGTTATTTTTATCTAGAAGCTTTTGTGGAAATCAATCACCGGTGAAGGAAGGCAAACCACTTGATTAAGAAAAGTGTTTTAAATGCAATAACAATATTTTGTATTTTTAACCATTTTTTAAGAACTATAATGTAGTAAATATTCTGTTTGATGCAGTGGCAATGCAACATTTGTCTCAACAACTACTCTTTAGAGAATGTCATCATTGACCCTAATTTCAATCACATAGTATCAAAGGTATTTCCTACCATTGAACTTTTAATTTTATCTGATGAATTCATCATATGCCTTTTTCTAGGGTTAATTTTTGTGATATAATTCTTCAACCACACATTATAACTCATTTTTATTTTTACTATATTGTTTATTTAGTATTTTTTTTCTTTCTTTGGGCCAATTGGAATTTAAAAGAGTGATGTTCGGTTTCAGTACTGTTCTCCATCTTGTTGAAAGTATAGTTCAGGAAGCACCTTCCGAGCAATTTACCGGGAAAAAAGGAATCACCTTCCTAGACGCTCAATATAGTTGTCGAATCGCTCTAGGTCTGGAAGGTCAATTTAATCTTTTTTTTTTTTTTTTTTAGTTTCAATAAATTTATTCTACTTTTTAATTTATTTATATTGTTTTGTTTTAACAAGTACCTCTTGATTTCTATAGGTTTGTTATATTTTATATTTATTTTTTTTGCTTTTGGTCATTGTATATTTATTTACGTTTTTTTTTTTCAATGAATACATTATAGTTTTCGTAATTACTATATCAATATACAAAACCTTATTATTCATGATTTGTAACTTTTTACATATTATATAATCATTTATAACTAATTTTATTTGGATAGTTGACATATATTCTTACAAGTACATCATAATTTCATAGGCTTATTATATTCTTTTTTTATTACCTTTTCTTCTGGTCATTATATATTTTTACAATTTTATTTATAAATAGAATATAATCTCTATATTTATTATTTATTTAATCAATATATATCACTTTATGCTTTTCAATACATATTTATACGCATTTGTATTTGTTTACTTTTCTTTTAATTTTAATATTTCTTCATTAATTTGATATATATAAATTTCATTTACTTTTAGCTACTTTTTACACTTCATTATTTATTGATTTCATTTTAAATTTATTTTTTTATGATTTTTTATTTCTCTAAATTTAACTTTATAGGTATTGTGTTTTGACCAAGTTTTATTTTATATTTTCCAATGTCTGAATTTATACGAACTTTAGTAAAGTATTATTTTATAACATTTAAATACTATTTTTTTTTCTTGTATTTAATATTTTGTTATTTTTATTCTTTATTTTTAAAATATTATGATTAAATTACTTAATTTGCATAAATTGAGATTTTTTACGTGCAAGGCACGTGCTTTTTACTAGTATAGATATATGTATAGATATATCTAAACCATTTAAATAAAACCACACCTCTATATATTCATATAGTGAATGAATATGTACATATACATACATATTTAACCCTTGAAAATTTATAATTAAATTTATTATAAATTTACAAAAATAACTAATAAAATAAATACACGGAACAATTCCTGAACGAAATCACGTGAACCAGAAAATTCACGGGACTCCGAATAAATAATATAAACTAAAATAAATAATCCGGGGTATAAAACTCAATCATTGGAACACCCAACAAGTCCGATCTTACCGAAACTCCAAGAATAGCTAATCACAAGCATCAATCCCAAATAAGTCTACTAACACGTATCACGTAGATATAACACTGAGAAAACAAGCAAGTGAACCCGCCTAAGCACATAAACAGAACAAGACACATAATAGTCTAATTACTACAGAAACGAAAACGTCGGACAAACAAAGTGTGTCGCTGCCCAGTCGAAGTACCAAATGTTGAACGTCAAAACGAAACCGCGTAGTTGACAATAAGAAAGTCCACGAAGTCATTAAGGAGAAATCGTAAAGTTATCTAGTTGACTCTAAACGTAAACGCAAAAAATTTACACGTACCGGACACCAAGAGTAACCAAGACGTCATGAACAAGTGACGTCACAATAAAAAATAAATTGAAAATAATTTCAGGAAAAAAGGAATATAACATGGAGTGTTACATACCCTTTACACATGACATTTATAAATATAAAATTTCTATATTACCCTTTTTTTGGTCTCGAGTGATTAACCCTTGTAGTTTTGATATAGTGCATATCACCCCATGTTGTTCTCTGAGACCCCAATATTTCAAAAAGTGTTCGTATTGCACTGGTTAATCCAGTCCAATCCGTTACTGTTCATATATATCTTAAAATACTTATATTAATAATATATCAATAATATATTATTTTAAAGTAAATCATAATATCTTATATGAATAATATATTTTTTAAAATTAAATTATAATATCTTATTTTACACTAAATAATTATTTATCTATACTAATTATAAAAGTATTAGTCATTTTTTAATATTTCTATACATTTATCAAATTTTAAAGTAGCAAAAAAATTACAACTAATGTGTATTATAATTTAAAGTGTAAAGGTTTCTTATTATTCTAATGCTTCTATTAATATGTAAAATACAAAAGGAATTGTAACCAACATAAAATTCTAAGCATTTTTTAATATATGTATATGTTTTAGTTTATTTTATTAAACCATAGAAGCATATAATAAAATATTTTATCATTTTTATTTAGGATTTAATGAGTTGTAAGTAACTTAATTTTGTTATTTTAAAATAAATATGTTGATAACATATTACCATTTCTCTAAAAATATTTAGGAATTAAAAAAGGGCATTATGAGCAATACGCACACTATTTGAAATATTGGGGTCCGAGAAAACAGTCGTTCGCGACCCTTTAAAAAAACCCAATTATACTAAAGGTATTTTGGAGATTTTACAACTCCGGTCACCGGAAAACGCCAAACAGGTGCAATACGCACACTACTTGAAATATTGGGGTCTCATAGAACAACATGAGTTATTATACGCATTATGTGAATACTACATGTTAATCTCTCGCAACCCTAACTAAAAAGAATAGGTAAATATCACAAACCTCCCCCGTACTTAGGCCTAATTATATAGGGTACCGCCAACATTTTTGAAATCCCACTAACCTCCTGTTACTCGGTGAAGTCTTGAAGTAGGTTGTGGCATGCTAGGGTGACATGGGAGGATGACACAGTGGTAGTTTTGGTAAATAAGTCCAACTTTGGAAGTCGGGCTTAAGAGTGTTGGAAAATTATGAGAATTTAATTGGAGATGCTCTATATCATAAAAAGATGTCCTGTCAAAGAAAATCCAGATTTGGAATTCGGGAACTTCGAAAAAGGCCATTTTGACTCCTCAAGCAGGGTTGATATTTGTTCTGGTCATAACAGTATTTGTGAATTCTGTATATATAGGGAAGGGTGGGTCCCTGACCCAAGTAGACATTCTACCACTTAGCAAGGCTATGGGTAAGCCTTGGAAAAGCTTGTTGGCATGTTTAGACATGGTTCGGTGGTACGGTTGGTGAGATGGCTCGGTAAAAACACGGTGGGCTGAGCTGGAGCACTCATGGCTTGGCAAGCTATGTGTGCATGCCCACGAGTGTGCCAACTTGCCTTTGGCAAGGTGATACCTTAGCTTGACATGCATGGGTCTGCATGAAATGCACTTGGCTTGGAAAGCTATGTGCACACCAAGCTTTGGCTAGGCCAACTTGCCCTTGGGGCAAGGTTGTGACACTAAGACAAACAATGGTTGGTGCAAGTTGGTTCAAGACATAGGCATGACGCGGTATGACCTATGTTCCAAGGCATTAACTGAACCAAGAGATAGGCGTGGCTAGATGCAGGCTCGATGGTGAAGGCATTGGTTCAAACTTGACAATGCTCTCAAGTGCGCGTAGGCTTGAGAGGAGCTGAGACATTGACATTGGCTCAGCAAATGCAAGCATTGTGCACTGATGACACATGGTGGTGCGACTTGGCTCAGAGACTTGGGTAAAAGCAAGGCTGGTCAAGGTCAAGGTGACTCAGACAATCAGTTAGGCAATTTGGTGACACTTAACTGACTCAAACCATCAAGAGACAAGGTGTCATTGCAGGAGCATGCCACAACATCCTCATAGTTAAGAGTGCAACTGTGTGACAAGTGTTGGCAGTCTTTAAATGATGTCAGCACTTAGCCTAGGTGGATGGGGCTGTCATCCACACAGATAGGCAGTTTTGTGTATTTGCCTATATAGGCACGTATGTATAGCATTTGTAGAGGCATCGAGTTTGAGAGAGAAATAGTGTTTGTGTGAATGTTGTAGTGTGGTCTGAGAGAGAATCCTTTGTACTATTTGAGTTTTAGTAAAAATGTTGGAAAACCATTGTTGTGGTTTTCTATAAATTGTGGGTGTTTCTATATTTACTCTTCATATATACATTGTCTGTGTGTTGAGTGTTTATCTTGGTGTATTCTCAGAGGCATCAAATGTGAGTGGCTAACTTGGTGTACAACCAAGGCCATCATAGGACAAGGTTTTTGGTGTTAAAAATTGACCCATGTGACACCTCCCTTCATATAATTGGAACATTGTTTCGGTCACAACTTTAAATGAATTTACTTAATTGTCCTGAATTAAAAACACATATTGATAGATCATTCTAGAACTTGGTAAAATGGCCATCTTACCCATTTGTTGGTTTAGGCGAGAGAGTGTATGGGGGCTTGTCATTTCACCTGACTATTAGATTTATGTAATTACCAGCTGATCACTGTTGATAAGGTAGCCTAATTTCCTAAGCGTTTGTTAATTGGTAAACTAAACCAAAAGAAGTCTCCGGAATAGCTGTAGAGAAGAACAAACACAGGGTTGCACTTTGAGGGGAAAAAATGAATATAAGGGTGTGTTTGGAAAGCGGTTTGGTTTTGGTTTTAGGTAGAAAACACTTAACAGAAAAGGAAAACAAGCATAGGGAAGTGAGGAAATGATTCATTGAATCAGTGGACATGAAGCCTTGCTTTTTTGTTACTATGAAAATTGTCCCAATACTTGGAAAAAGAAATTGATTATTCGGTTATCATATCTAGGGCTGTAAATGAGTTGAGTCGAGCTTTGAAGTGTTCGAGCTTGGCTTGGCTAATTCTGAGGAGAGCTCGAGCTCGATAAAAATATGAAAAACGGAGCTTGAGCTCGGCTCGATCAAAGCTTGATCGAGCTCGAGCGGCTCGGTAAGCCGTATGACTCTTGGCTCGACAAACCACTATAAAAGTGACTTATTAATTTTTTTTTACTAAATTAATTATAATTCATGACATTAATACTTGACATTAATTTATAGAAAGTACCCAAACATTTTTACTCCTCCTAAAGGAAAGAATATATTTATAGGCATAACACATCCCTAACTTTTACTAAACAAGCAATGTGGGACAAATTATTAAAGTAACCACACAAGTTGTTTAAGGAGAACAATACAACTCACATTTTTCAAATGTCAAAAGAAAGCTCTATTTATAAGCTTACCCATACAACTCTTATTCCTAAACTATCAATGTGAGACAAATTTCAAATTCTCATATCTAGTTATGAATGAAAGTGTAATTTAAAGTTTTAAAATACAACACTAGAATGCCAAAAAAAAAGTTTTCATTTCTTAGTTATCAGGAGGGAGATGATAGGCAAGATTAGGATATTTTTGTAGTTGAGACAACCAGAGAAGTAGGTGAGAAGGCCAAGAAGGAGAAACATGATAAAAAATTAAAAAAAAAGGTGTGAAAGCCAGTGTGATGCCTAATTTGAGGCCTAAAAGGGGTGCTAGCAATGTTAAAGGTGCTCAATGAATCTAGCATCTTGGAATATTAGGGGTTTACATCAACCCCTAAAACAAAATGAAGTTAAGAGAGTGGTTATGGATTGGAACATAATATATACTTTTTCGCAAAAGAATTTTTTTGAAACAAAATGAAGTTAAGAGAGTGGTTATGGATTGGAACATAATATATACTTTTTCGCAAAAGAATTATTTTTCGGAAAAAAAATTATATTTTGGAACATAATATATATATTTTTTAAAAAAAGTATTTTTCAGAAAAAATTCATATTTTGGAACATAATATATATTTTTCGCAAAAAATCATATTTTTGAACATAATATATATTTTTCACAAAAAAATTATTTTTTTGGAAAAAATTCATATTTTGGAACATAATATATACTTTTTCTCAAAAAGATTATTTTTCGGAAAAAAAATCATATTTGTGAACATAATATATAATTTTCGGAAAAAATTTATATTTTGAAACATAATATATACTATTTCGCAAAAAAATTATTTTTCAGAAAAAAATTCATATTTTGGAACATAATAAATACTTTTTTGGCAAAAAAAATATTTTTCTGAAAAAAAATCATATTTTGAAACATAATATATATTTTTAGCAAAAAAATTATCTTTTGGAAAAATTCAAATTTTGGAACAAAATATATATTTTTCGCAAAAAAAATCATATTTTTTGCAAAAAAATTATTTTTCGGAAAAAATCATATTTTGGAACATAATATATATTTTTCGCAAAAAAATCATATTTTGGAACATAATATATATACTTTTTCATAAAAAAAAATTCGGAAAAAAAATATATTTTGGAACATAATATATATTTTTCGGATAAAATTCATATTTTGGAACATAATATATACTTTTTCTTAAAAAAATTATTTTTCGGAAAAAAATCATATATTTGAACATAATATATATTTTTCGGAAAAAAAATCATATTTTGGAACATAATATATATTTTTTCGCAAAAAAAATATTTTTCGGAAAAAAATTCATATTTTGGAACATAATATGTATTTTTCGTAGAAAAATCGTATTTTGGAACATAATATATATTTTTCGCAAAAAATCATATTTTCTTAAATATATATATATTTTTTGAAATTTATAGTTTTTATGAAAAATATAATTTATTTTCGAAAAATAATTTTTTTAAGGGTTGATTTCACTAAACCCCTTTATATTATTAAGAGAGGGTAGTTTAGACATTTTAACTCTAAATGTGAGGAGGATGGGTCATAGTGATAAAATTGTATAGTATAGAGGGCAAAGAGGACACAGTAGAGGTTAATTGATTAAATTGAATGACATAGGGAATTTCTTAAAGTAAACCCTATAAATTATAATAAATTATGTTTCTCTCAACCATTCATATTTGAGTTATTGAGGTAGGTTTAATGTGTTGGGAAACATATTTAAGTGTTCAAAAAAGAAAGAAAAAAGGACACGAAAAAAAAAGGGTGTCGTGTAGGTGTAAGAGGAGCCCAATTTGTGTGTGTCTGGAGGATTGGGGTATGTATATATATGGGTGTATATATATATATATACACACCCACACACGCAGTGACAGATCTAGAGATTCGTGTTAGTGGGGGCTAAAAACATTTTTTTTAGATTTTTGAGGTATAAATGACATATATTTATTTCAGTGGGGTTTAAAACAAATTTTTAGTGGGAGCTTATTTGTAAAGAAATTTAAATTATGTGGTACTTAAGGTAAAAAAAAAATTCAGTGGGGACTATATACTAAATATCTAAAATTTTAGAATAAAACCTATAAAAAAAAAAAAAATAAAAAGTTTCAGGCCCCCACTGGGCATGAACTGAATCCGCCCTGCCCACACGCATCTTCTAATGTATATTTGCGTCTTGCAGCCAGGATCAACGTCAGGAGCATGCACTCCTTTAGCTTGATGGCACGGGATGAAATCTGAAGTAATTTGATCCCTGACTTGTTTGTTCACAAAACTGTTATACAATTATATACGGAAATTCCAATATGATTGCACAAAGAGAGCTATGTTATGTGATGTTGTATTTCAATGGAATGAAAATGGGCCTATCTTTCATTTATGTTACAATATATAAAAGAAAAGAAACTACAGTTTTCCCTCTTGATGGAGTCTATGGATTTTGTTATATGAAAATGGGCCTAGGATAGATGTGGGCTGTGTGAGAGTGAGAGCCCTAAATTTTATGCCATAGTGTTTCTATTCACTAGATGTCATTTGATGTCTCATATGTTATGTTAGAGGGTCTTGTCCTATATCCAAGTTAAATAAATGGGTAAGAAGATTTGTCAAGATTGACAGAGTGTCTGTATTCCCAGAGTATGGGGCACCCACCATAGTCTCCAAACGACTAAGTCTTTCACGCAGTGCTTCCATGGAGTCTCAACGAGGCTCTGATACCAACTGTCATAGGGTCAATTTTTCACATTGTAATTTTCGCCCTATGATGGTCTTGGTTGCACACCAAGTCATCCAATCCTCTCAATACTTAGCCAAATATGCACAGAATATGAATAACATACAACAAAGTAAAGACACACAACATTTATAGAGGCTCACACCTCTAACCTTTCACTATATAATCAAATAGTACAAAGGAACACCTATCTCTGTAAAGGAGTATACAAGACAACTCTATCTCTCAATATCTCTCTACAGAATCACCATTACGGCTATATAGACAAACTCTCAAAACTGTCTATACAACTTCTCTCCTAGGATCTGGGAGACAACCCCTCCCATAGGTGTGTTGGCATAACCAGCCTTGTGCCACATACAACAAGAGGTTACAACTACAAGCCATGTCAGCAAACTGCCCAACTTACCTATATCCTTAGATATGTTGTGCCACATATGATTCAATGTCTGAATGTCATATGACATATGTACTCCAGCACACTACCAAGCCATGCACAAGTATCACCAGTCTGGGCATGCTCTAAGCCACGCCCATGTCATGGCATGCATTCCGCCATGCCATGACAATGCCAAGTCGTGCATTGCTCCACGCCTTGCATTCTGAAGTCAACCATCTGTGGTGTCATGGCCTTGTCAAAGACAAGTTAGCATTGCCAAGGCTTGATATGTGTATGGCTTGCCAAGCCACGCACATTACATGTACTCCAGCACATGCCAAGTCAAGGCAATCCTTGCCCAATGGCAAGTTAGCACAATAGTGGGCAAGGTACACAAGGCTAACCAAGCCAAGCGTACACACAAGTGCCCACATTGTTATCAGCACCGCACCACCATCACGGACCCATGCCGTCAAGCCAAATGTTGTCAAACCATGTCCATGCATGTCCATAGGCCTCCCTATACATACCCTAGCTAAGGCTTGCCAAGGCCTTGTTTGGTTGTTGGCTGTCATCTTTTGTCAAGCTCACATACCCCCCTATATATGCAATATACACAAAAGCCACTCTGGCCAGAACAAATATCAACCATGTCTGAGGAGGAATAATGGATTTAATTAATAATTCTCACTAACCTCCTTTTGTAGATTCATGTCATTTGCCGTAAGGGTACTTCTTGACTTTTCTCTAACACTTAGATTATTTTCTGACTTCATCTTCTAATGTCACTCCAAGTGCCATCCAATGCCACTCTAAGTGTCATTCTCAACCCCCATTGCACATGGGTGCTGTCTTGGGGCCTTTGCCCATGTCACAAAGGCAAAGTCCCCACCCCAAGTCTTCAAGGGGCTAGCACCTATCTTCTATGATCGAAATGCTTACGCTATTATCCTAGCCCAGCCTGTCCAATGTAAAGCAATACAGTGACTCTTCCTTACTTGGGCCTACCAATAGATAGGTTTGGCAGTGTGGGATGGGAAGAGCTCTTTCCTTATTTTCTCGGGATTTGCTAAGATCAGGGTGGGTTTGGGAAAAGAGAAAAGAGAAAAGGTTGTACATTTTATGGATGTGAGATCTAGTTTGTGCAATTTCTATTTTTGCCATTAACAGTAAAGTATTGTGGTGGGGGCCGGTCTTGTTTGAAGTTAGTGGAAGAATAGTAATTAGGAAAAATGAAAAATTATATTGTGTTAGAATTCGGAACTAGACAAGTATTTTTGGACAAATAAAATTAAAAAAGTGGACAACTAATATGAGATAGAAGGAGTATATTTCTGTTAACATCATTCACTACACTAAGACACTTAGAACACAAGGTATAGTCACTATAATTTTTTGGATATTTTTTTGTCCACTAGTATTCCCACGAGGGAGTAATATGCAAAATCGAATAAGGATGGTTTTTATGTTGTTTTTAATATAAAATCAATTCAGGGAAAAAAAAAATCCTACTAGAGCCAAGATTGATCCCATTGTGGCCAAGCAAGGCACCAGATCACATGGCTTTGGTACCCTATTTTGACATAGACATGGCTCAATTTGGGCTAAAAAAAAAGAGAAATTAAATAGAATCACAGAAGAATTTTTTTTGGAAGAAACAAGAGCAAAGACATGCTCTTAGGCATCAAACAAAATGCAATTGGGACCTATAACACATGGGGGTAGTGTGCTTGAGCTTGTGCAGTGGAGCCAATTACCTAAGGTTGAGATACTCTTTTGCAATTTGTTGCTTGGAGGCACACTTTGGTTTGTGGCAACCTGTACATTCTACCGATAACCTCAAATTTAATGGTTAACTTTATTTACATCCCCTGAGGTTTGCTTTAATTTCAATCACGCCCCCTCAGGTTTGAATATCTTCAATTACACCCCTCAGGTTTGATATTCTCATCACTTACACCCCCTTAACGATGACATCATCCTAACCTTTTTTGTAAATACCTAAATTAGTCTCAATGTAAACCCTAGAGTTATTTGGAAACAAAGATATGTAATTGTAAAATGTGATAATGAATCGACATATTAGATAGTCATTGTGTTTTTATTAGTAGTATATAGATAGATAGATAAATATATACAGATTTCTGTATTTTAAGTTATATTATTTTTCCTTGCCGAAATATATTTGTCTTATATCTTTACTCTATATCTTATGAAATATCCATTAGAGTTACATTTCAATTAATGTATATTAATTAATTAATTCTTTTTTAAAAAATATGAAAATATTTATAACCCCTTGTCTTATATCTTTACTCTATATCTTTTGAAATATTTACTAGAGTTACACTTAAAGTAATGCATATTAATTAATTATTATTATTTTTTAAAAGTATTGAAATATTTCCAACCCCTTTTCTTTTACTCTATATTGTTTTGACATACTCCTTAGAGTTGCACTTCAACTAATACATATTAATTCATTAATTTTTATTTTGAAAAAAATATTTGGAAATATTCTCGACCCCTCACATTTTAGAATAGTTGTGTAAGGGTTCAAGTTTAATTGGATTTAGATATAGTTTCCATACAAGATGAACACATAAATAATGATGTTGATGATTTTATTGCTTTTGATGACTTACAAAAGTGTAGAAAGAGAAAAGGAAAAGAAACATAATGGAACTTGAGAACACTCTATTTCTCTCTAGAAATTTCTCTTTTAAGTCTCCAAAAAGTCCTTCTCAATGAGACCTTGAGCCCCTATTTATAGACTCCGGCTCATGCATAAGTTAGTGTCATGTCAGCACTAATCCGCGCAGATTATTAGGAATGTTAAAAATGTAAATTTCTATATTTTGAGAGAAGTTAGTTATTTTTTCTCTCCTCTTCCGCTTAACTTTGGGTGGATTGAAAAGTATGAAAGAGGAAGGGATGCTTCATCCCTCTTTGTCTCCTTCCTCTCTTCTCTTCCCTCTAATCACACAAAATAATTGCTCTAACCTCCCCCTTATCCCTCCCTCCTCAATCCATCCCTCCAACAAAACATAACATTATATTGGTGTGTAGTGAAATAATTAATGAATCAGAATATGTGAATTTATTTTTACATATAAGGCCCAAAATTAAGGATTACTAAACTTTTTTACAATTCTATATAATTGATTTTTAATTTTCCGTTGAGTACTTTTAACCATTCTAAAGAACCTAGTGAGTTATTTATGAAGTTTAAGCCGTTGCAACTATTAAACTGACTTATTTATTTTTATTGGATAAAAAAATGAAAATAAGTTTAAGTTTAAACTTAAAAATAAATAAAAGGATAATATCATATGGGCTGATGTGATGGGCATCAGGGGCAAAAGCCCAAACCCAAACAGAAAGGAGAATCTGGAGAGAGCTGCCCCGTACAATTTACATAAACAAAAGCAAATGGGCCTACTGTGTTTTACTCTTTCCTCTTCCACTATGTATGATGATGTATGTTCTCTTTTTATTCATTTTCCTTTTCTATTTGTTCTTCTCTATTTTATCGCCTTTTCTACATATTATAATATCATTATTGTTCTTGTTTTATTTTTTAATACTGCACCCAAATTGAAAATTTGCCTCTGCCCTCTAAGTACTTTTTATTTAGAAGAAAAAGTTAAATTTTTTGAATTCATACCTTGTATTAAAGCGAAGACAATTCAAAGTCAGAACATATATGTTTTGACAAAATTGCCGAGGGTTCAAAGAAGTGAAAGTGGAATTAATCATTTTAAATTACTATTCATCTTCGATAACAGAATATTAAAGATCATAAAATTTCTCAAGGACATATTAATTTAAAAAGACATAGGATTATACTATTACGAACATTACTTGTCATTTTTAACTTGGTAGGCAACATCCATACATAAACCTCACTCTTTCAATTAGACTCAAACAATTTTACTCTCTCCGTAAGAAGCGTGGATCTTAATAAATTCCTCAAATATACATATAAATATAACTTGCATTACCACTATTAACACGTACACTACTATATTTAGCACATTACTAATAATTCGAATGAGATTAACACAAAACTACTATAAACTGCAGATATCCTCTTTAACCACACCTCACCGCACACTAGGATTATTGATCTCGGAAAACACAACACCAACCGAGGACCCATCAGTCGTAAAACTAATCCCACCATCGCTCGTCATCGTCATGCTGCTGCTGCTGGACCCCATCGCCCCAACTTGACGGTTGCGATCAGTTTTCTCAAATCGCACCTGATCAGCTCCATCAATCTTAGTTCCCACGTCCTCGCTGGCTTGCAATTGCATTGCAAACTCCAACGTCCACACTATTTCATTCATTGGCGGCCGTTTAATTCCCTCATCATGCAAACAACTCACCGCTATCTCCGCAAACCTCTTCAAACACTCCGTCCCAATCTGTCCCTTCAAATGTGGATCAACGATCTGACCAAACGTACCATTCTGGTAACATTTGCGAGCCCATCCAGCTAAACTTATTTGGTCCATCTCCAACAATTTACCCACCGGTGGTCTACCACACAATACCTCAAACAACACCACACCAAAAGAGTACACGTCAGACTTTTCCGTCAATTGCTGACGTCGAAAATATTCGGGATCTAAATACCCGAAACTGCCCTTCACCACTGTACTGATATGGGCGTTGGAAATGTCCGTGGAGTGTACTTTGGATAGTCCGAAATCCGCAACCTTGGCGACCCATTTATCATCCAGTAATATATTTGTGGTCTTCACATCACGATGGATGACTCTGTGCTTCGCACCTGCATGGAGGTAATGCAACCCTTTTGCAGAACCGATGCAGATCTGGAGCCGTTGATTCCATGATAGCGGAGGATTATCAGAATCGTATAGATGGTCCCGTAGAGTCCCACGAGACATATAATCATACACAAGTATCATTTCTTTCTCATCGTTGCAATAGCCAATCAGAGACACGAGATGTTCATGACGGAGTTGAGATAGCATTTCGATCTCGGTCATGAACTCGTGGACCCCTTGTTGCGATCCCTGTTTTAGCCGTTTGATCGCCACCAGAGTGGTCCCATCATCTATGAAACCTTTGTACACGTCACCAAATCCTCCACGTCCGATTATCAAATCACCGTGAAACTCATAAGTGGCCGTTTTGATTTCAGCAAAAGAAAATCGATGGCACAGCTGAGATGGTAGAAGTGGGCCCCCCATTTTACTGGAACCCAATTCCTCCACCCTTCTCCGCTGTCGCCGGAAAATCAAAAACCCAAAAACAGAGACAGCCAGTGCACCAAAAACACCGCCGACCACGGCGGCGTATAAATTAATTCTCTGTTTTTGGGGTTTTCTCAGTGGGGGCACCGGTGAAGCCGGCGCCGGAATTGGGTCGGGGTTGGGTCCGGCGAGATTGCCGGAATAGTCACTGATTTTGAAAACCTCAATTCCATTCAAAATGGCATCGGAGTAAACGGTCATCGAATCCGGATTCGGATGCAGAGCAATAGACAGATTCTGTTTCTTCTCCGTTCCTTTTCCCGCCATCATCACCGCAAAATCAACTTTAACCGGAACTTGATTTCTTCCAGCCCACACGATCACATCAAATTGATTCAAAGCCGTCTGATTCGCTATATATATAGTAAATTCTCTATCACTCTGTTTCGTCACCTGTTTCTGAAGCTCACAGAAATGGAGTCTCACCAGGTACGTAAAACCCGAGTCCACACCCAAATTCCAAGTGAGATTGTAGTTTTTGTTCACCGTCTTGTTGGTCCCCATCGACCTCGCCGTCCAATATATCTTCACCGGGGCTGTATAATTCGGCACTTTGTCGAAAATGGGTTCAAACGTTTTGTTCACCGGAACAGCTCCATTGTTATTAACATAATCATCATCCGTAACCCATCTCCGGAACATCCCTGTGTCGTCACCCAGCGACACGAGTCTCCCGCCGACGTTCAATCGGTGGACAGTTTCGAGAGCGGTGTTGTTCTCAATTCTAATAGGTTGCTCGCGGTGGCCGATGAAAAGGATGTCGTTTTGTGATTCGGGTGAGGTGTAGTAGAGATTGGTGGGCATGGAGACGATTTCGATGCCGTTGATGAACGCGTATGAATTTGGCGGGAATGGTGAGGGAGTGAAGGTGATGTTGAGGGTTTGATCGGGACCATTGTCCAATCCGATGCAGAATTCTGAGATTAAATAGTCGGAGTTGAGGTATGCTGATGTCAGGGCGGCGCTGAAGTTGCGGAGGAGGATGAAGCCGTTGGTGGTGACGGAGAAGAAGGCGTTGGCGGGGTTGAAGTTGGGGTACTGAGAAGGGTAGAAGTGGAAACGGATGAATTTTTGGCCGGGGGAGAGCGGGAAGACGTAGGTGAAATTAGATGATGATATGCGAGCTGTTAAGTATGGGACGGGGCTGATTTG
Organism: Cornus suecica; assembly: GCA_963922005.1. NCBI lineage: Eukaryota > Viridiplantae > Streptophyta > Magnoliopsida > Cornales > Cornaceae > Cornus > Cornus suecica. The sequence goes on along the minus strand of OY998247.1, from coordinate 44,235,706 downwards.
GGAGGATTGTTTTTCTGCTGACGTGGATAGTGATGGATTGTGGTTCTGGTCGAGAAGAGTGACGTAGTTGGTGGCGGTGGTGGTGTCGGCGAGCCATTGGCCACGGTCCTGGGTGGTGGCGTTGGCGGGGGAGCCGCAGTCGAGGGCTATGTTTTCAGTGGGGTTGTAAAGAGGTTGTGAGTTGGAGAGAATGGGGATGGGGGAGGTGATGATGAGCAGGAAGAGTATTGTTGTGGTGGTGGTGATGTTCATTGCAATTTGGAGAGATTGAATGGAATTTCGAGTTTATACGGATTATGTGAGAAAGCGACTTGAATAGATGGTGAATATATATATATATATATATATTTTTGTGATTTTATGAGAGTCAATTGCTTCCACTCATGTCCATGTAAATTCGTCCCGAGTTTAGACTGAAAATGGGAAAGGAAGGCTATGGAAAAAGCTTGAAAGGTCACTTTATACATGAAAATGTGAAGGATTATTTGCGAAAAATCCTATTAATTTCATACTGGTGCGAAAAATCCTAATTATTACGAAATATGTGTATAAATCTACTATGCTAAAAAAATGTGAAACTTACTCCCAAAACTATATAAAATTCTTAAAATATCCTTTATAACCTAATAAAAATAATAATAAATAATCTATAATAAATAATTAAAAAAATGATTAAAAAAGTTTTTCAAAAATATACTTTTTTTTCCAATTTTTAAAATATTTTTTAAAGTAATTATTTTGTTGATTATTTTTCTTAAATATATTTTTTATAAATATATTTTCTATTTTTTTTTAATTTTATTATATATATATATTTAAAAAAAAAATAAGCTGGATTGATTTTTTAATCAAAATGTTATATAAATATAAATATATATTTTAAAAAAATAGTCTTCTTTTTTTTTCAAAATAATTTTAATATTTTTGAAAAAAAATGTAATTATTTTATTGATTATTTTCTTAAATATATTTTCCGTTTTTTTTTTTGTAATTTTATTTTAAAATAACTTATTTTAAGGGTATTTTAGACAATTCATATCAAAATAGAGGCAAAACACACATATTTTTTAATAATAGAATGTAAAAGAATACGCACATGATTAAAAAGTTAAAGCTTGATTTTGTTACTGGTCTGGTCATTTATTTTATCCTTAATTTAAAGTTTAATTTTAATTGTTTGAATAGTAGATAAATGAATGTTAATTGAATGGTATCTGAAGCTATGGAATTATGGTGCAACTTTATTTGCAGATTGAGAAATGTGGTGGGGCCGGGTAGAAAGTTGTGAAGATGGTAGAGAGTACTGGAGCAAAGATTCGGGACGACTTGCAGATTTTTCTACCAAAAAGAACAATATTGGGATGACCATGCAATGCATGCTAGCCTTTGACAGCCCTGTGGAACTTTAGTCCACATCATATTTGGACCACATCATATATATATTCGTTTTATATACGTATATCAAAGAAAAATTTCCAGAGTTTCAGTATTGTTTGGTCATGGGTGTGGAATTCTGAGTCTGACTGCTACTTGAAAAAAAAGAAAAGAAAGAAAAAGAAAAGGAGAAATAATATCTCTCAATAATTGTAATTATCCCCCTTTGTTACGCTGTAACGTGTCATGCAATGTGGTAGGCGATGGGAAATGAAAGCACTAAAACACCTTTTAATGTGATGAGGTTGATCACAAGGGTACGAGCACTCCCAACCATAATACATTGTTACGATATTAGTTTCGGTCGTGGTAACAATGTAATGGACTTGGATAATATCGATTTTAAAAATGAGTACTGGAGTTGTGTAACGGTATCATCACCTTCCAAAAATATTATGAACAGGTAGGGGTCCCAAAAATATTATGAACAGGTAGGGCTGACCTTAAAATTCAAAAAATACGTAGAAGTCCTAGGCAAGATTCACTGTGAGGCTCCTTATATATAAGGCTTTGCGCGTTTAAATATTATAAATGTAATTTTTTTTAAAAAAAATACATTAAATATATTAATATTGAGAAAATTAAAAACAACCTCCATGTTGATGTTGTCATGAAAAATTGTTGTAGTATAAGTGCGGCAGTTGTAAAAAATAATCGCTATGCGAGTGCGGCAATCTCGAGAGCTCTAAGTGTAGTCTCTAAACATTGTGCGAGAGCGACAAGAATCTTCTAGTCATAATCAGAATAATACGTTAATTTGGATTAGATTTTAGTTTCATTGGGTTGAAAATTTTGAAAATATATTTTTTTCGAGTCTATAGTAATAGTAAGTGAAATATATTTTTTTTGAGTCCCAAATTGGGAAATTAGATTAGGATTTAGTACGAATTAAACCGTTAAACATATTAATTTTTATATGGACCTCTAAAAAAATAATTTTTTTTTTAGAAAAATTGAGGCCCTATATTGTGTAATTACATTAGTTTTTGTTTTGAAATAGGCTGAAAAACTAATTATTTTTTTTAGGAATTATAAAACTATTAAAAAAAAATTCAAAAACATACAAAACCCCTGGGGCTGGAGGCACTAGGCGACGCCTAGGTTGCCTTACCCCAGGACCATACGACCAACCATGCTGTCAACTAGTAGGACCATTTTTATTATTATTTGAATTTGTATAGGTGATCTCTCCACAATCTTTAGTGAGCATATAGGCCAATTCAGTAATTATGTTCCTCACTCTGTTCCAAATTATTTGTTCAAGTCCGACTTTTCAATATATTTTTATGTTATTTTGTGTTTTCAATTTTGTCATTTGATAATATAGTATAGTTGTGGTTTTTTGTGGGACCCATTGTATTTTGAAGTTAATGAAGATAGATTATTTAGGAAAGTATAAGATCAAATTGTATTGTGATTTAAAACTTACAAGTATTTTGTGACAAGTAAAATTGAGAAAATGGACAACTAATATGGAAAATAGAAACTTCATCGATGTTCAGATCACAGTCCACAATCAGTTACTTGATATGTGCATCAATGTGGATTTACACAATCCAATATAGTTGGTGAAATTCAAATAATAATAAAAATCTAGAGAAGAAGAGGCATAATAGAGCTAGAGAATCAGATACATATAGATACATATAGTTGAAAATATGAAGAATGTTAAACCATCAATACAATCAGCAACAGAATGTATCTGATACTCAAATTAATACACCATAAATACTACTACAACACACAAATCAAAACGCGTCCCAAACAAGCCCTAAGAAAGCCAAGTGTTTGCTTCCTAGATATGGCTTACGCGACACATCTGATAAGGTTTGCACCTATTATTAACCTTACCATTAGCACCAGGAAGGCAACTTCCATATGTTCGGTCACAGTTGGCCTCTGCAGCTGCAGCTGGATTAAGACTCCGTGTAGTCGTCCTTCCCCCCTTCGCCGCCATTACCCTTCTACTTATTTCAGAAACCATTGGAAGCTCCAGCTCTTCATCCACGCCACATTCGCCAATGGTGCCATTGCAGGACTGTGACTTGAAGTTTGTTAGATATTGATTAAAATAAATAAATATAAAAAAACCAAGGAAGAAAAGTCAAATAAGGAGACAAAATGCATTTCACATGTTTATGCATGGGGTTGGCACTTTGTTTGATGGGATTGGTAAAAGATTGAAGCAAAATTGAGAAGCTTCAATGTTGGTGGGCTCCTAACACAGATGAAGAAGCAAAAAGAGAATTTGCTATATTTTGGGTTGTCAAAGCCGTGTGAGAGAGGTGTTGTGAAGGTTATAAATAAGGTCTTGGTTTCTTCATTGAAGATACACTAAAAACTTGTAATCCCAAAGAGAGAAAAAGTTTTAGAGTTAAGCTTTGTGAGGGAGAGAATTTTGTAGGAAAATTCTCTTGGGCTTGTATTTGTTCTTGTGGGTGTTTTTGGGATGAGAGAAAATTACTGAAAGTGTGGTTGTAACAATTTTCCACATAGTGAATTTTTCTCTGGTTGTTTTTGACAACGACAGTGATTTTTATCCGGTTTGGAGTTTTCCACTATAAATCTTTGTATTGTATTTTTCTATTTTTCTGTTATTTGATATTCTGCAAAGGAGGATCCTGGGATAGGGAATTTATGATTGTCTAAATAATCCAAATTTCCTAACAAAGTTGAGGCTCTTCTTATGGGAGATAGATATAGTTCCACATATAATTGTGCTCAGTATTATCACAATGAATGCTGGTGAACACAATTTCTTCATAGATAGTAATTCCAATTCACCACTCCTTTGTGCTAGAGTTGAGAAAATTTATTTTATGATTGAAATATCAGTTTTGGATATCAAATGAATGGTCCTTGATCATTTGTGGCTATAATTATTGGTATCCTTTGTCAAATATGGCTTCCCTCTTTCTTTTCTTTTCAATTTTGTTGTTACTCTAAAATGTCCTTTTGTGTACCCTAGTTTTCTGAAAACTGATTGAAATACACTTCTTGTATAGTTTTATGATTGTCATTTTTTAAAAATAAAATTATGTTTTCAAAATTACAAACCAAGCGCATGCCATTCCTCTCTTTCCTTTTGTTCCATTAATTCAAATGACCGTAACATTTGACAATCTTCGCAAATGAATTTTTCTTAAGTGAATAAAAAAGAATGACAGGTTGTATAACATATATGGTGACCAAACAGTCCCAAGATAGCACAATAAATCACATTAAACTATTTAAACAGTGTATCTCGTGCATCATATTGCAACACACTAGCTGAACATTACATCAATTATGTCACAACTACACTACTGACTGCTGAGGCACTTCTTCTTCCACACTTGTCTTGAAAGTTAACCTGATATAATTTCGACTGCAATTATAGTAAATAGAGATGCAAATATGTCAACATTCAATATAGCGTGATTGAAACATGTGTTAGTTCCATATCCCAGCTGTTGTATACTAACAACCATCAACATGCAACTGTCAACAAAAGCTGCCACCAACCATTGCCGTATACTCCAACAGTCTCCCATGCGCATGCGGAGGATAGGATAAGACCAAATCACGCATGGCCATCCAATGTCAAGATTGGTTGCGCATGAAACGCAGCCCACGCCTGCTGTTGAAGATTTTGTATGTACATGATATCATTCAGCTATATATATCAGTGTATGTTGTTGTAAGCAGTGTAAGAAGCACAACATAAGCTACAACTGTAAGAGTGTAAAGATACACGAGTGTTGTAAGAGAGAACCACAGAGAGTGTCTGTGAGGTTGAGAGAGAGAGTTTCATACCCGATTTTGATTCAAACCGAAGCTAGTAAAACCTCTCAAAGTGGACGTACCCATATTTTTGGGGAACCACTATATATCTGGTGTCCACTGTGTGTGTGTGTTTGCATTTGAGCTTGTTTCGACCCAACAAAGTGGTATCAGAGCCATTAAAGCTCAAACACAGTCGAAACTTCAAGCTCTATTTCGCACCGGTCCAGTGATCAAATCACCACACCACACCTGTTTTCGGACGACCCATCACCCAAGGAATAATTTCCCGTCGACCGCCGCCGCAACCGCCGCCGCACGCGCCTCCACGCGCGGCCTGAAGACCGGCGCGTCAAGATCCTCGGTGTCACGCGCCTCACGCGTCGTCTACCTCCAGCGCGCGTGAGACCCACGCGCACCACGCGCCAGACGCGCCTCCAGCAGCCGCCGCGCGTGAGGACCACGCGCCTCACGCGCTGACACGTCATCCCTGACGTCATCTTCACTGACACGTCACTGCTGACATCAGCAGTGCCACGTGCCACCCTCAGACCCTGCCACGTGTCAGCCAGCCAGCAGCCACGTCACCTGCCACGTGTCACCGCTGACACCTTGCCACGTGTACTACCACGTGTCACCCTCTGCTGCCGCCACGTCATCACCAAGTTTGCAAAATTACAGTTTTGCCCCTCGACATTGTTTTGACTATTCCGGACTCATCGTAACTCGGAATTGAGCCCAGTCAGAGGCGATCTTAAGGTTTTCGACCGTTCCGGACACAACGGTGCCCTCCGTTTCATGTGATTCCACTCCGAATATATCAAACAAGCCAGGAGGGCTTAAAAATTCCGTTTCGATGGAAGATTCAGGATCCGGAACGATGATTAGATTGACCGCAGCCAACTATTCGTTGTGGAAGTAAAAGATGGAGGATCTTTTGTATATTAAAGATCTGTGGAAGCCGATCAAAAGGACCGACGATGCACCTGATGGCAAACCGAAGGACATGACCGACGTAGACCGGACAGTCCTCAACCGAAAGTGTGCCGCCCAAATCAGACAATGGATCGACAAAAGCATTTACCAAAATTTTGCCAACGACAATGATGCTTATGCTCTTTGGAAAAAACTGGAGAAGATGTACGCACGAAAGACATCTCAGAACAAGGTAAATCTTTTGAGCCGTATGGTGAATCTTAAATACAAAGACGGCAAAAGTGTGTCAGAACACATGAGCGAATTCCAGGGGCTGTTGGATCAATTCAACTCGATGAAAATGACTATTGAAGATGAGATGCAGGCAGTATTTCTATTACACTCACTTCCGAAAAGTTGGGATACGCTAGTTGTCTCTGTAAGCAACTCAGCTCCAGACGGAATAATCAATATGGAAATGGCGAAAGACAGAATGCTGAATGAGGAAGCAAGAAGAAATGAAGAAGGATATCATCCGGAGTCAGAAGCTCTTGTCACTGAAAGACGAGAAAGAAAAGAATGGCGCGGTAGAAGCAAAAGCAGAAACCATCGCAATCAGCCACAGCATCGTGGGCGATCAAAGTCTACTTTCAGAAGAGACAAAACTTGTCATCACTGTGGCAAGCCAGGCCATTTTATCAGAGAATGCAGGAAGCTTAAAGCCGAACAGTCTGGACAACAGACCAGAAATAGAGGTGAAGAAAGTACCTCAGAAGCAGCAGCAACAGCCGGAGAAGGGCTCGTCATCGTTCAAGATGATGAGTGTGTCAACTTCACATCCGAAGATTCTACCTGGGTTATTGACTCAGGTGCTTCCTGTCACATCACTTCGAGGAAGGATATGTTCACATCCTACACCAGTGGTGACTTCGGACTTATGAAGATGGGAAACCAAGGAGCATCCAAAATGACCGGCAGAGGCGATATTCTTTTGGAAAGCAGCAATGGATGCAAACTACTCCTCAAAGATGTGAGACATGTTCCAGATATTCGTCTCAACCTGATCTCCACCGGCAAGCTCGATGATGAAGGCTACAACAGTCATTTTGGTGATGGCAAGTGGAAGCTCACCAAATGCAATCTTGTGGTGGCCAGAGGAAAGAAGACCAGCTCACTCTACACAACGCAAGCAAAATTGTGCAGAGTCGAGGTGAATACAATGGAAAAAGAAATCCCCACCGAGTTATGGCACAAAAGACTCGGTCATATGAGTGAGAAAGGACTCAAGGTTCTTGCCAGAAAAGAACTCTTACCTGGAATGAAAGGTACTCCATTACACACCTGTGTCGACTGCATCATGGGGAAACAGCACAGAGTTGCATTCCGCAGTTCCCCTCCATCTAGAAGACCAAACATTCTAGATCTCGTACACACGGATGTTTGCACCATGCAAACCAGAACTCATGGAGGTGCCCTCTATTTTGTCACATTCATTGATGATCATTCCAGGAAATTATGGACCTTTGCCTTGAAAACTAAAGACCAGGTGCTGGAAGTGTTCAAGGAGTTTCATGTAAAGGTGGAAAGAGAAACTGGAAAAGGCTGAAGTGCGTACGTGCAGACAATGGTGGCGAGTACAGAGGACCATTCGAGGAGTATTACAGACGCTTCGGCATCAGACTCGAAAAATCAGTGCCGAAAACTCCTCAACATAACGGCCTTGCAGAAAGAATGAACAGAACCATCTGCGAAAGGATCCGGTGCATGTTATCTAATGCCAAGTTGTCAACTCCGTTCTGGGGTGAAGCAATGAGAACAGCGGTTGACTTAATCAACCTATCTCCCTCCGTTCCATTAAACTGTGATGTTCCAGAGAAAGTATGGAGAGGGAAAGATGTTTCCTACAAACACTTGAAGGTGTTTGGCTGCAGAGCATTTGTCCACATCCCCAGAGATGAAAGATCCAAGCTTGATGGAAAGGCCAAACAGTGTATCTTCCTGGGATATGCCCATGAAGAGTTTGGTTACAGACTCTGGGATCCTATCAACAAGAAGGTCATCAGAAGCAGAGATGTGATATTTTTCGAAGATCAGACCATTGAAGATCTTGAAAAACAGAAGAAATCAGACTCACCTGAAGAGTTACCAGCTAATCTAGACCCGGTTCCCTCACCGAGAGCACAAAATGATGGGGGAGCTATTCAAGGAGATCCAGCTGATGACGGTGCAGAACCAGAACCAGTTGCAGAAGAAAATCCGGTTGATCCTCAAACAAGAAGATCTTCCAGAGAGCGACAACCGAACCGCAAATATTCCTCCGCAGAGTATGTGATGCTTAGTGACGAGGGAGAACCAGAGAGCTATCAGGAAGCTGTTGAAGATAGTAAAAATGCGGAGTGGATGAAATCCATGCAGGAAGAGATGAAATCACTGTATGAGAACCACACATATGACTTAGTCAAGTTACCGCAGGGAAGGAAAGCTCTCAGGAACAAATGGGTATTCAAACTGAAGTCTGAAGAAAATAATCCACAACCAAGGTACAAGGCAAGACTGGTTGTGAAGGGATTCGGTCAGAAGAAGGGCATTGATTTTGAAAAAATATTTTCACCTGTAGTGAAAATGTCCTCCATCCGAGTTGTTCTTGGCTTGGCAGCCAGCTTGAACCTAGAGATCGAACAACTGGATGTAAAGACCGCATTTTTACATGGTGATCTGGATGAAGAAATCTACATGGAGCAACCTGAAGGATTCAGAACCAGAGGAAAAGAAAATCTTGTGTGCAGATTGAAGAAGAGTCTCTATGGGCTCAAACAAGCACCAAGACAGTGGTACAAAAAGTTTGATTCATTCATGGACCAGAATGGGTACAATAGAACTACTGCAGATCATTGTGTATTTGTTAAGAAATTTCCTGATGGAGATTTTATCATCCTCTTGCTATATGTCGATGATATGTTGATCGTTGGCCATGACAGCAGCAAGATCAACAAATTGAAGAAGGAACTGAGCCAGTCATTTGCTATGAAGGAGTTGGGACCGGCAAAACAAATCTTGGGAATGCAGATCTCTCGAGACAGACTGAAACACAAGCTCTGGTTATCTCAAGAAAGGTATATCGGCAAAGTTCTTGAAAGGTTCAACATGAGCAAAACAAAACCAGTCAGTGCTCCACTTGCAAGCCACTTCAAGTTGAATATGAAGCAGTGTCCTTCAAGTGAGACAGAAAAAGCAGAAATGAAGAAAGTGCCTTATGCTTCAGCAGTTGGCAGTTTAATGTACGCCATGGTATGCACGAGGCCTGATATTGCTCATGCAGTTGGAGTTGTCAGTCGGTATCTGTCAAATCCTGGAAAGGACCATTGGGCAGCAGTAAAATGGATCCTCAGGTATCTTAGAGGAACTACCAATATTTGTTTATGCTTTGGTAGTGGCGAACCTTTATTGGAAGGTTGCACAGACGCAGACATGGCCGGAGACAGTGACTCCAGAAAATCCACATCCGGATACCTAATCACTTTTGCAGGGGGAGCAGTTTCATGGCAATCCCGATTACAAAAGTGTGTTGCCTTATCCACCACAGAAGCTGAATACATTGCAGTAACAGTAGGATGCAAAGAGCTCTTGTGGATGAAGAAGTTTCTTCAAGAACTGGGACAAGAGCAGGAAAAGTATGTCATATACTGTGACAGTCAGAGTGCTATTCATCTTAGCAAGAATTCAACCTTCCACTCAAGGTCCAAGCACATAGACGTCAGGTATCACTGGATCCGTGACGTGCTCGAAGACAAACTTCTACAGCTAGAGAAGATTCACACAGACGATAATGGATCAGATATGATGACCAAGAGCCTGTCCAGAGAAAAGCTAGAGGTTTGCAAAGAAGAAGCTGGGTTAACACCAGCTCCAAATTGGCAGTGAGGGGGAGATCAGTTGAAGACGTTCTCCTCTGATTGATATGGAAGGGGGATAATTGTTAGTTCCATATCCCAGCTGTTGTATACTATCAACCATCCACATGCAACTGTCAACAAAAGCTGTCACCAACCATTGCCGTATACTCCAACAGCCGCCCATGCGCATGCGGAGGATAGGATAAGACCAAATCAGGCATGGCCATCCAATGTCAAGATTGGCTGCGCATGAAACGCAGCCCACGCCTGCTGTTGAAGATTTTGTATGTACATGATATCATTCAGCTATATATATCAGTGTATGTTGTTGTAAGCAGTGTAAGAAGCACAACATAAGCTACAACTGTAAGAGTGTAAAGATACACGAGTGTTGTAAGAGAGAACCACATAGAGTGTCTGTGAGGTTGAGAGAGAGAGTTTCATACCCGGTTTTGATTCAAACCGAAGCTAGTAAAACCTCTCAAAGTGGACGTACCCATATTTTTGGGGAACCACTATATATCTGGTGTCCACTGTGTGTGTGTGTTTGCATTTGAGCTTGTTTCGACCCAACAACATGAACATGACCATCACTAGCTACAATCGGCAGAGAAAAAAAAATACATAACAACCTGGTCTAAAAAAAGACAAGTTATTTAAAAGTGTTTAATTTGATACAATACAATACATATAGTTACTGCATCACCACCAGTCAAGCAGAGCTTTTGCATATTCTGCGACTAGCTAGGAATGGCCTAGGCGACACCTCTGAATAGACTGGCACCTATTGTTGACTTCTCCGTTGCCACCAGGAAGACAACTTACATAGCTTCTATCACAGTTGGCGCCAACGGCACTACCTGAATTTAAGGTATTTGGAGTCACTTCTCCCTCAATCCCAGAGAGTAGTCTTCTACTTAATTCGGGATCCATCGGAAGCAACAGCTCTTCGTCCACGCCACATTCGCCAACGGTGCCATTGTTGGACTGTGAGTTGATGAAATTGAACATGCTCTTCTTATAAGAGATAGCTTCACATACATTAATTGTGCTCATTATTAACACAAGCAATGCTAGTGACAAGCCTTTCTTCACAAGCACAATTAATGTATGCACTTGGGCAAATACTAGTTAGGCTCTAGGCATGGTTGGCAATCACGGTTTCGGTTGCCGTAACGGTAACAATAGCGGTATAATGATATCGGACTTTTATCGGCTTTACGTAACGGTTTCGGTTGCCGCAAACATGAATATTTTTTTATCTTGCACAAAAGGACCAAAACTTATCGACCAACTAAAAAAAAAATGTTAGTATTTTTTAGTACTTCCTTTTAGATGTTTTAGGATAATTTAATTCAAATAAGGACCAAACAACCTTATTTGGGAAGACTTGAATCCACATGAATTGTATACCATTTCAATACCATTACTATTATTATCATTTTATTATTATAGTTTTAAAAATTCCATCAAAAAACATATACACATGTTTTTACTATATAAATTTGTGCACGTCTTTTTTTGGTTCAAGTAAAAAGTGTGAAGAATTGCAAGAGTCTGGTGAAGAATTAATAATGTGAAGAGTTTAGTTTTGTCCCACACTGTGTGATACACAATTATACACTTAGTAATATAGTCACTTACACATATACACATGACACATGTCTCCCACCGACTCATGCTCCTCTCAGCGAACCGGCTAGTTCAAGTGTGAATTAGGTGTCCCACCGGTATACCGGACTGAACCGGTACCGGTTCAGTCCAAACCCATTACAAACTGGCCGGTTTTTCCAACTATGGCTCTAGGGATCGCCAATCTTTTATATGAACAATACTGGTTCCAACTTGTTTAATTATTGATATTTCGTTAAGTGCCCACTTTTTCTTTTTTTCATTTTTTTATTCTGTCTAAATGCCTCATGCCTGATTACTATTTGTTTACATTTTTTCTGGATTTTTTTTGTCGACAACTGTGTAATAACATATTTTCTCCTAACTTTATTCAGACATGATATACACCAACCCATTACGTGAGAAACATGGTCATTGTGTTTGTCCATAAGTTTATTTTACTTTTTTACAAGAAAAGGGTAAAGTGCATTAAACCCTCTTAATTATTTTCTCTCTCTCAACAAATTCCCCTGAACTATGTGATGATCCATCAAACTATGAAATTGTTACAATCAAGGACACTCACCGTTAGTTAAATTAAGATAATTTGCACTCAGATCCCCTGAGGTTTGGTCAATTGCACTCACTCCCTGAGATTTCATTTTTCTTGCAATGACACCCCCTGAAGGGGTGAAGACCCCATGAAATGACTCTTGTACCCTTGATTTAGTGTAAAAGACATGTTAGCTAAATTAATGGACCAAACAACCCTTGTGTCTTAAGCTCAATTTGAAAAACAATTTAAGTACTTTGAATTCAATGATTTTTGAAATATTATCACCTTTCTTTAAATTATTTTTTTAAAATTTTCATTTTTGTAATATAGGCCCCAAAATTTATTGTTTTTTAATTTTTCCCTAAAACTAATATTGTGACCTTTTACATTAAATAATAATAATACACTTTATTTATGATTATATATTTTATTTTATTTTGTATTTTAGAAGGTGATACATGTATTAAATATTTGTGAGCTCATATAATTTAATTGATTTTGTAAATAAATAATATACAACTTCTACAATTTAAACAAGTAGTAATACATTTTAATTATAGTTTTTGTTGTATTGTAAGAGGTGATAAATGTATTAAAATGTTACAAATGGTTTATAATTTATTATTCTTTGTGTAAAATTAATTTAAGCCCTTATACTGTAAAATAATGACAAACGTTACTTATTGTAATTTTTTATATTTTTATAAAAATATGAAAAATGGTTTATTATTTATTAATTTTTTTATAAAGTTAATTTAAGCCCTTACACTTTAAATAATGACAAACTCTACTTATTATAATTTTTTATATTGTAAAAGGTGATAATGAATCGAAATATTAGACAATCCTTATGTTTTTATTAGTAGTGTATAGATAGATAGATAAATATATACATATTTTTGTATTTTAAGTTATATTATTTTGCCTTACCGAAATATATTTGTCTTATATCTTTACTCTATATCTTATGAAATATTCATTAGAGTTACATTTCAATTAATGTATATTAATTAATTATTTTTAAAAAAATATATATGAAAATATTTATGACCCATTGTCTTATATTTTTACTCTATATCTTTTGAAATATTCATTAAAGTTACACTTCATGTAATGCATATTAATTAATTATTATTATTTTTTAAAAGTATTGAAATATTTTCAACCCGTTTTCTTTTACTCTATATTGTTTTGACATACACCTTAGAGTTGCACTTCAACTAATACATATTAATTAATTAATTTTTATTTTGAAAAAAATGTTTGGAAATATTTTCAACCCCTCACATTTTAGAATAGTTGTGTAGGAGTTCATGTTTAATTGGATTTAGAGATAGTTTTTACACAAGATAAACACAGAAATAATGATGTTTATGATTTTATTATTTTTGATGACTTACAAAAGTGTAGAAAGGGAAAAAGAAGAGAAACAGAATAGAAGCAGTGTAAACAGCTTGAGAACACTCTATCTCTCTAGAAATTTCTCTCTTTAAGTCTCCAAAAAGTCCTTCTCAATGAGACCCTGAGCCCCTATTTATAGACTCTGGCTCAGGCATAAATTAGTGCCATGTCTGCACCAATCCGCACCAACACCAATCCGAGCAGATATCATCCTGCGAAGTGATACACTTCGCAAATAGGACTATTCCGCGAATCGAGCTACTCGCGAGCTTCCTCCACCTCTCGCGAATTCTGTCTTCTCGCGAGTTATGTCCTGTGACCCCCCCCCCCCCCCCCCCCCCCCCCCCCGGGTTGTAAAAACCATTTTTGATGTCATAGCTTACTTTACCTAGGTCATGACCTTTCACGCGTGTTTCCCTTTTCATGACCCTGAGTACCGTTAGTATGCTCAAAGTACTTTATTTGAGTAACATCAAGCAAGGTTGCGACCCTAAACTTGAGCTTTTCAAGTTATTCCTTTGAGCTCTAACATGGTACTCCCTACGCGAATGACACATAGGGTTTTGGGTTTTGATCTTAGTTATGTCTTTTGATCAAACCTCCCAAAATCACCTCTTTATAGTGTTCCCTACTCGCGTATCCCTTCAAAATGTCCTGGGCATGTTCCCATCCTTGTGACATTTTGCTTTTATTACCTCGCGGCCTTATCCATGTACTTTTATCCTCATCTCACAATATGCTTATCGCGAGATGCCCATTACAAGTTGTTATAGATATATATACATTATAGGGTTTTCATCTTGAGGCATGGAGGTAATTTCGCCACCTAGCTATTTGTCTCATGAAATAAGGGAGACAAAACGAGGGCATTCCGGTCATTTCTCCCCTTCAGGGGGTGTCATTGCAAGGAAAATGAAATCTCAGGGGGCGAGTGCAATTGATCAAAACCTCAGGGGTCTGAGTGCAAATTATCCTAATTTTAACTAACGGTGGAAGGAAATGAATTGTAAAAGTTGTGATAGTTTGGAGAGTTTACAGTCTAAAACATAGTTCAAGGGGGTTTGTTGAGATAGATAAAATAGTTCAGGGAGGTTTAATGTACTTTACCCACAAGAAAATGACATTCCTAATCATTTTTTCATTTATCCTTGTAAGAACATTTGTTTATGTAATTGCATGATTTTGATCAAAAACCATGTTAAGAGTTGTGTGTTTTAGCGCATGTTTGGTAGAGGGGTTTGGGCTGAAAAAGTGGTTTTGGGCTGTGAATTATAGACCAAACCATGTTTGGTGGGATGTGGGTTGGGTTAACAGTTTCATACCATGGTGTACCATTTGGCCCATTTTACAAACCATCTCAAGATGTGATTTTTGTGTGGTTTGGTTACTGTTCATAGAAACCAAAACCCATGGTTTCCTCCAACAACAACCCAAACTATCAAATTAAAATCAATCCACAATCCCAAATCCATCATTGGTGTACCATTCCATTCTCAACAAAAGTCAACATTGTCATGCTTGTCATTTTATTAAATAAATAAAATAGAATTAAGTAAAACCAAATAAATAATAAACAGAAATATTAATTAAAAAATAAATAAAAATTGAGTAAAATATTAAATAAATAAAATATAATTAATAAATAATTAATAATAAATGAATAAAAATTGAGTAATAAATATTTAAAATAATAAATAAAGTAAAACCAAATAAATAATAAACAAAAATATAATGAATAAATAATTAATAATAAATTAATAAATATTGAGTAATAAGTATTTAAAAATAATAAATTGGTATAAAAAATATTGAAATTTCAGATGGAATAAGATTATAAATTTTCAAACTTCATATGTGAACCAATTGAATAATTCTTGCAATATGGTTATATATTATTATCTAATATTAATATTTTTTGTAAAACAAATTCATCATTAAATGTCTTTTTATTTATATATTTCATTTTTTAGAACATATATATTTACTAAATGTTTTTATAAATAAATAAAAAATCAAACCATTTCAAGTCACCAAACATGGTTTAATTTCAGAATTTCAGATCGTACCAACTCTACCAAACATGGTTTGGTTTCTTCAGCTTTGCTTTTTCTCATACCAAAACCATCAGCACCAAACATGATTTCAGTTCAGAATAAAATAAAACCACACCAAAACCAAACCAAGCCAAAAATCAAAACTACATCATTTCCCAAACAGGCACTTAGATTGTGTTGTTAATGGTTGTATGGTAAAAAGTTTATGTGTCAAATCAAGTATAAAAAGGTGAAGATATGACGCTGGACAGAATAGAGATTATTCTGTAGGCTAGCGCAACGGGTAATTTGCAAGAAAGAAAAGGGAGAAATTCGACCCAAAATTCAGAGAACACTCTGGAATTTTATATAATTATGTATAATCAAGAATGAATAAAAACAACCCACAAGCCGGGTATAAATAGCTGAAAATCGACCCCTAATGGGATTTTTGCCAAAAATAGCAAAACCCTAAAAGTCCTACCAAAACAAAACATGGAAAAAAATAAAAAGATTGCCAAAAATCTGGCCCAAATCGGGTTAAGAATCATCTCCTAATTGACAAATAAAAAATTACCATAAGTAGCAAAAAATAACTAAAAATAAAGAATCGAAAAGGAAAACAGCGGATTTGGGGCTCGAAACGATGTGCACCGAGCGTAGCTGGGTGGCCACGACGTCCGCGCCGAGATTAGCTTTCCGAATTGGGGTCACGGGCACGAATCCGACACTCGTAGCTCCAGTTATGGCCAAAAAACCGACACGTGCACGGAAACTGCCCCAATTAGGCTGGATTACGATTTCTTGCCATTCTTGCGCTGATCCTCCCGCTCCAGGTAATCCGGCGCCATCAATGAGCAATCTGACAGCTCGGCATCGTCTGACTCGGATCCCCCTGCATCAGTCACCCCGGGTTGGAAAAAACTCGTCCTCGAGTTCATGGCAGCATCAGCAGAATCCGCAAAGCAAGGAGTCAGGTGTTTCACATTAAAAACGTCAGAAGTCTTCAAGTGACTAGGGAGACGCAACCTATATGCGTTGTCATTAATCTTTTGCAATATCTCACAGGGTCCAATCTTCCGTTCCTTAAGCTTATTATACTCACCAACAGGAAAACGATCACGAGTTAATACAGCCCAAACAAAATCACCAACATCAAAAAGTACCTGACGACGATGACTGTCCGCTCGAGCTTTGTACTTGGCATTGCTCTCGTGAATGGCCAGTTTCACCTGCTCATGGATGCCTCGAAGATGTTGGGCCAACTCATCTGCCTTAGGATGCAAACGGCCCACACGTGGAATGGGCGCTAGGTCCAGTACTCCAGATGGATTCTGACCATAGACAATCTCAAAAGGACTCATTCCTGTGGTCCTGCTCGTTGACCTGTTGTAGGCAAATTCTGCTTGAGGTAATGCCAGATCCCACTGCTTGGGTTTAGTGCTTGCTAAACACCTCAACAGATTGCCTAGACTCCGATTCACCACTTCGGTCTGACCATCCGTCTGGGGGTGATAAGCGCTGCTGAAATTTAGCTTCGAACCCAGCTTTCCCCATAAACTCCTCCAGAAATTACTGATGAACTTGGTGTCTCGATCTGAAGTGATGGATCGAGGAACACCATGGAGACGCACAATCTCCCTGAAGTAAAGATGGGCTATTCGGGCAGCATCCATGGTTTTCCTGCAAGGTACAAAGTGGGCCATCTTGGAAAACCTGTCAACCACAACTAAAATAGAATCACAGGCCCGTTGGGTACGGGGTAAGCCCAACACGAAGTCCATACTGACATCGAACCAAGGAGCTTCAGGAACCGGCAAGGGGGTGTAAAGGCCTGCATTGGTGAGGACACCCTTGGACCTTTGGCATACATAACAACGTCCCACAAAGTGAGCCACGTCACTGGTCAATTTGGGCCAATAATAATCAGAAGCAATAAGGGCCAATGTCTTGTCTCGCCCGAAGTGACCCTCATTATGAAGCTCACTAATAATCTGTTGCCTTAGCGAACAATCTGGAATGCACAATTGTAGCCCACGAAACAAATAACCATTATGTAAAAGGAAATCATGACGATGACCAGATGTTACCTCCTGAATGATCTTTCCAAAGGAAGGATCTGTGGCATACAAATCAGTGAAAGTCTCAAATCCTGTGACTCGGGTACTCATAGTGGTGAGGAGTAAAGTGCGACGACTGAGGGCATCTGCAACACGGTTCAAATTCCTTGATAGGTGCCTCAGGGAAAAAGTGAACTCTTGCAAGTACGCCACCCATTTGGCATGCCGTCTGCTCAGCTTGTGTTGACCATTTATGTACTTCAGGGCCTCATGATCAGTAAGAAGGATGAATTCCTTATGCACAAGGTAGTGACGCCAATGACTCAAAGACTGAATGATGGCGTAGAACTCCAGGTCGTAGGTGGAGTAATTCTTCTTGGATCCCGACAGTTTCTCACTGAAAAAAGCTATGGGTCGCCCTTCCTGACTTAGAACACCACCAATGCCAACTCCCGATGCATCACAATTCAACTCAAACACTTTATCAAAATCAGGGAGTGCCAACACCGGTGCCTCTGTCATCTTCTGCTTGACCAGTTGAAAACTGGCTTCTGCCTCCTTAGTCCAGTGGAAATCACGTCCCTTGAGGCACTCTGTAATAGGAGCAATCAGAGTGCTGAAATTTCTGATGAAACGGCGGTAGAAAGATGCCAACCCATGGAAACTCCTGACATCATGCAAGGTTTTTGGCTGGGGCCACTCCAAGACTGCATCTATCTTCGACTGATCTGCATGAACACCATCAGTAGATACAACAAAACCTAGAAAGGTTACAGAAGTAGTGAAGAAAGAACACTTCTTCTGATTAACAAACAGACGCTCCTTCCTGAGCATGTCAAAAACTGCACGGAGGTGATCAAAGTGGGAGGCCCATGTAGGGCTATAAATAAGGATATCGTCGAAGTAGACTACCACGAAGTTCCCCATGAAAGGCCGTAAAACCTGATGCATAAATCTCATGAATGTGCTGGGCGCATTGGACAGTCCAAATGGCATGACCATCCACTCATACAACCCATGTGGCGTCTTAAACGCCGTCTTCCACTCGTCTCCAGGCCTTATTCGGATTTGGTGGTATCCGCTCTTAAGGTCAATTTTGGAGAAGACCTTAGAACCGGACAGTTGATCTAGCATGTCATCCAGGCGGGGAATGGGAAATCTGTACTTCACCGTAATTCTGTTGATGGCTCTGCTGTCTACACACATACGCCAGGACCCATCTTTCTTTGGCACCAACAAGACTGGAACGGCACATGGGCTCATACTCTCACGGATGTAGCCCATCTCCAGCAACTCTACTACTTGTCGCTGCAACTCTTCAGCTTCCTTTGGGCTGAGGCGGTATGCTGGTCTATTGGGCAAACTCGAGCCTGGGATCAGGTCGATCTGATGCTGAATATCTCTCATAGGCGGCAATCCAGGAGGAAGGTCTTCTGGCATCAAATCAGAGAATTCCGAAAGCAGCTGCTGGACCTCCGTGGGTAATTCTGGAACCTCACCTGTTGCACTATTCCCACAAGGCAGTAAAGCATAAACTACATGTTCACGCTCAATTTCAACCAAAAACCTGGACATAGAAAGCAGATTGTTACTATTGACAACCGGGGTGGGATTGGGTCCTTCCCGACGCGGTGCCAACACAATCTTTTTCCCTTTAATGCTAAGGGAATAGGTATTTTTCCGTCCATCATGCACTACACTTCGATCGTATTGCCAAGGCCTGCCTAACAGTATATGACATGCATCTATGGACACTACATCACACCAAGCATTATCGAAATACTTCTTCCCAACAGAAAAAGACACTAAACATCGTCTATCTACTGTTACCTCACTTCCTTTATTCAGCCATGACAGTTTGTATGGCTTGGGGTGACGATCTGTCTTCAACTGCAATTTCTGGACAGCGTCTTCAGAGACTACGTTCTCGCAACTGCCACTGTCAATAATCATCTTGCAGACTTTGTCGGCCACGGTGCAGGTTGTGTGGAAAATATTGGTCCTCAACCAATCATCGTCGGAATCGCCTTTGGGAGTCAGGAGGCTCTTACGAATGACCAGGGTCTCATGGCCATCTCCATACAACACATCCTCATCTTCCTCTTCGTCATACACTGGCTCTCCAATCTCCTCAGTCTCGTCTTCCTCAAGCAGTAGATTCTTGCCCGTCTGACTGACAGGCTTCCTGCAATTGGTTGCTCTATGCCCCTGTTCACCACATCGAAAACACTTAATAGTAGGGTTAGGATTACCCTTTGGTGGCTGCTGGGGAGGACGGGATTCTTGAGGGGGAGATGGCCTATTGCTTTGGTCGTTTCTGATGATGGGTCGTCTATTCTGCTGTTTCTCTACAGCAAGGGCACGCTGGTAGGCTTCAGAAACTGTCCGTAGTGAGTGAAGGCTGAGGGCATCCTGCAGAGGTTGTCGTAAACCCCCCAAATATCGGGCTACCATCTGTTCTTCTGTCTCAGTTAGATCATTCCGAGCGATCAACTGATAGAACTCCTCTGTATAATCTTCCACGGATCTCATCCCTTGCCTCAACGAATGAAGTCGCTGAAACAGGGTTTGAGTATAGCCAAAGGGAAGGAAGTGACTCTTCATCTTCTTCTTCATCTTCTCCCAATCAGTGATCTTGGCCTTGCCCTGCCTGTTTCTTGAACGTTTCAACTGTTCCCACCACGCAGATGCTCGACCCTTGAGTTTGATGGCCACCAATTTCACTTTGACACGATCCGGGACCTCTTTATAATCGAAAATTCGTTCTACTTCATTCAACCAATCAATAAAGCAATCGGCTTGTAACGTACCAGAAAACTCGGGCAGGTCTAGTTTGAAGCCGAGATCTCTATGACGGTATTGATTGTGATACGGATTTTCGAAGGTGGAATTGTCGGTATCAGAATCTTCCACATCATGATTACCGATTTCCTGCGCCGCCAGGCGCTGGGTTAATTCTGCCACTTGTCTCTGCAAATCCTCAATCGTAACATCCTGAACATAACGATCACGGTGCGGGACTTCCTCAATCGGAACCTGCCCACGACGACCACCACGACCACGACCACGATAATTAGCCATCGAAAACTGATGAAAAAAAAACCGCCTCAGGAAGATGCTGAGCTCTGATACCAATTGACGCCGGACAGAATAGAGATTATTCTGTAGGCTAGCGCAACGGGTAATTTGCAAGAAAGAAAAGGGAGAAATTCGACCCAAAATTCAGAGAACACTCTGGAATTTTATATAATTATGTATAATCAAGAATGAATAAAAACAACCCACAAGCCGGGTATAAATAGCTGAAAATCGACCCCTAATGGGATTTTTGCCAAAAATAGCAAAACCCTAAAAGTCCTACCAAAACAAAACATGGAAAAAAATAAAAAGATTGCCAAAAATCTGGCCCAAATCGGGTTAAGAATCATCTCCTAATTGACAAATAAAAAATTACCATAAGTAGCAAAAAATAACTAAAAATAAAGAATCGAAAAGGAAAACAGCGGATTTGGGGCTCGAAACGATGTGCACCGAGCGTAGCTGGGTGGCCACGACGTCCGCGCCGAGATTAGCTTTCCGAATTGGGGTCACGGGCACGAATCCGACACTCGTAGCTCCAGTTATGGCCAAAAAACCGACACGTGCACGGAAACTGCCCCAATTAGGCTGGATTACGATTTCTTGCCATTCTTGCGCTGATCCTCCCGCTCCAGGTAATCCAACGCCATCAATGAGCAATCTGACAGCTCGGCATCGTCTGACTCGGATCCCCCTGCATCAAGATACAAAGGAATTGAAGTGGAACAACGATTGGAAGCGAAAACGTGACAAAATTATATTTTTATATATTTTTGCAATTTTGTTACACCGAGTACTCGGTCACTCGGTAAGTGGCGCCTTGGTGCGGGATAATTAGAGCTGGCAATTTCGGGTTACAGGTCGTGTTCGTGTCGGGTCGATATCGTGTCGGGTCGATATCGTGTCGTTACTATACGTGTCGTGTTCGTGTCGTGTCGTATCCGTGTCGTGTTCGTGTCGACCCACGTGTCGACCCATGTAAATTATGTAATTCATTTAGCCT